>OY882873.1:2742500-2830000 GCA_963693515.1 Pipistrellus nathusii
CACTTTTTATTTTTGACAGAATTACAGCCCGGCCTCCCCCAGGCCTTCGCCGCAGCCCTGTATGTGTCCATGGGCTGTGCATATATGTGTATAAGTTTTTAAGCTAACCTCCCCCGCCACCCCACCACCCCACCCTGCCTTCTCTCTGAGATCTGTCCGTCTGCTCCATGCATCCAGGCCTCTCGATCTATTTTGTTCATCAGTTTATTTTGTTCATTAGAGCCCACATATGAGTGAGACCATGTGATACTTGTCTTTCTCTGACCGGCTTATTTCACTCAGCACGATGCTCTCCAGGTCCCTCCATGCTGTCTCAGAGGGTAAGAGCTCCTTCTTTTTGAACGGCTGTGCAGTGTTCCCCGGTGTAAATGCCCCACAGCTTTTTCCAGTCATCTGCTGATGGGCACGAGGCTGTGCTGCTATGAACACAGTGGCTCATACATTCTTTCCGATTGGTATTTCTGGTTTCTTGGGACAAATTCCCCAAAGGGGGATTGCTGGGTCAAACTGTGGTTCTACTTTAAACTTTTTGGGCAGCTCCATACTGTTCTCCACAGCAGCTGCACCAGCCTGCATTCCCACCAGCAGTGCATGAGGGTTCCCTTTTCTCCTCATCCTCTCCAGCACGTGTCATTTGTTGATGGTAGCCATTCCGACAGGTGTGAGATGACACCTCATTGCATTTTAATTTGCATCTCTGGGATGATTAGTGACTTTTGAGTATTTTTTCATTTTTTGTCTCGTGGCCATCTGTATGTCCTCTTCAGAAAAGTGTCTCTTCAGGTCCTTTGTCCATTTTTAATCAGATTATTTGTCTTCCTGGTGTTGATTTGTAGAGTTCTTTGATTGTTTTGGAAATAAACCCCTTGTCAGATGTGTTATGGGTGAATATGTTCTCCCATACAGTGGTTTCCCTTATCATTTTGATGCTGATTTCTTTTGCTGTGAGGAAGATTTTTAGTTTGATGTAGTCCCATTTGTTTATGTTTTCCTTTGTTTCTGTTGCCATAGAAGATGTATCGTGAAAATTCTGTTACAGCCAAAACCGGTTTGGCTCAGTGGATAGAGTTCTCAGCCTGCAGACTGAAGTGTCCCAGGTTCGATTCCGGTCAAAGGCATGTGCCTTGGTTGCGGGCACATCTCCAGTAGGGGGTGTGCAGGAGGCAGCTGATCGATGATTCTCTCTCATCTAAGTTTCTCACTTTCTATCCCTCTCTCTTCCTCCCTGTAAAAAATCAATAAAATATATTAAAGATTGCTTTGGGTGATATGGACATTTGAATAATGTTATTCTACCAACCCATGAACACAGTATATGCTTCCACTTGCTTATATCTTCCTCTAACTCTTTTTTCAATGTCTTGTAGTTTTCTGAGAACAGGTCTTTTACCTCTTTGGTAAAGTTTATTCCTAGATATCTTTTTTTTTTTTTTTGGTGTGTGTTTTGTTTTGTTTTTTTTTGTTACAATGGTAAATGTGATTTTTTTAAGTTTCTCTTTTTGATAATTCATTATTGGTGTATAGAAATTCCATTGATTTCTGGATGTTAATTTTGTATCCTGCTACTTTAACAAATTCATTTATTAAACCTAGTAGTTTTTTTTGTTTTGTTTTTATGGAGTCTTTAGGATTTTCTATGTAAAATATCATCCATCTGTGAATAATGAGAGGTTGCTTTACTCCATCCTTTCCAATTTGGATGTCTTTTATTTCTTCTTGCCTGATTGCTGTGGCTAAGATTTCCAGTGCTATGTTGAATAAGAGTGGTGAAAGCGGACATTACTGTCTTGTTCCTGCTCTTAATGGGATGCTTTTAGTTTTTGGTCATTGATATTGGCTGTGGGTTTGTCATCCACGGCCTTTATCATGTTGATCCCTCTAGTCCCACTTTGCTGAAAGTTTTTATCAAAAATGGGTGTTGGATTTTGTCAAATGATTTTTCTGCATCTATTGATATGATCATGAGATTTTTAAAAAATATGTTTTTACTAATTTCAGAGAAGAAGGGAGAGGGGAAAAGAGATAGAAACATCAATGATGAGAGAATCATTGATCAGCTGCCTTCTGTACACCCTCTACTGGGTATCGAGCCCACAGCCCAGGCATGTGCCGTTGACTAGAATCGAACTTTGTACCCTTCAGTCTGCAGGCTGATGCTCTACCCACTGAGCCAAACCAGCTAGGGCAGTTCTTAACTTTTTGAGGAATCGCCAGATTGCTTTCCATAGTGGTTGTACCAGCAGTGAATGAGGGTTCCCTTTTTCCCACAGCCTCTCCAACACTTGTCATTGCTTGTCTTGTTGATAAGGGCACTCTACCCAGTGTGAGGTGGCATCTCACTGTAGTTTTGATTTGCATTTCCCTAATTGCCAGTGAGGTGGAACATCTTTTCGTGTATCTATTGGCTGTTTGTCTTCTTGGGAGAGGTGTATTTTCAGGTCCTCTGCCCACTTTTTGATTGGGTTGTTTGTTTGGTGTTGAGTTTTACAAGTTATTTATATATTTTGGAAATTAAACCTTTGTCAGAGCTACTGCTTGGCTGCCTCTCTGTTTGTTGTTTCTTTTGCTGTGCAGAAGCTTCTCAGTTTGATATAGTCCCATTCATTTATTTTTGCCTTTACTTCCCTTTTCCTTGGGGTCAAGTTCATAAAATGTTCTCTGGGACCAGGGTCCACAAGTTTGGTTCCTGTATTTTCTTCTGTGTAACTTATTGGTTCGGGTCTTATATTAAGTCTTTGATCCATTTTGGATTAATTGTTGTACCTGGGGACAAACTGTATCCAGTTTCATGTGTTTGCATGTGGCTTTCTAGTTTTATCAGCACCATTTTATTGAAGAGACTGTCTTTACTCCCATGTGCGTTTCTGGCTCCTCAATGATCTGTCCGTATACATGTGGTTTTATTGCTGGGCTCTCTGTTCTGTTCCATTGATCTGTGTGTCTGTTTCTCTGGCACTATCATGCTGTTCTGATTATCGTAGCTCTGTAGTATAATTTGAAATTAGGTAGTGTGATATCTCCAGCTTGGTTCTTTTTTCTCAGGGTTGCCTTGGCTATTTGGGGTCTTTTGTGATTCCATACAAATCTGATGATTTCTCGAAAAAATGACATTAGGATTTTGATGACGATTGCATTAAATTGGTGTATCGCTTTGGGTAATATGGCCATTTTAGCTATATGGATTCTTCCAATCCACAAACACAGGGTATCTTTCCTGTGTTTGTTGTGTGTTGTTTTTTTTCAGTCTCTTTTAATAATGCTTTGTAATTTTCAGAATATAGGTCTTTCCCATCCTTTGTTAAGCTTATTCCTAAGTATTTTATTCTTTTGGTTGTAATTGCAAAAGAAATTGTTTTTTCATTTCTCTTTCAGAAGTTTTGTTGTTAGTATACAGGAAGGCAATGATTTTTGCATGTTGATTTTGTACCCTGCAACTTCACTGTGTTTATTGTTTCTTTTTTTTTTTTTTTTTAAATCAATCTTTATTGTTCATATTATTACAAAGGTTCCTCATTTCTTCCCCCCTCCACCAGGTTCCCACCCCACCCTCCGTCCCCCCCCCCATCCCCCATTGTCCTCATCCATAGGTGCAGTTTATGTTCACTCTCTTCTTCCCTCAATTTCTCCAATAGTAAATCCCTTTTCAGATAGTAAATCAGTTACTTAGCATTTTCTCATATCAATAATACCTCCACATGCCCAATGATACACTTCACACAAAAGACATTTCCCACTAGGTCCACCAGCCTCATCCAGGCCCCACCCAAGGCACTCACAGATCAACACCCCAGTCCTAAACTAACTCAACACATCCAGATCTAAGCCTTCATCACTTGATTCAGCAGACCCTCAAGTTCCCACGAAAGTTTCCAGCCATGTCTGAGAAGCAGCCGTGGGGCAGGGGCAGGCAAGGAGCGAGCTGTTCTGGGCCTGGCTGCTCATGGCCTGGCCTCTGTTGCTCTAGTTCATTCCACAACCAGCTGCTCCGGGTCTGGTCACTGCCGCTCCCGACCTAGTTGCTCTGGACTTGGCTGCTGCTGCTCCGGGCCTGGCCGCTCCCAGCCTGGCCGCCGCTGCTTCGGGCCTGGCCGCACCCGACCCGCCTGCTCCCCCGGGCCTGGCCGCTCCCAGCCTGGCAGCCGCTGCTCCGGGCCTGGCCGCACCCGACCCGCCTGCTCCCCCGGGCCTGGCGGCTCCCAGCCTGGCAGCCGCTGCTCCGGGCCTGGCCGCACCCGACCCGCCTGCTCCCCCGGGCCTGGCCGCTCCCAGCCTGGCAGCCGCTGCTCCGGGCCTGGCCGCACCCACCCGCCTGCTCCCCCGGGCCTGGCCGCTCCCAGCCTGGCAGCCGCTGCTCCGGGCCTGGCCGCACCAGCCCCGCCTGCTCCCCCGGGCCTGGCCGCTCCCAGCCTGGCAGCTGCTGCTCTGGGCCTGGCCGCACCTGACCCGGCTGCTCTGGGCCCGGCTGCCCCGGGCCCGGCCGCTCCGAGCCTGGCCACTCCCGACCTGGATGCTCTGGGCTTGGCTACTGCTGTTCTGGGTCTGGCTGCTCCCACCCCGGCTGCTCTGGGCCCGGCTTCTTCGGGCCCGGCCACTCCGGGTCTGGGTGTTCCTGGACTGGCCACCCTGGGCTTGGCCGCCTCCGCCTCATGCCTGGCTGCCACTGCCCCAGGTCTGGCTACTCCAGTGCTGGCTGTTGATGCTCTGGTTCTGGCTGCTGTTGTTCTGGGGCCTGGCCGTTGCTGCTCCGGGTCTGGCTGCCACTGCCTTGTGCCTGGCCACTCTAGGCCTGGCCATCGCTGTTCCAGCATTCTGTCCTTTTTTTTTTCTTTTTAAAACGCATTTATGTTGCAATGTTGGCTGGTGAGTTGAGTTCTGACTTAGTCTTTGATTTTTCAAGATCTTCTTTGTATTCTTTCTTAAGTAATTTTACTATTTTTTGCTCTCACTTGATTTCTTCACATTGAGAACTTCTTTGGTTTCTTCCTCCTTGTCCTGGGAGCTCAGCAGGTTGGCCTGTGGCACCCCTTTGTTCTCCGCGGGCTCCTGTGCTGCTTCAGCCTGTTGCCGGGACGGCGCCGCCCAGGAAGCAGCCCCTGGCCTTGGCTCCATTGCCCGAGCTCAGTGGTCAAAGGCTCAGGGGCACCCACGCCCCCAGGGGCCTCGTGGCCCGCCTCCTTGCTGGTGCCCGGTTGGCTGGAGTCCGGCAGGGGCTTCCGCTCCCCTCCGTGTACCCCCAGCATAGAGCTTTTGTTTTTTTCCTTCCCGCTAGGGAAGTCCAGCATCAGAGTCAACAGACTGTCCTCTGGGCGCAGTTTGCGCGAGTCCCACAGACTGTCCTCTGCGCGCAGTTTGCGCGAGTCCCGGGGGCCCGGCCTTTCGCTGCTCTTCCCGGACTCCACCTCACAGCCCCGTCTCCCTCTGCCTGAGCCTGGGTCCGCAGGGATTAGCCCAGAACTGGGGTTCGGAGCAGTCCGGACTGAGGCTCAGCGCCGCCGGAGGCCTTGTTTCTTCCGGCTAGGGCAACCCAGCATCAGAGTCAACATTCAGTCCTCTGCGCGCATTGCGCACGACTCCCGGGGCCCTGCCTTTCGCCGTTTTTCTGCCTCACGGCCCTGTCTCCTCCCGCCGGAGCCTGGGTCCCCAGGGTCTGGCCCATAACTGGGGCTCAGCGCTGCCGGTTCGGGGGGGGCTCAGCGCTGCCGGTTCGGGGGTTCAGCCCCGGCTGGGGGTTTTATTCCCTTCCTGCTAGGGAAGGAAAGGCGGCTCCCCGCCCTCTCCTCCTCTCCGGCTGCGACCTCTCCGTGCGCGCGTGCGGGCGGGCACCCGCGCAGCATGTCTCCGTACCTTAGGCTTTTTTTCAGCTCCTCTGATTTTCTTTCTGGTTTTCTCTTTCCTTCTTGTTGTAGAATTTTCAGTCAGTCGACTACCTGTAGCTCTGGGCAATGTCCACTCTACATTTTAGTTGTATTCCATTGAAATTGTTGTGTGCTGCCGCGGCTAGATGTCTACCCGAGCAGCCATCTTGGATCCTCCGTAACTACCTGTGTTTATTGTTTCTAATAGTTTTTTTGGTGGAGTCTTTAGGGTTTTCTACATGCAGAATCATGTTGTCCACAAAAAGTTACAGTTTGGCTTCTTGCTTCCCTATTTGGATGTCTTTTATCTTTTTCTTGTTTGATTGCTCTGGCTAGGACTTCCAGCATTATGTTGAATAAGAGTGGTGAGAGTGGACATCTTTGTCTTATTCCTGACCTTAAAGGAAAAGCTTTCAGCTTTTCATTATTGAGTATATCAGTTGAGGGTTTATCGTTTACTAGATGCTCAGTGCATGAAATTCACGCATGGGTAGGGTCCCTAGGCCTGGCTGGTGATCAGGGTTGATCGGGGCCTTCTGGCTTCCATCAGGGGCTTTCCTTCTCTCTAAACTGCCCCCTTGTGGTCAACGCACATCATAGTGAGCAGTCGAACTCCTGGTGGGTAGAACTCCTGAGGGGACAATTTTCATATTAGCCTTGTATTATATAGGATGCCTTTATTATGTTGAGGTACTTTCCTTCTATTCCTATTTTATTGAGTGTTTTAATCATAAATGGATGCTGCATGTTATCAAATGCTTTTTCTGTATCTCTTGATAAGATCACATGACCTCTATCCTTTCTTTGGTTGATGCGGTGAATCACATTGATTGATCTGTGTGTGTTGAACCATCCTGGTGCCACTGGAATGAACCCCACTTGGTCGTGACGTATGAAATGATGGATGTGCTGTTGTGTCAGATTTCCTAGTATTTGGCTTAGGATTTTTACATCTGTGTTCATCAGAGACATTGGTCTATAGTTTTCCTTTTTTGTCTTATCTTTGCCAGGCTTTGGTATCAGGGCTATATTGGCCTCATAGAATGTGTTAGGAAGTATTGCCTCTTCTTCAAATTTTTGGAAGAGTTTGAGAAGGATAGGTTTAAAATCTTCTTTGAACATTTGGTAGAATTCACTGGTGAAGTCATTTGGTCCTGGGCTTCTATTTTTGGGGAGGTGTTTGATAGTGGTTTCAATTTTGTCACTGCTAATATGTCTATTTAGATTTTTTCAATTCTTCATGATTTAGTCTAGGAAGGTTATATATTTCTAGGAACACATCCATTTCTTCTAGATTATTAAATTTGGTGGCATGTATTTTTTTCATAGTATTATAGTATGATCCTTTCTATATTTGTGATGTGTGTGTGAATTTCCCTCTCTTCTGATTTCGTTTAAATGGGCCTTTCTCCTTTTTTTCTTAGTGAGTCTAGCCAGGGTTTTGTCAATTTTATTAATCTTTTCAAAGAACCAGCTCTTTTATTATTATTTTTTGTATAGTCTTTTTGTTTTCTATTTAATTAATTCTGCTCTATTTTATTATTTTCTTTCTTCTGCTGACTGAATTGCTTTTGTTCTTCTTTCTATAGATTTTTAAGATGTGATGTTAGGTTATTTATTATACTTGGGATTTCTCTTGTTTCTGGAGATAGCCCTGTAATGATATAAACTTCCCTCTTATTACTGCTTTCCCTGCATCCCTGAAGTTTTGATGTGTTGTATTTCCTGCAATACAGGTTTTCTGGTGATAAAATACCTCAAGTGCTGTTGTCTGAGAACATCTTTATTTCTCTTTCACATTTAAAGGATAATTTTGCTGGATATATTATTTGTGGTTGACAATTTGTCTCTTTCAGACTTTTGAATAGTTGGTTCCCTCTCTTCTGGCTTGTAGAGTTTCTGCTGAGATGTCAGATGAAATTCTGATATGGTTTCCTTTGTGGGTCACTTTCTTGTTTTCCCTGGCTGCTTTGAGAATGATTCTTTGTCCTTCATTTTTGACAGTTTTAATACCAAGTGCCTTGAAGAGGGCCTCTTTCGATTGAGGTAACAAAGTGTTCTTTTTTGGGGGGGATGGGAGTGGGGAATTCAAGGATCTGGTTCTTAACATAGGTTTGGGAAGTTCTCATCCACTGTTTGTTTTAATAGACTCTTCATTCCCTGCTCCCTCTCTTCCTCTTCCAGAATGCCTATAATTTCTCATATTGCTTTTTTTTTTTTTTTGTAGGAGTCAGATAATTCTCATAGAGCTCTTTCATTTTTCTTTATGTTCAGGCCTTTCTCTTCTTCCCTCTGCATCATTACTATATTCCTATCTTTGACATCACTAATTCTTTCGCTTGTCTGGTTGGCTCTGTGTTCTATGCTCAGTAACCCACTCTTGTCTTATTTTTTTGTTTATCCTCACCAAGAATATTTTCCCCATTGATATTTAGAGGGAGTGGAAAGGAGAGAGAGAGAGAGAGAGAGAGAGAGAGAGAGAGAGAGAGAAACATCAATGATTGTTTGCCTCCCACATGCCCCTGACCAGGCCAGGGATTAAGTCTGCAACAAGGTACTTGTCCTTGACTAGAATTGAATCTACAACCCTTCAGTCTGAGGGCTGATGCTCTAACCACTGAGAAAATCAGCTATGGAAGTATTTCATGTTTTAAAAAATATGCAGTTTTATTGATTTCAGCGAGGAAGATAGAGGGAGAGAGAGATAGAAACACCAATGATGAGAAATAATCAGTGATTGTTTGCCTCTTACACACCCCACTCTGGAGAATAATTCCACAACCCAGGCACATGCCTCAACCAGGAATTGAACCGTGACCTCCTGGTTCATAGGTTGCCACTCAACCATTGAGCCATGTCGGCCAGGCATTAGTTCAGTCTTTTTAATTTTTAAAAATTAATCTTTATTGTTGAGATTATTATAGATGCCCCTCTTCTTCCCTGCCCCCATAGCACCCCTCCACAAGGTTCCCACCCTGCCCAGGCCCTTGCCTCCCTGTTGTCTGTGCCCATAGATAATGCATACATGCATATAAGATCTTTATCTAGTCTCTTCCCACTCCCCTTGACCACATTTTTCTTCTAAGAATTGTCCATTTCAATACCTTTGATTCTATTCTATTCATCAAACCAGTGGTCAGCAAACTCATTAGGCAACAGAGCCAAATATTAACAGTACAACGAGTGAAATTTCTTTTGAGAGCCAAATTTTTTAAACTTAAACTTCCTCTAATGCCACTTCTTCAAAATAGTCTCCCAGGACATGGTATTTGTGGAAGAGCCACACTCAAGAGGCCAAAGAGCTGCATGTGGCTCGCGAGCTGAGTTTTGCTGACCGCTGCACCAGATTATTCTGTTCATAAGAGTTTTTATTTGTTTGATTTTTAGATTCAATTGTTGATACATATGTATTTGTTGACACTTTGTTGGTCATATTTTTTTTCTAAATTTATTTTATTGATTTTTTTACAGAGAGGAAGGGAGAGGGATAGAGATTAGTAACACCGATGAGAGAGAAACATCAGTTGGCCACTGCTGCTTTGGAAGTTTCTAGAAGATTCTTTATAACCGTAGTTTTAAACTCTATATCCAGTAGTTTGCTTTCTTCCATTTCTTTCATTTGTGACCTGTTCTTTGTCTCTGCATTTTGGCTGCTTCCCTGTGTTTGTTTCTATGTATTGGGTAGAGCTGCTAAGCCTCCTTGAGTTGATAGAGTGGCCTTGTGTAATAGATGTCCTATAGGATCCAATGGCTCAGCCTCCCCATTCACCTGCAGTGGACATTCTTGGTACACCCCTTTGTGGGCTGTGTGCACAGTCCTGTGGTGGAGCCTTGATTGCTGTTGGTATCACTGGGAGGAATTGACCTCCAGGCCAATTGGCTGGGGGGACCAGCTGCTACTACAGTGGGAGATCTGCTGTGCAGGAGACACCTTATGGAGCAGGACTTGTTCAGTGGGGCTTTGGTGCTCACTGAGTCTCCCCCATGAGTGTGTTCCTTATGAATGTGAAGAGTTGTAATCTGGTATGGTCTCACACTGATCACTGGTTCACTGGCTCTTGGGTCTCCAGGGAGGTGCAAAGTCAGCCACTGCCTGGGGCCAGCCAGCAGGATCTACAGAGAGAGCTGCAGATTCCTCCTCTTTGTATCGAGTTTGGAAGTGCCAGATGAGGCCAGACAGGCTGGTGCTGGTACCAGGTCTTGGGGTTTTTATTGACAGGTTTGGGGCTCCCTGATCCAGCTGCAGCTTGTTTAACAGATTTTTAGTCTTTGAAAGGATAGGCCATTAATATGCAAAAGCCACTGAGCACAGCTTGGGTGGGGTTGTAAATTGGGTGGGGTGGAGTCTCAGGGAATTACCAGGGCAGAACAAACAGAGATGGCTGCCGGCCAGGTCCCAGCACAGGAACAATGACTGCTGCCAGCACCTCCGGCTGGAAGAAAGCCAGCCCTGAGTTCCTTCCCCGATGCCAGACAGTCCAGTTTCTCCCTGTAGGTGTCTGGGTCCCCCAGAGCCTCTTACCAACACTGGAAGTCAGAGGAAGCGAGGGAAATTCAGTTCATGGTGCCGGCCTTTTAAGAGGAGCAGCTGGGTCTCCAGTAACCTGTGTGTCACTCAGCTCCAATCCACATTGTTTTTGTTTTTGTTTTTGTTTTGTTTTTTTAATATATTTTATTGATTTTGTACAGAGAGGAAGGGAAAGAGATAGAGAGTTAGAAACATCGATGAGAGAGAGTCATCGATCAGCTGCCTCCTGCACACCCCCCATGGGGATATGCCTGCAACCAAGGCACATGCTCTTGACCGGAATCGAACCCGGGACCCCTCAGTCCCCAAGCCGACGCTCTATCCATTGAGCCAAACTGGTCTCTGCCACATTGGTTTTTAAAGTCCATAGTTCTTATGGACTTTCCCCAGCTCTGGACTCTGGGCTGGGGGTCTTGTGTGGGGCTGGGACCCCTTGCTCCTCTGGGCGCCCTCCACAGGGGTGATTTCCCTCACAATTAAAAATGCAGTACACCTGGCGCCAGCCCAGCTTGTTCTGTGCCTCTGTACCTCCTTCCAGTCTCAGTGTGCTTTCTTCTTTACCTCGCTAGTCGTAGGACTTCCACTCAGCCAGCTTTGTGGCAATTCTGGATGATGGTTGTTCTGTATTTTAGTTGTAATTTTGATGTGGTTGTGGGAGGCGGTGAGTACAGCATTTGCTTATGCTGCCCTCTTTTTTCTCTTAGTAGTTCACTCTTAATCTCCTTAATTGCATGCTTCATTTCCAGGATTTCTGATTAGTTCTTTTTTAAAGTTTCAATTTCTTTGGTAAAGTACTCATTTTGTTCTTTGATTTATTTTCTGAGAGCATTTGAATTGCCTGTCTATATTTCCTCATATTTCATTGAGTATTTTCAGAACTGCAAATCTCTATCATTTATGTCATATACTAGTGGCCTGATGCACGAATGAAGATTCGTGCAAGAATGGGCTTTCATTCTCCTGGCTGCCAGCACCACCTTCGCTCTGCCCAGAGTTGCCTTTATGCCTTCTCATGCTTCTCAGAAGCCCCAAGCAGCTGAGGTGGTGCAGAATGCCTGCATTCCACCCCTCCCTGACAGCTCTGCACTTGGGTATGCAAATTAATCTGCCATATTTGTTGGGTTAATTTGCATACACATACCTGATTGGCTGGTAGGTGTCATGAAAGTACCGTCAATTAGCATGCTACTCTTTTATTAGGTAAATTTCCATATGGTATAGATTGCTTCTGGGGATTTTTCCTTTTTTTTCTCATCATCCTTGTTAACATGGTTATTCATGATATTTGCTGTTCTCCTTTGCCTAGCATTTGTATCTGTCTGTATATATATATGGCTGATAGCAGCTTCCTCTGAAAAAGTCTTTCTACTATTTTCCAGTAGATGACACTGAATTGCAAGATTTTGTTTTCCTCCACAGCTTCTGTAAGAAAGTACAGCTGTGCTTCTTAGGGGTGGGGTTTGTTTTGCCCTCACTGTAATGGTGACCCCTGACCTCTGTGGGGTCCCTCCCCAAGAACCCCACCTGGGGATCAGTCACAGAGGGAAACAGCAGTTCTACTGAGTCAGGGAAATGGGAAGCAAGTTTTGGGAGTCCAAATGGTGGCAGTCCTCTGTGGTTCCATTTCTTTGTCTGAAATTTCACTGCCTGGTCTGACCCTGTGCCAAACCCTGTGCTTTGTCAGCATCTGCTGGCTCAATCACTGTTTGCTCTCTTGCTGCTCACCCTGCTGGACTGCTCCTCCACACTGCCCCCTCCTTCTATTCCCCCCTTGCATCTCTCTGTTCCTCCAGTGGAACAAAGCATCTGCTACTGCTGGCTTCCTCCATTCTCTAAGCAGAGCCTTGAGCTCCCAGCTGCAGAGCTGCACCTGCAGGCCATCTGTGCTTTTCTCTCTTCTTGTGTCCCAGTTTATTCTTGGTTCCCACATTTAGATGTTTCAGTATGCAGGTCTCTCAGGCATGGATTTCTTTGTTAAATTATAGTTGGTTAAGTTGTTGACATTTCTATTATCTCTTTAACGTATTGCTGGATTCAATTTGCTAATATTTTGTTGAGGATTTTAGCATCTATGTTTATCAGGGATATCCTATCTAATAAAAGAATAATATGCAAATTAACCATCACAAATATGATGGTGCCCATAGCCACAAGACGGCAGCACCCAGTCCCCTCAGCCCTGCCAGAGTCCCCCAGTCCTGGGGAAGGGGAGGCTGCTGAGAGCGGGCAGCATGAGCGACCTGGAAGAATGCTTGCTTTGTTGCCACGGTGACCAGGCAAGCATCCTGCCCCAGCCACCAAGGGCCTCTGGGCAGCGGGCTCAGAGCAGCCAGGTGCCAAATAGAGCAGAGAACCACGGGGAAGGGGCCTAAACCGTCAGGGCTCCTGGATAGGAGAGGGCTCCCAGATTGGAGAGGGTGCAGATTGGGCTGAGGGACCCACCCCCTGCATGAATTTCATGCATCAGGCCTCTAGTTGGCCTATAATTTTCATTCTTTGTGGTTTCTTTAATTGGTTTGGAATTAGGATAATGCTGGTCTCATAAAAGGAAGTCTTCCCTCTTGAATTTTCTGGAGTAGTTTGAGGAGGCTTCTCAAACATTCTCTTTTGAATGTTTAGTAAAACTCGGCTGTGAAGCCATCAGTATAGGACTTTTATTTGCTGGGAGTGTGATTCACCTATGTCCCACGTGGTTCAGGGTTCAGGAGCTGGAAGAGGGGCAGCAATCAAATGAAAGAGACAAGATAAGAAATAATAATTTTGAAATTGGTGGGCCAGGCGGGAGCTCAACCCGAGAGGGGATGCGCTTGGGCTCAGACCCCGTCACCCTTTTATTCAATTTGGGACACACGTGTAGCCCTTAGGCTGGCAGTTTCCAGTAACAGACCATCTTGTCAGTAAGGATTTACACACTGTCTGGTGGGAAATTGCTTCAGTTACCATTGTCTCGACTAAACAGTGGGTGCATAGCTCTGACCTTTGCCAGGGCTCAAGGGTCACACCGCTCTATAGTGAAGACAATAGGTGGTTTCCCACAGGGAGGTGTTTTTTTTTATTATTATTATTTCTTCAAATTCATTAGTTGTTACCGGCCTATTCTAGTTCCCTGATTCTTCCTGATTGAGTTTTGGAAGATTGTATAGTTGTTCATAATTTTTGTTTGTTTGTTTGTTTGTTTTTTATAGTCCTTTGTAGTTCTGTGGTGTCAATTGTTAATTTGACGCTTTCATTTCTGATTTTATTTATTTGGCTTCTTTCTTTGTTTCTTGATAAAGTCTGGCTGATGGTTCATCAATCTTGTTTATCTTTTCAAAGGACCAGCTCTTGATTTCATTGATCTTTTATATTGTATTTTTAGTCTCTTTGCCATTAATTTCTGCTCTGATATTTTTTATTTTCTTTTTTTCTACGTCTTCTGGGCTTTTCTTGTTGTTCTCTTTCTAAGTTGTGTGTTTAGGTAGTTTAGTTGATGTTTTTCTTGTTTTGTGAAGTAGACCTGTAATGCTATGAACTTCCCTCTCAGAACTGCTTTCACTGTGTCCCATAGCTTTTGGGTGATGGCACGTCCATTTTCATGAAGTTTTATTTCTCCCTTGATCTCATTGTTAACCCATTCATTGTTTAATAACATGCTATGTAGCCTCTATATGTTGAATGTTTTTGAGGTTTTTTATTATAGTTTATTTCTAGTTTCATGCTATTGTGATCTTAGAATCCTATATAATAAAAGCCTATGCGATGTCACAAGATGGCCATCACAAGATGGCTGTGCACACAGTAGAGGCAGGGCCCAGGGGCCGTTCCGTGTGGTGAGGACTGAGGGTCCCACAGCTCTGCGTGGCATGGAGGAGGCTGGTCCTGGTGTCTCTGCCACCTTGCACACAGGAAGCGCGTCCCAGTGGAGGAGGCGGGTCATGGCAAGGGAGGGCAGTCACGGGTGATCAGGTTGGTGGGGGGTGGGGGGCAGTTGTGGGCGATAAGGCTGGCAGGGGAGCAGTTAGGCATCAATAGGGCCAGAGTAGTTAGGGCAGGCAGAAGCGGTTTAGGGGCCGTCAAGCAGGCAGGCAGGCGAACGGTTAGGAGCCAGTGGTCCCAGATTGTGAGAGGGATGCTGGACATCCCCCGAGGGGTCCCTGATTGGAGAGGGTGCAGGATGGGTTAAGGGACGCCCCCATGCACGAATTTCATGCACCGGGCCTCTAGGCCTACACACTGAGTGGCCGGGTCATTATGATCTCTGAATGCATAATCTGGCCACTCAGTGTAGACTGACCATAGGTAGAGTTGGGATTTTAAAATAAGGTTTTTCCATGTATAAGAACTGCATTGTGGGTAGTTAGAAAGAAGCAGAGGACTTACTAGCCAGCGGCTGGTCCCTTGACACATCAAGATTTGCAAGCTTTCCCTTATACATAAATACACTGAGTGGCCAGATTATATGTGTTCAGAGATCATAATAATCTGGTCACTCAGTGTGTAATAAAAAATTAATATGTTAATTAGACTGATGGCTGAATGATTTTCCGGAAGGACCAGTGTGTGGGGGGTGTCACGGGGCCGTGGGGCAGAGAGGCAGCCAGGGCCATGAGGCAGCCGGGGCTGCAAGGGCCGGACCTCTTGCCTGGATTTTGTGCATCGGGTCTCTAGTATACTTGATATGATTTCAGTCTTATTGAACATAAAGGCTTATTTTGTGTCCTAACAGGTAGTCTATCTTTAAGAATGTTCCACGTGCACTGAGAATAATGTATATTCTGAAGCTTTGGGATGAAATGTTCCATAAAAATCAGTTAAATCCCCCTGATCTAGTGTGTCATTTAAGGTTGCTGTTTCCTTGTAGATCTCTTTTGTGTGAAAAATCCCCAGTGATGTCAGTGAAGCCCTCTACTATGACTGTATTGCTGACAATTTCTCCCTTATAGTTCTCCAGGATGTTTTAAATAATTCTTTTATTTGCTGAATCCAGATTGGTTTCTAGTATCCTGAGTGTATATCAGCCTCTTTGGTACTGTACTAATATATATATATTAGTAAGGGCCTACAATACATTTATTTATTTATTTATTTATTTATTTATTTATTTATTATATTTTATTAATTTTTTACAGAGAGGAAGAGAGAGAGATAGAGAGTTAGAAACATCAATGAGAGAGAAACATCGGTCAGCTGCCTCCTGCACACCCCACACTGGGGATGTGCCCACAGCAACCAAGGTACATGCCCTTGACTGGAATTGAACCCGGGACCTTTCACTTCACAGGCTGCTGCTCTATCCACTGAGCCAACCTGGTTAGGGCGAGTCCTCCAGGAATTTTTAGATATATTTACGTGCTCATTTATTGGGTGCATATATAATTACCAGGGTTAAATCCTTTTGTTAGATCAATCCCTTGAGTATTGTGTAATGACCATCTGTCTCTTTTATCATCGTTGTTTTAAAGTCTATTTTCTCAGATATAACTATTGCTATCCCCATTTGCATGGAAAATTTTCATTTCCATTTGCATGGAAAATTTTCATGCTGTGTGAGTCTTTTGTTCTGAGGTGGGTGTCTTGAAGAGAGCATATATATGGGTCATTTAAAAAAATCTATTGAGTTACCCTATGTCGTTTGATTAGAGCATTTAAGGTCATTATTGATAGGTACTTATTTATTACCATTTTTATTCTTTATGCCTATGCTCATCTAGTTCTAGATTTCTTCTTCTTCTTCCAATGATCCCTTTAGCGTTTATTGCTATGCTAGTTTAGTCAGAATAAGCTCATTTAGCCTTTTTTCTTTCTTTTTTTTTTTTTTAAAAATCTGGGAAGTTCTTTATTTTCCCTTCAATTTTATTTGTTTGTTTTAAATATATGTTTATTGATTTCAGAGAGAAGGGAAAAGGAGATAGAGATAGGAACATCAATGATGGGAGAGAATCATTGATCAGCTGCCTCCTGCATGCCCCACACTGGGGATCTAGCCTGCAACCTGGACATGTGCCCTGACTGGGAATCAAACACATCTTGATTGGGTCTCTCTCTGCCTCCTGAATTTGTGTGACTTTTTCCTTCACCCAGTTCGGGAAGTTTTCTGTCATTATTTCTTCAAATAGGTTCTTTACCCCTTGATCACTTCTTCTCCCTCTGGTGCAAATGATGCAAATGTTGTTACAGTTCATGTTGCCCCAAAGTTCCCTTAAATTTTTATCATACTTTTTTTCTTTTTAAAAATATATTTCTTATTGATTTTTGAGAGGAACAGAAAATGAGAGAGAAAGAGTTAAAACATCAATGATGAGAGAATCATTGATTGGCTGCCTGCTACATGCCCCACACTAGGTATGTTCCCTGACTGGGAATTGAACCACGACCTTCTGATTCATAGGTTGGTGCTCAACCACTGAGTCATGCTGCTCAGGCTGTCATCATACTTTTTAAGTGTTTATTTTATTTTATTTTTGCTGCTCTAATTGAGTGTTTTTTCTACCTTATCTTCCAAATCACTAATTTGATCCTTTGCTTCCTCCAGCCTCTGTAAATTCCTTCTAGTGTCTTCTTGATTTCAGATATGGTATTTTTCATTTCGGACGGGTTCTTAATCACGGTTTTTCTCTCCTTTTTAATGCTGATGGATCCCCACTAAGTTCCGTGTAGTTCTCATTAAGTTCTTTGTCGTTTTCACTAAGTTCCTTGAGCATCCTCTTAACCATTAATCTGAACTCTGTGTCTGATAAATTGCTTACCTCCATTTCATTTAGCTCTTTTTCTGGAGAGTCATTTTCCCCCCTCATTTCACTTAGGGGTTGTTTCTTTGTCTCCCCATTTTAGTTGTTGCTTTGTGTTTGTTTCTATGAATTAGGTAGAATTGTGGTCCTTTGCAGTAAATGTCCTGTGGGACCCAGGGGTATAGTTTTCTTGACCTCCTGAACTGGATTGTCCCTTTTGCCACTTCTTTGGGCTTTTCTGTTGTAATTGGGTCTTTTTAAAACATATATATTTTTATTGATTTTAGAGGGAGAGAGAGATAGAAACATCAATGATGAGAGAGAAGCATTGACTGGCTGCCTCCTGCATGCCCCCCACTGGGGCGTGAACTCACATCTGGGCATGTGCTCTGATTGGGAATCAAACCGTGACCTCCTGGTTCATAGGTTGATGCTCAACCACTGAGCCACGCCGGCCGGGCATAATTAGGTCTGGATTGTTATTTTCCCATTCTTCCGTGGGATCTCCTCTCAGGCTGGCTGACTGTGAGGCTCAACCCTGACCATGTCACGTGAGCTGTTATACAGGTGCAGTTGTTCTAACGCTCCACCCAGAAGTACAATTGGTATGACTCTGTTGATTGCTGTGCTTAATGGTTATAGTCTAGTCCTGGCCAGGCGGTTCAGTTGCTTGGAGCATTGTCCCGATACACCCATGTTGTGGTTTCACTCTCAGTGAGGTGAGAAATGAATAAAACTGCAGGAGGCCATGAGCCAGAAGTCAGAAGTCAGAACTGGAGCAAGAACAGAGAAGCTGTGTGTCCTTGGAATGTTAGTTAATATCTTAAGCATTAATTTCTCCATCAGTTCACTCTCCGTGAGGAGAGAAGCTCTGAGATCCATTTTAACCGTTTTTAAAGTGTACAATCGAGTGGCCTTTAAAACATCCACAATGCTGTGCAACCTCCACCCCGATCTAGCTCCAAATATTTCATCACCCCAAAAGGAAACCCCAACTTACTAGCAGTCATTTTCTATTGCCCCCTCCCCCTGGCCCCTGGCAGCCACTATCTACTTTCTGTTTAAGGATTTACCTATTCTGGACATTTGTATGAACAGAACCACACCACACGTGGTCTTTTGTGCCTGATTTCTTTCACTGAACAGAATGTTTTCAAGAGTCAGCCATGTTGTAGCATGGATTAGGATTTCATTCCTTTAGATGGTTGGATCCTACTCCATTGTGTGGAGAGACCATGTTTGTTATCTACTCATCAGATGCTGGACATTTTTGGCTATGTGAATACTGCTGTTATGAGCATCCATGTGTATGAGTTTAGTCTGAACCCTGTTTTCAGTTCTCTTAGATATGCACCTAGGAGGGGAATTGCTGGGCATAGAATAATTGTATGTTTAACTCTGAGGAATGGCCACGCTATTTTCCACAGCAATGGCACCATTGTACATTCCTCCCACAATGCACAGGGGCTCCAATTTCTGCTCTATCCTCACAGTCCTCCTGTCGAGCCAGTAGGAACACCGTGAGCGGCTACTTCCTCGCGGGCCGGGACATGACATGGTGGCCGGTGAGTGCCCCGACTCCTCCCACCCTCCTTCCTATTGGGGCCACATCTGACCTGCAGGTCAGCCAGCATCCTTGAGGTCACTGCCCAGTCCAGTTTAAGCAGGTGGTGATGAGGCTGTCAGGGGATCCCCAAGCTGGGGGTATAGGAGTGGGGTCCTGGAAATTGTGTGAAGGCGGGAACTTTGGAATCCGGGTGGCTCACAGCTGATTCCTTTTCCTCTCTCCCCACCAGATCGGAGCCTCCCTCTTTGCCAGCAGCGAGGGTTCTGGCCTCTTCATTGGACTGGCCGGCTCAGGCGCAGCCGGGGGCCTGGCTGTGGCAGGCTTTGAGTGGAATGTGAGCTCCCAGGGGTGCGGAGTGTGGGGAGCAGAACCGTCCTGCAAGGCCCTGGATAGGGGCTCCTCTGGAGTCCACACCTCGATGGCCAGAGGGGCACCTCCTAGCAGCATAGGTCTGCCGGTGCCCAGCTGGTTCTATGCACAGTGTTGCTGGGAGGTCTGGCTTCAGGATGCCAAGATGCTGGGCAGCCCAACAGGAAGGCAGCTGCTGGCCTTGGCTCAGGCCATCTGTTTACAGAGGTGCGAGGCGGGGAAGGGGCCGGCCTGAGTTCTCCTGGCAAGTCAGGCCTCAGACCCCGGTTTCCGTCTCTCCTCCGGAGCAGGGCTGTGGGGCTGTGCCCACCCACGGCCTCACTCTGCCTCTCGCCCGCAGGCCACCTATGTGCTGCTGGCCCTCGCGTGGGTTTTTGTGCCAATCTACATCTCCTCAGAGGTGAGTCTGCTCCTGGGACCTCGCCGCAGCCTCCCCTGGGGCGGGGCCTTGGACCTGTTGGTGGCGGCGATGGGCAGGACCCTCTGGCCTCACTCACGTTGGCAAACTCTCCAGGCTGTGTTTATTATTACGCGATTAACATGCCTATCAGCCCAGCAAAGCAGGCCCCTGGACGTCAGCCCGGCACCTTCTCTGCTGGCTTGCCCGCTGCATCCAGGACCCCACACCTCAGTGCCAGAGGGGCCCTCCCAGCACCTTAGGTCCAACAGTGTCCAGATGTGTTCTGTGCAGCCGTGCTTCTGGGCACACAGCCACACACCTGAACAGCACACCTGGTGGCCCGTCGGGGTGGCACACCGGGGGGTTACACCTGGGCAGCACTGCCCTTACCTCTGCCCACTCTCCTAGCTCTAGCTGGGCAGTCACTACGTCTGGGAGATCCAGTTCCTGATGTCTCTCAGTCTGCCCTGCCCTGCCCCTCACAGTCACCTCCATTCAGCCTCAGCCGGTTTTGTCCTATCAGCTTCCGAGCCGTCCCCCTGCCCCAGCAGCACCCCTGCAATCCACTCCCCATGTCGGTCTTGAGCAGCCCTCCCCCCCCCCCCCCCCCCCCGGAGCCGGCCGCCACGGCCCTGCCTGAGCCTCAGATGAGGTGGAACCTTCGCCTGGAGCCCAGGGCTCAGTGGGCCCGGCCTGCCCTTGAGCAGCGCCCAGCCCGAGTGCTGGCGCGGCTCAGCAGTGACCCTGCCGCCTCCCCAGATCGTCACCATGCCGGAGTACATCCAGAAGCGCTACGGAGGCCAGAGGATGCGCATGTACCTGTCTGTCCTGTCCCTGCTGCTGTCTGTCTTCACCAAGATATCGGTGAGCGCCCACCTCCGCCTCAGCCAGCAGAGCCTGGACACTCCCCACGCCGGAGGCCCCCGAGCAGGCCCGACGTCCTCTCACCCTGTCTAACATCTGGGGAAACTGAGGCCCAAAGAGGGACCGTGCTGGCCTAGGTCACACAGAGAGTTGGTGACAACAGGCCCGAGTGGGGCTCAGCAGCCAGCAGAGTTGGGGGAGAATGTAGGTCTGTGCCCCCTGACTCACCACAGGTTCTAGATGTGGGGCCCCAGGGGGTACTCAGGGTCCGGGGTTGTGGTGGACATCCCTGGTCAGCCTCTGGCCTTCCCTGGACCTGAACTGAGGTGAGCAGGACTGCCCACGAGGGGGCGCTGAGAGCCCGCCTGGTCTGGGCTGAGGTCCAGAGGCTGCATGAGGCCCACCTGCTGCCTCTCACTGTGACTGGCCAGCACTGTCACCAGCTGGTCCCCAACAGCACCCGCCCGGCATTGGGGTGCCGTCACAGCCTCTCCCTGGGGCCTGGGCCTGGTCCCGCGGGAAGGGTCAGAGCAGAAAGCACACCGGAATGCCAGTCAGCAGTGCTGGTGGCTTTCCTGTCCAAGCCCTGATTTTGCAGGCAGGGAGCCAAGGCCCGCGGAGGGCGTGGCCTGGTCTCAGGCTTGCTGGTGGCTTCAGGGCAATGCCAGGCCGGCTCTCACTCCCCTGTGGGGCTCAGGAGCAGGGACCTGGCTGCGTCCTGGGTCAGCCTGCTCAGAGCTGAGTGAGCCTGGGCGGACCTGAGGCCTGAGACCCGAGCCTTGGCCCCCGTAGGCAGTGGACTGGCTGGCCTGCCTCTCGGGTTCTGTGCAGGGGTTCGAGGGGGTGAGGGGGGGTTAGGGGAGGGAAGGATATGGGAGCAATGTGCTCCGAGAGCCGGGCTTCTCCTCAGTGGTGCTCACCTCCTGGGCCTCCTTCAGGCCGGCTCTGGCCGGGAAAACCCAGACAGACCCTGGGTTTTGTGGAGGGAGAGGAGGCCCCACTGGTCAGCCAGGAGCTGCAGGCAGGGCTCCCTGGAAATTAGGACCTGGGAGAGGGACTGCTCCTCAGAGGCCCTGGGGCGGCCTGGGACTGGCTTGGGGCAGCCTGGGACTGGCTTGGGGCAGCCTGGGACTGGCTTGGGGCAGCCTGGGACTGGCTTGGAGCAGTCTAGGGTCCACCTGGACCACATAGCTCTCCCTAAGGGTCTGACCTGGCATTTGACCTGACCCTCCCCTACCTGGGCCTGGGGATAGTGGTCGGCCGTCCTCTGCACCCCTGGGCCTGGCCTGGGCCTGGCCTCTCTGTGCACCCCAGGTCAGCTCGGGGCCCAGAGCATCCTGTTCCTGTGCAGGCTTCTGGGACCTGTTGTCAAGCAGGCACTGCTCTGCCCTTCAAAGACGAGGTGCTCTCGGAGCATCATGAGTTTCTGGCTCAGGGTTTCCCTCTGAGCCGGGGGGACTGCTCTGAGTGCATTGAAGGCCCCGTTTAGAATCCCCACACCTGCGCACCCTCTCCACCTCCCCGGCCCTGCGCCAGCGCCTCTCCTGGGACCGGAGGCTCAGAAACAGACAGGACCTGGCCCTGCTCTGAGGGCACCACAAACCTATGTGCCATCCGGCTGTGGCTGCCATGTCCGCCCGCCGGAGCGCGGCAGTGAGGGGGAGGCCGGAGCCGCTGATGCCAGCGGTCCAAGTACCAAGCGGCGCTGGGGGTGGGCAGGCAGTGGCACCGCCAGGCTGGAGTCAGTGCCTCGGGCCTCCTAGAGGACAGGCCAGAGGGCAGGAGGCAAGAGGAGGAGCCCCCTGGGCTGCAGGGGCCGAGGCCTGGGCCTGGGGGTTCCTTTATCCCCCGATGCAGCCCGCTGGGGGTCTGTGGTGAGGTGTATGTCTCACACTCAGAACCACCTGAGATGGCGGCGTGGGTGGGACTTCCGGAATGAGGACCGGTTAGGGGGAGGTCCTCGGAGACCTCCCTGTCCTGCAGCCCAGTGCACAGCGGAGACAGCTGAGCCCACTGCATGGCTGCACGTGCCGAAGGCCATGCTGAGCCGGCAGCATCGGTTAGAACCCAGGCCGCTGCCTCCAGGCCCGACCGGCCACTGCCTGCTGTGCCAGAGCAGCCACAACGGGATGCTCCAAGCTCCACTTTGTGAGGAGGGTGGCTCGGTTTACGCCCTGTAAGACGGGGAGCAGCCCAGCGGACGGCAGGGCCAGGGCTTCAGCACCGATGCGGGGCTGCCCAGGGGAAGCAGAGGGGGTAGAGCCTGGCTGACGGCCCTGGCGGAAGCTGTTTGCAGGCCGAGCCCAGCCGGCCTCCGAGGCCCTGGCTCCCTGGGCTGAGCCCCATGGACGCCCACACACTGCACTCCCAGGACCCATCCCAGATGCAGCCGGTCCAGAGAGAGACCACAGGGCCTGCCTGCTGCCACCCTCCGAGGGGACCCGGTCTGCAGAGAGAACACGCTACAGTGTTCAGAGAGCACCGCAGGGTGCAGGGAGCACCACTCGGATGGGGCTGAGGGAGCCCAGGTCCAGCTCCATCACGGTGCGGCTCTGGGCCTATCTGCTCTCTGGAAAGCAGGGAATCTTGGCATGACACATTAGGCCAATTGGAGTCAAGGCCAACGGCGCCTACACGGTCCTACACGTGCAGCCCTGGCTACATCCGTGACCTCACCGTGCCCTCGTCTCCCTGTTGCACCTGGCATTCCAGCATGGCCCCCTCACAGCCGAACCTGCAGGCATGGTCCTGCTTCAGGGCCTTGGCGCTTGCCCTGGTCTCTGCCTGGAACCTTCTTTCCCTGGATCGCCACGTGCATCACCCGCTGACTTGTCTCAAGTCTTTCAAAGCTCACCTTCCCCACGGGGGCTGGCCTGCCCAGCGGGTCCGGTCTCCCAGACTCGCTCCCTTTCCCACCCGTGTACTGTCTTGCAGTGTGCTGCATAGTTTGCTTAGAATGTCTGTTGTTGCCCCCATTTCTCTCTTTGTTCAGTGATGTATCCCCAGTCCCACTCCATGGGAATGAATGAGATAATATATGCCAGGGATCAGCTATCTCTATTTGTTTTGTCAAAGGGCCAGTAGTAAATACTATGGCTTTGCAGGCCACATGCAAACTAGCTGACCCTCCAACAAGCTGGGTTTGAACTGCGCAGTCCTCTGCTGCGTGACTTTTCCAGTAGCTTCGCTGTTGGCTCTCCGTTCCCTGGGTTTTGCATCCAGGATTGGGGTCCACAGATGTGGAGGGCCAACCATATGGATTCTTCTTACTCCACGCACATCAGGGACTTGAGGGTCAGGGGACACGGTGTCGGTGGGGTCCTGGAATCAACCCCCGCAGGCACCGAGGGACTGGAGGTAAGTGCCAGGGGGCACAGGAGTCAGGACTCCGAGCCCCAAGTTGTTCCAGGGCCATTGCCTCTGCAGTGGGAACGGCCCGTGGGCCTGTGCACGGCGGTGACTCTGTTCTGGCTCTCGGGAGCTTAGTTCCAGACAGATAAGCGCACAGACCAACGCAGTCGCAACAAACAGCAAACGTGCGGCAAGAGCAGCGAAGGCTGGGCTGCCGAGTAGTGAGAGAGTGGGGGTGGGACCAGGCTCGGGCGGGAGATGAGAACTCGGGTTCGCAGCAGCTGAGGGAAGCTGGTGGGGCTGGAGATGTGGCCGTGGCGGGAGCGGTGATGGCAGGGCTGCCCGGGGGGCTTCTGCAGCGGCGAGGGGGGTGGCGAGGGGGCGCTGAGGTGATGGGAGGGGCGGAGGAGGGAAGGTGAGGTGACAGGGGAGACGCTGAGGTGGCAGGGGAGCGTGACAAGGTGGGAGTGGTGACAAGGGCGCTGGCGGTGGGACTGTCCTGCGCTGTGGCTGGTGGGTCTGGTGCGGGGAGTGGCACAGGGGAGGTCTCTGCAGCCTGAGGGATGTGATGGCCCCGGTGAGATGGGCCGGTGTGGGAGCGGATAATCTGGGGGAAATCGCCGTCATAGCTTCTCTGCTGCCACACGTGCGGGGGCACAGGGTCGGCCCGCAGCGGGGCCGCCTGGGCCTCGCCCCCGTCCCTCCGGGCCCTGGGCCCTGGGTGTTTTTCAAGCTCAGGAGATGGTGCCACAATGGGGTCCGCTGGCTCTAGGGACCTGGGAGCTCAGGGTCCCCAGGGCCAGCCCCACGAAGGCTGCAGCACGGCCCCGCCTGGAGAGACTGCAGGGCTTCGGGCAGCGCGCTTCCCTCCAGTGCGCCTCCTGGTGGCGGAACCAGGCCGGACACCCTCCTGGGAGGACAGCCCGGCCTTAGAGCTTCTCAGAATAAAGCAGTGTGTGTGTGCAGGCGGAGTGGGTGTGCCAGGCACCCCCGGGGCACTGCCTGGTTTCCGAGGGGAGAGGGGAAGCCCTGTGGGCAGAAGGCTCCGTGTGGGCGCCACCAGGCCTCCCATTTGGGGACGAAGTGGCAAGGTCAGTTGGCGAGGAGTGAGTTTGGGGTCAGATCATGGAGCAGCCCCCCAGCGGGTCCCGAGAGGGCAGGGGCTCTGCCCAGCAGGCCTGGCTAGCCTGTGCCCTTAGAGGGGCCTCCTGTGGGCCTCCCGTCCCTGCTGCTGCCCCTGCGTCTTCTCCCAGGGTTCTGCCAGCAGGCGAGTCCCTCTGGCTTTGCCTCCATCTGCTCTCCTGGGCCAGGAGAGAGGCACAGGGGGGAGTGGCCGGTGGGGTCCAGAGGGGATGAGGAGCTGAGTGCTCCGCGGCCTCCCCTCCCCCCTTCACTTCATAGATAAGAGCCAGAGGCTGGGGTGGAGCAACCTTTAGCTGGGACAGCTGGCTAGGGACACAGACCCAGGTCCCTGCAGCTCTGGGTCTAGGGCTCTGAGCTTCTACCGGTTGCAGCTGGCCTGGGTCTGCCGGGGGGCGGCTTTGGAGGATGAGATGCAGGGACTGGGTGAGCCAAGGCCTGAGGCAGCCAAGTGCTGGCGCTGGGTGGTGTGGCCGCGTCACCTGTGCTTACAGGGACGTGTGGCCGGAGGTCAGGCGCAGGCCAGGGCAGGGAGGGACTTCCGTGGTGGCCGGAGGGCTCGGGGGCCTGCCGCCTGGCACTGCCACCCTCTACTTCCCGGGGTCTGACCTTATGAAGTCCCTTCCCTCCCTGTGCCTCCGCCTCTCCTCTGTCTCACGGGAGCTGCCTCATCGTACACACACGCACACATACAGACACACGTTCACACATGCGCGCGCACACACACGTCAGTCTCCGCACAGCTGGGGTCCTCCCAAAAGGAGGTGAGGGGAGCCTGGGGGAGGCCAGAAACGTGGGCTGTCCCGAAGGCTCGGGAGCCGGCGTCTGCAGGCCTTTCTCCCGGCCGTGCTGGCAGCTCCCCGCTGAACCAGGTGCTGGGGTAGCTCAAGGGCTGTGCCCTCCGGCCGTGCAGACCGGCCACAGCCCGGCTCGGCCTTCTCCGGAGCTGCCCAAAGGCTGTTTCTGGTTGTCTCCGCTCTTAGCCAGCAGGAAGGCAGCCTGGAAGCCGGCAGGCCCTGCCCTTCTCTTTCTGGACGCCCCCTGCTCAGGGCGAGGGGCAAGCTCTGGGCGGTCCAGGGTGAACCCTGGAGCAGGGGTTCTTGCCCCAAATGGCCTGGATGGGAGGGCCGTGGGCCCAGCCCTGGGTCCAGCCTCGGCCTGACGCAGTCTGACTTAAGTCCCAGTCCCCGGGGCATTAAACCAGCTGCCCGTTTCCCTGCCACCTGGTCTGCTCTGGAGGCCCCGGTGACAGGCAACGGGTACACCCAGCGGCCCCCTGGACAGAGGCACGTGCACCCGCTTCCTGAGGCCGCTAGTCTTTGTGGCCACCCCCAGGAAGCCCTCCTGGGGCCTCCTCATCAAGGACCCCCTGGGAGCCAGGGCCAGCCTCTGCCCTTACCCCGGGGCCAGTTCAATAACAGCGCTGCTCCCGGTGGGCGAGGGCCACGGGACTTTATCCCCAACGCGTGTCCCTGCTGCACACGGTGCCGCGGCCAGGACTCCTCCGCCCTCTCCCAGCCCCTGGCAGGGGGTCCCCTCCTCTCCAAGGGCGTCGAGGTCACGTGGGGAGCGGGCCACAGCGGGGGCCTCTACCCAGATGCCTCTCGCACACAGATCGACCTGTACGCGGGAGCTCTGTTCGTGCACATCTGCCTGGGCTGGAACTTCTACCTGTCCACCATCCTCATGCTCGCCATCACCGCCCTGTACACCATCGCAGGTCAGCACCAGGCGTCCTGGAGGGAGGGAGGGGAACTGACCACGGGCTGGGCAACCGTGCCTGAATCGGAGAGGTCAGCCGAGCCCTCAGGCAGGAGCAGGGGCAGGGCCACCTTCCGCCGCAGCCCTGGACAGCTACAGTCCGGCTGCGCTGCCCAGCTTCCTGCTCCTACCGCTCACCCCACCCCCCCACTCGGCAAAGGGCAGGGCCCGGGTATGGGGCAACAGCCGCCCGGAGCCCTGGAACCGCGTCCCAGTCCGCTCCCTCGGACCCGGCCCTCCAGCTCCCTCTCTCCGCAGGAGGCCTGGCCGCCGTGATCTACACGGACGCCCTGCAGACGCTCATCATGGTGGTGGGGGCCGTCATCCTGACGGTCAAAGGTGAGGGCCACTGACAGAGCTGGCTCAGGGCTCCCGGTGAGGCGGGCCCCAGGGCAGGCGTGTAGTCGCACAGACCTGCCCAGTGTCTGTCCGATCGCCAAGAGCCATGTCCGACCCCAGGAGCCTGGGCGAGGCGGGGAGAGCAGGCAGGCAGACCTGCCTGGCAGGGCTGCCCTGAGCTCCGGGAACTGCTCGCTCCTGGATGACAAGCAGGGCCGGACCCCACCGAGGGCCTTTAGTCTCTCCCAGACTCAGGCGCCCGATCCCGGGGCAACTTCTGCCTCTTGCGTCGTGTGTCCCTTTGCTCTGCGCCCTCAGCCCAGCCTGGCCTGGGCTCCCGGCAGCCAGGCTGCTGCGCTCGGAGTCTGGGCAGCGACGGCCCATGGGAAAGGCGGGGAGCAGGGCCTGGGCTCTCCCGTGTCCAGGCGTCTGTGTATCTGCTTCCTCTCAGACCAGGGCCGGAGGCTCTAGGCCCCACTGCAGGCCAGAGCCCTGGCGGCCAGGCCCGTGTGGGGAGGGGAGCGGCTGCAGACACAGGGGCCTGGCTGGGCCTGCGGGCTGACCCTGAGGCAGAGGCAGTGAGGGGTGAATGTGGTCTGGGCTGGAGGCCTGCTGCTGGCCCTGTGGCCTGTCACGCTGGTCCGTCCCCTGCCCCCGTAGAAGCCCCAGGGTGGACTCGAACACTCCACTCCCCGGCGGGCCTCACACGCTAAGAAAAGCACTTTGCTTCCTGGATTGGGTTTAAAGCCCTTGCCCACGGCCAGGCAGCCTCAGAGGCCACAGGACCGAGTGCTCATTTAATGGGATTTAAATACATAGAAAACAGCCGTGGATCCCCTCCGCAGAGCCCGGCCCTGTGCTCTGCCCGGCGCTGGGGAGGTGACGTGGGAGGCCTGTGAGGTGCAGGCAGTGGGGGCTGGGAGCCAGGCCACCAGCCACCAGCCTTCCCGCCCGCCCCGCCCCGCCCAGCTTTCGACCAGATCGGCGGGTATGAGCAGCTGGCAGTGGCCTACGCCCAGGCCATACCATCCAAGACTGTGGCCAACACAACCTGCCACCTGCCACGTGCGGATGCCATGCACATGTTCCGAGACCCCTCCACGGCGGACCTCCCGTGGACCGGGATGACCTTCGGGCTGACCATCATGGCCACCTGGTACTGGTGCACCGACCAGGTGGGTGTCCCGTCGTCGCCTGCGGCCTTCCTGCCTTCCGGGGTGGGCGGGGTCCGGCGGTCCACCTGCCGCCCGCGGTGCAGCCCGGGAGCCCGCACGGCCGGGGTCCCGTGGAGCCGGGCGCGGCCGGCTAGGGGTCCTTGAGGTCCCGAGGGGCCGGCACCCTCTGTCTGGAATCGGACGAGGCCCACTGGCCGCCGCCCGGCCTGGCCTTCAGGTGCTTCGACTGAGACAGTTTGGAGTACGGGATCCCCAAGGGGCTGGGGCGCCCGTGGGCGGCCAGCCGCGGGCCCCCGGGGTCTGGCAGTGTGTGGGGCACGGGGCTGCCCTTGGCCTGCCAGCAGGGGGAGCCCCCTTTCCGGGCAGAGGCGCCCTCGGCAGGGGGGCAGTAGGGCCGGGGTCCCGGGGTCCTCGGTGGCCGCGGGAAGCCGTCTTTACCCCTGGTCTCCGAGGCAGGGGCTCCGCGAAGGTGGTCCTGGGGAGAGAAGAGACAGGTGACATCGAGGCAGCCCACGCCCGCACGCCCAGCTGGTGGCCTGGCAGCGGGTCGCCTCACTGGGGCCCAGCTCCCAGGCGTCCATGGGAATCACCGCCTTCTGTGGCTGTGGCTCGGCAAGCGCGGCTCCTCGCTGCCCCGCCCCGCCTCCCCCTGTAGCGGCCGCAGGGCCGGCCGCGGGGCTTGCAGGAGACCTCCCGGCGCCGCTTCCCGGGCCGCCGCTCGTGGGGGAGGGCGGTGAGAGGCAGCCGCGCCGCCGCACCGGGCAAGTGGTCCCGGCCTGGGAGGGAGGCGCCAGACCCCAGTGCCAGCCCAGCTCGCCGGGGGCCGATGTGGACCCCCCCGTGGGGGAGGTTCCGGAGCCCCACTCCCGGGCTGGACCACTGAGGCCCAGAGGGCAGGATCGGCTGCGCCCACAGGGAGGGACTCTGTCCAGCGGGGGCTGCTCAGGGCTCTCCGCCCCAGCAGCAGGTGCGCGTCTGATGACAGCCCCAGGGCCGTGACGAGGAGAAGCCCCGGAGGTCAGGCCCGTTTCCCCAGATTCCCCCGTCGCCTCGCCTGAGCGTGGGCCCGGGGAGCACTGCCTTCACGGCAGCTCGGCTGGCTCTCCTGGAGGGCCAAGGGCACGCCTGGGGCGAGGGCCGGCTGAAGCTGGCCGTGAGGCATGCGGCTGAGCCGGCCGGTGCCCCTGCACCCGCACCTCTCATTTCCCCTCTCGACACAGGCCTGGCGGTGCGGGCACGTCTGGGCGACTTCATTCAGTTTCTCGTGAAGGCCAAGGGCAGGCCTTGAGGTCAGGGCTGATGGGCCCGTCTGGGAGGCTCCCCGGGGAGGCTGAGGCGGACGCCACCGGCATTGGTGGCCCGCAGCCGGCCCAGCCTTACCTCCCCTCCTCTGGCCTCCCCTGGGCCTGCTCTGCCGTGACCCACACTAGCCAGCACCTGTGGGCTCCGCAGGCACCTGGAGGGCTAACCACTCCGTCAGTGCCAGTGGCAGCTGTGTGCGGGGACCAGGCACCTCTCCTTCCCTCCTTTGGACTCTGTTCTCCGTCTCCTCGCTCACTCACATCACGGCCACACGCTTGTGATTAGAAACAGACAGACAGCACAGGAGGCAGCAGCCCCAGCTCAGCCTCCTCCGCAGGCGCCCGAGCGGTGCCATGCGGCCGCCGTGCCAGGCTCGTGTCATCCATCACAGGGCACCAGTGGGCTGGGTCCACAGAGCCTCCTCGCTGTCCAGACAGGGAAACCGAGGCTCACCGTGAGGCAAGGAAGGTCCCCAAGTCACCAGAGGCTGGTGAAGCGGGATGGCATCAGCTTGCCCCGCACCCCGTGCTGCACCCCGGCACCCTGGCTCGTGCTCCAGCCGTGCAGGAAGGAGGGCTGGGCGTCCGTTACACCAGCCCGTGCCTGAGGCAGCTGACGGCTCAGACGGCCCTGCTCCTCCGTGCTTAGTGACTTACATGCAGGCAGCAAGGGAAACCCTTACATTTACAAGTTACAGTGCACGGTGCTGTGAACACACAGAGAGCACTGAAATGTACACTTTGCGGCTGAACTGTAGGTAGACTCATAGCTTGATAAAGCTGTTTTTAAACAGTGTTTTTTCAAGAAGTAGAATCGTAATGTCAGAGTTGGGAGGACCTCAAAGCCATCCGTTCCCATGAGCCCCCACCCCCACCCCCGCCCGCCCCCTGCAGACTGGAGACGGAGGCTCAGCCAGGATCTGCCCAGGGCCACTGACGGAGCTTCCCCAAACCCTGGGTCTGAGTCCCGACCTCGGCCAGCGACACAAAGCCGCTGCTGCCAGGCTCCTGGCACAGGCGTGAACATGCAGCCGCTCTTGTGAGGGCGCAGGAGCGGGGGGGGTCCCCCAGTGCCATCCCTCCAGGGCTCTCCAGCCCCGCCAATGGCAGCCTGGCAGGCTGGGCAGGACCCACTTTCCCTGCCCAACCAATGGGAGGCGGGGTCCCTGGATGAGCTCCTTGGTCCTTCGGGATGAGCTCTGCTCCTGGGGAGCCGCCAGGTACCAGCCTGGGCGCTGGCTGTCTCAGTGGGTCTGGCCCGAGTGGGACAGCACCCCCCCTCCCCCCCCCGCCCCGGAGCACCAGGAGAAAGCCTGCCCCCCGACTCACTGCCTCCATGTGCCCCCAGGTTATTGTGCAGCGGTCGCTGTCTGCCCGGGACTTGAACCACGCCAAAGCGGGCTCCATCCTGGCCAGCTACCTCAAGATGCTGCCCATGGGCCTGATGATCATGCCGGGCATGATCAGCCGCGCGCTGTTCCCAGGTAGGGCCGGGCCGGGCCGGGCCGGGGCGGCAGAGGTTACCAGGAGGAGTGGCAGAGGATGACTATGAGCTGCTTCCTGCGGGGGGGAGGGGGGAAGTGGTCCCGGGGCCACAATCAAAGGGATCCAAGCGTAAAGGAATGCTCTTTGCCACTGACTTCCTGTAGCACCTGGTGAAACTCGGCTCATCCAGGCCAGTGCTGCAGAGGCTGCCTTGGGGGAGATGGGGCCAGGTCTCTAGCTGTCACTGCGTGCAGGTGCTGGGTGCTTCCTGCCCGCTCCCCACCCCGCCCACCAGGAGCCCACAGAGGGCCCAGAAAAGGGGGCCCCGAGCCCATGCAGACCCTCACCCACCTGTGCGTTCTTGTCCACGGAGCGAAAGGCCTGCATCCTCCGCAGAGTGCCTGCCTCTTCTCTCTCCCGACCCTGGGCCCACGGACCACACAGGGGCTCCCCAAAGGTCCCGCGGGTCATGTGGGGGTCACTCAGCTGTCGGCGAGGGGGCTGGGCCGGCCCGTTGGCTGCTTGCTCCGAGTGGCGCCTCCGGAGAGGGGTCGAGTGTCCCCTCACCTCGAAATACTCATCCGACACGGAGGAGGAGGCCGCCGAGGGCCGGCGCGGGCCGCGGCCGCGGCCGGAGCTGCCCGAGAGGCTGTCCTGGTCGCTGAGGGTCACGTAGTCATCGTCGTCCTCCTCATCCTCCTGGTCCAGGCCGTTGGGGATCCCTACACACTCGCCGCCAGGGTCCCCCTGGGCCACAGGCAGCTGCCGCCGGGGTGGGGCGGGGCCCGGGGCCGGGGGCCGGGGCAGCCCGCCGTCTGTTCTGTTCTGCAGCGCCTCCTCTTCCGGGCTCCCAGGGGCCCAGCCGGCACCGCCGCCATCCCGGGCAAGCACGTCTGCCACCGGGACTGTCCGGGGCTTGGGCACCGGGGGCTGTGGCGTGGGGTCCCCCTCGGGGAGGCCGTTCTTGGCTGGGGGGCCGTCCCGGGGCGTGCCGGGCTCCGGAGCGTGGCTGCCGTCCTGGCTCTGCCTCCACAGCTGGGCGCCCCCCTGGGAGGTGTCCCGGATCTTGATGCGGTTGATCTGGTTGGGCTGGGGGTTCCAGATGTTGGGGTCGATGATGTTGATGTAGCCCAGGATGTCGCTGCCCGGCTCGGGGTCCGGCTCCACCCACGTGGGCAGGTACTCGAACATGTTGGCGCGCTCCAGGTGGAGCAGCCCCGGGTGGACGGGCAGGGGCGGCTCCGGCAGGTCCCCCGGCTGCTCGGCCAGCCCCGGGCCGCGCAGCCCCGGCGGCCTCTTCGCCTCCTGCTTCTCCGAGGCGACCTTGGCGATCTCCTCGGCGCTCTTGGCCTTGACCAGCGCGTACTTGGGGTTGACGAGCTTCTTGGCCACGGTGCCGGAGGGCGCCAGGGGCACCACGGCGGGCAGCACGACGGGCTCGGGCTCGGGCTCCTTCTCCATGGGGATGCCCTTGAGGCTGACGCCGTGCGAGGTGAGGTACAGCTCCTGGAACTGCCGGTCGAACGTCTCCACCACCTGGCCCGACAGCACCGAGATCACGTTGCGGTCCGTGCGGGCGGCCGACCAGGTGAAGCTGCAACACAGGACGGCCGTGGTCACACGGGGCCGCCCCCCAGCCCAGCCCAGGCCCCGCACGGGCATCCACAGCCCACGGGGCCCCGGGGAGGATTGGTGAGGGACAGAGGACCTGACCTGGGTCCTCGCGCAAGCCGCCACCACGCCCTCTCCCAGCTGCGCTCCTCTGGGGGTTACAGCACCCCAAAGGCCGCTCCCGGGCCCAGAGCTGGTGGGCCCCACCTGCTGTCATTCTGAGTGGCCGTGGCAGCGCCGCCTGCTGTCTCTGCGGTGGGGCTGGCAGAGCGGGGCCACGGTGTCCCATGCCGGCCCCAACCCACCTCCAGGCTGGAGGAGTCTCAGACAAAGCCCTCCCCGCCTCTGCAGAGCAGGCTGCTGTGGGCTGTGCCCAGCCCAGCTCACACCTCAGCAGTTCGGGGGGCCAATGAACCGGAACAGCCCAGGTGCCCTAAGGCAGGATTAAGGGCAGGAGCCAGCTGGGACCCAGAGCCACCTCTTCCCCAACCCGAGAAAGCTGAAGTCACCTGTAGGAGCCACAGACGGCCCGGTCTCCATCCACAAACATGAACTTCTGGGCCAGGGCGCCCTTGAACTTGGTGGCCGACCTGGTGAAGAACTCTGTTCCCCCGCTGCTCCGTACCCTGAGATTCTAGGGGGGACAGGAGGCAGAATTAGATGACCACAGCGCTGAGCATGCTGAGGGAGGCCCAGCAATCTCTGCCTGGGCTCCAGGGGCTCTGAGGGAGCTTGGGCGGGAAGGCTGAGGCCTGAGGCAGGAGCTGGAGGGGGGAGGGGGGAGAGGCTGAGGCCTGGGGAAGAGCTGGGGGGGGAGTCTGAGGCCTGGGGCAGGAGCTGGGGGGGGGGGGAGGCTGAGGCCTGGGGAAGAGCTGGGGGGGAGGCTGAGGCCTGGGGCAGGAGCTGGGGGTGGGGATGCTGAGGCCTGGAGCAGGAGCTGGGGGGGTGGGGGAGGAAGCTGAGGCCTGGGGAAGGAGCTGGGGGGGTGGGGGGGAAGCTGAGGCCTGGGGAAGGAGCTGGGGGGGTGGGGGGGAAGCTGAGGCCTGGGGAAGGAGCTGGGGGGGTGGGGGGGAAGCTGAGGCCTGGGGAAGGAGCTAGGGGGGTGGGGGGGAAGCTGAGGCCTGGGGAAGGAGCTGGGAGGGGGGGAGGCTGAGGCCTGGGGAAGAGCTGGGGAGGGGGGGAGGCTAAGGCCTGGGGCAGGAGCTTGGGGGGGGGAAGCTGAGGCCTGGGGCAGGAGCTGGGGCGGGGGGGGGGGGGGGGGGGGGGAAGCTGAGGCCTGGGGAAGGAGCTGGGAGGGGGGAGGCTGAGGCCTGGGGAAGAGCTGGGATGAGTTGGAGAGGAGAGGAGGGTGGGGCACGGCCTGAAGGTGTCGGAGGGCACGCCCGGGCAGGACTCGGCCTGCAGCCCTGTGTGGGGAATGCTGCCCAGGCTCCGGTGGGGGCAGGGTTGAGAGGAGGGACTGGGCACTTCAGAAAGGTCCCCATGGCAGCGGGGGCTGCCCAAGGGGTGTGGGACCTGCCCTACGGGGTCTGGCTCTGGCAGTCCGGCCGAGCAGTGGCTTCCCCCCCTCTCCCTGGTCTCTCCCGTGCCGTCTCTGTCGCCGCTCGCCCGCTCGCCCACGTGCGCCGCCTGCACCGGGAGCAGCTCGCGCTTGGTTCAGGCCCACGGCTCACGGCGGCCCTGTGGCTCCGGAGCAAGCCAGAGGCCCCGGGAGACCATGGAGGGAGGGGAGACCCAGCCAGAGGAGAGGGGTCCCAGGAGTCACGAGCAGTGCCTCCTGCCCAAGTCCACGGCTGGGCCACTCCTGCCCATCTCCATCTCTGGACTCTGGCCATGAAGGTGCCTCCCCGTGGGGTCTGTGTGGCCTGTGGCCCCTCCCCGTGGGGTCTGTGTGGCCTCTCCCTGTGGAGGCTGTGTGGCCTCTCCCAATGGAGGCTGTGTGGCCTGTGGCCTCTCCCCGTGGAGGCTGTGTGGCCTGTGGCCTCTCCCCGTGGGGTCTGTGTGGCCTGTGGCCCCTCCCCGTGGGGTCTGTGTGGCCTGGGCCTCTCCCCGTGGAGGCTGTGTGGCCTGTGGCCTCTCCCTGTGGAGGCTGTGTGGCCTCTCCCCGTGGAGGCTGTGTGGCCTCTCCCTGTGGAGGCTGTGTGGCCTCTCCCTGTGGAGGCTGTGTGGCCTCTCCCTGTGGAGGCTGTGTGGCCTGTGGCCTCTCCCTATGGAGGCTGTGTGGCCTCTCCCTACGGAGGCTGTGTGGCCTGTGGCCTCTCCCCGTGGAGGCTGTGTGGCCTCTCCCCGTGGAGGCTGTGTGGCCTGTGGCCTCTCCCCGTGGAGGCTGTGTGGCCTGGGCCTCTCCCCGTGGAGGCTGTGTGGCCTGTGGCCTCTCCCCGTGGAGGCTGTGGCTCCGCCCAGGGCCTCTGGGCCTGGCTGTGTGACGGTCTCAGACTCCTGGGCACTCCGAGGAGGCAGCTCTCTGAGGGGCGGCTGTGGAAGCCAGTGGTGGGCCTGGCAGGCCCAGGAGGGCAGGATGAGCCCGGCTGAGAACTGGATTTGCGGGAAGGCTGGGGCCGGAAGGAGACCTGGGCTCCTCTGGGCAGGCCCTGCCAGGGCTGCGTGTTGGAGACACGGGCCTGGGGCCCCGGAGCGTCCTCAGGTGCCTGTGGTCAGGCTGGGAATTCCTGGTTCACACAAGCCCTAGTGAGTCCAACACCCGGCCAGGCAGGTCCGTGTGGCGGCGAGGCGGGTGCCTCCAGAGGGGCTCCGTGCCAGCTGTGGGTGCCGGGCTGTCACACCTTCTGCGACTCCTGTCGCCCTCACCCATGCACCGGCCTCAGCGTGGTGACTGCCCACCCGTCCTCACGCTCACCAACCCCCGCGAGGTCCCAGCTGCAGACAGAACAGACTGACGAAGACCCCAGGGCAGGGCAGAAGGAGCTGTGAGGGGCTGCAGGCTGGCATGAGGAGGGCGGGAAGAAGGTAGGGGCAGGGCAGGGCTGGCATTGCAGACGGGAGCACGGGCTGGTGACACACGAAGACTTAGCTGGCACCCAGCAGAGGCCGCATGGCATGAACGGAGAGCCGGAGACAGAGGGCAGGGAGGGGCTGTGGGCAGGGAGGTGAGCCTGCGTCCAGGCAAGGGCAACAGAGAAGGGATGGGTTTGAGACTGGAGTTTGCCCTCTGCTCCGCTCCGCCCACGTCTCGGGGGGACCCCTCTCAGACCCCCTGCTTGGGTGGAGGGGCAGGTCTCATGGACCCCACCTGGCCAGGGCACGAACAGTTGTCTTATTGTTGGAGCCAACCCAGAAGACAGATAAGCCTCTGTGTCCAGGGCTCCTCTGTGCCAGCTCCTCTGCCCCAGGCCGCCAGCCGCCAGCCTCAGCCGGAAGCTGGCCGCAGCCCAGGACAATTAGTGCTCGTGACTTTGTACCCAACACAGGGCACGCTCAGGACCAGAAATCGGGAGCAAAGATCCTGGAGACGGTACAAGGCCTTGCTTGTCACCTGTGCCCAACCACAGCCAGCTCCCGGCTCCTGTGGGCTCCCGTGGGCTCCGGGCCCAGCTCTGTGTGCCAGACCTCAGCCCCTCCTCCCAGGAAGGCCTGCCACTTCCTCGATGCCCTCAAGGCCTGCCCCACCCACCCGCCTTGTGTGGAAGGAGGGCTCGGCTCCGCACTGCATCTCGGAGCGGCTGGGCTGTGTGAGAGACACCGGATTTGCTGTGTGACCCTAAGCAGGTCCCTGGCCCTCTCTGGGCCTTGGTTCCCAGGCCTGCACGCTGGGGACAGGCCTCGAATCAAAGGCCCATCAGCCTGGAGCTCAGTGATGGCGAGGGCCTCTTGGCAGCTGCCACTCTCCGCCCTGCCTATCAGCTCCCAGGCCTGCTTCCTGGGCGGGCCCACCCCATGGGGCCTGGCCCACATGAGGTAATGTCTCAGGAGTCAGGGCTTGGGGAGCAGCGGAGGCTACCACAAAGCCGCATTGTCTCTGAGCCATGACACCCCTGCCCAGGACACAGCGGCCACTTGGAAGAACGGCCACTGGGCTGGCCTGCGCGGGCGCCCCACACATGCAAGGTGACAGCCTTGTGATCCCTTTCACCGAGCAGAGGGGGCGGGGACAGCAGGGGGTCCCTCACGAAGGACCAGAAAGTATCAGGTTCTGGGGAGCCAAGACTGCCAGCTGTCCGTGACGGCCAGGGTGACCCGCCAGCGCCCAGTGGGCACCCGCCCTGGACTGAGGAGCCTCCGGCTGGACCGTGGTGATTGCGCCCATGCTCTGAGGGGCCTGCTGGCACTGCCTGGGCCTGAGGAGTGGGGAGGCCATGGGAGGCTGTGGCCAGGCCTGGCCCGGACAGCAATGCGGCCAGGTGTGCGGAGCAGAGACGAGGGTGTGTCCCATGAGCTGGTGCCTGGCCAGCATCCACTCTGCTCTTTTTAAAATTATATGTTATTGCCTTTTAGAGAAAGGAAGGGAGAGGCATGGGGAGACAAAAACATCAGCTGCCTCTCCTGGGGACAGAGCCCAAAACCCGGACACGCACCCTGACCGGGACCTCCTGGTTCACGGGCCACGCTCAGTCACTGAGCCAGCCCAGCTGGCCTCCGCTCTCTTCTGAAGGGTCTGTTTCTCTCTGCGAGTGTGAGGGGGGCACACCATGCCCTCCCTGGCTGTCTGACCTGGGGTGAAGCACCTTTGGGCACCACGGTTGGGGAGCGAGCAGTGCCTGGCCAGCTCCTCCCCCTTGCCGCTGCTCAGCTCGGCGGCAGGCACTGGGCAGGGGATCTGTGTGGGGCTGTCTGTGCATGGCAGGGCATCGAGCAGCGCCATGCCTCCACACCAGGCGCCAGCGTGCTCCGGCCGTGACCATCAACGGCGTCCCGGGCACGGCTAGTGTCCCACGCAGGCAAACTCCTCGCCTGAGAAGCACCAAATACATGACACACCCTGAGCCCATGACAGACCAGGCCAGGGTCTGAGAAGCGAGCGGGAGAGAGGGAGCCGCACCAGTGGACCTGCCTGCACATCCGTGGCTGGGATTTCTCTGTTCATCAGAAATGGTCCAGCTTCTGCCCAGGCGGCTACTGGTTTTTCCAGTCTGACCGCAGCCAGCCACCCAGCCTTCAGATCAGCCAGCATCTCCCAGCCCACCTGTCCCAGCTCGGAGCCTCGAGGCCAAGTGGCTCCCACTCGCGCTGGGACATCCCTCCGCACTCAGTCTCACCCCCAAACATGGTTTGGCCACGTGGCCAGCCCTGGGAGGGGGCGCGCTGGTGTTCTCCTGAAGGCTCATGCCCATTGGCTCCTGGGCGCCGTTCCCACTCTCTCCGCCCGGCGGGCCGACGGGGCCAGGCCCGGGAAGGCTGAGAACCTCGTTGGTGGGAGGTGCTAGCGCACGTGCCCCTCCTGCACCGGAAACCAGGGAGCAGCGTTCCCAGAACGTGCTGGTGGAGCCAAAGCTCAGGAGGCGGGTGGCTGGGAGCGCTGGCTGGAGCGGCGCGAGGCTGGCCCCGGCCACGTTGGCTCCGGGGGAGGGAAGCCCCTGGCCTCGGACCTGAGCCGCCGTGTCCTGGGAGCAGCTGTGCCTGTCCCCAGCCAAAAGCAGCGGCCTCCTCCCTCTTCACAGCGGCCCTGCCACGCCCATGGCCGTGCTCCCCTTGTCAGACGGGGAAGCTGACGTTCAGAGGGGTCCTCTGTCCAGGTTCAGGGCAGGAGGCAGGGCTGGGGCTCAGGCCCGGTTCCCTGGACTGGCACCCGAGAGGTCCGTGGTCACAGGATGACCCGCCACGTGCCTCCTCACCCTGGGCCTGGGATCTGGGGCAGGTCGAAGCACAGCCGGCGAGGACGGCGGCCGAGGGCGAGCCCAGGATTACTGGCAAAGGATGTGCTCCCCAGACAGGTCCGGGCCCAGCCAGCCCGCGGGCAGGGAGGTGGGCCGTGTGGGCAGGCCCCAGACAAGGCGACACTTGGCCAGGGCTGGGCCCACGGAGCCTCTAGCCGCCCGCCCAGGCTGAGAGGGGGCGGCTTGGAGGCCAAGGTCCCCATTCCTTCCCAAGAGGGCACCAGCTCTGAGCTCTGAGCACAGTGCCCTGCAGACCCTCCCACCTTCCCTAGCGCCGGCCGTGGCGAGGGCAGGCAGGCCCAGGACCCAGTGCGAGCTGCCTCCCCTGTGCCCAGCTGTAGCTTCGTTTCCAAGCAGGGTGGGGAGGAAGCCCGTGGTTTCGATGTCCTGTGACTGCCGGTCCTGCACAGCCCCCTCTCCCGGCTCACAGAGCACTTTACAGCCCTGACTTCATCCTCAAACAACTCTCTGAGGCGTCATCACAGTCGTGAGGGCTGCCAGCTCGGGGAGGTGGAGCCATGTCCCAAGGAGGCTGCTCTGGAAGGACAGCCCCCGCCAGGGATGGGCACCAGGGGTCTGTGCTCCCTCCTGTCCAGACTGCGTTCTCACTACTAGCTTTTAGATTCAGCCCATCTTGCAGGAATACAGGCCTCAGTTTCCCCATCTGTCCCGTGGGAGTCTAGTATAGACGGCCTCGAGGCCCCTCTGGCTCATGCACTCCAGGTCCCACAGCCTGAGGGGCTGCGGCGGATCCTAAGGCCCCCACTGCGCTAGGGGGCGAAGGACGGGGCAGGGGTGGGACTGTCCTCAGCCCAGCCCCCTGGCCTCCCACCACTGGGAGCTCAGGCACTTCACACGCTCCGAGGAGACGAATGGGGCTTCCCTGCTGAGAAGTGCGGGCACTGGGTGGGCGAGGCCCTGGAGCAGCCCGCCCAGGCCTGCTGCCTGCTCCACACGGACAGGGGCTCCACCTCATCCCCACCTGGGAGTGCAGGCTGGGGAGGCGGCCGTGGAGAGCACACACTGGCGCAGGGGCCTGTCAGGGGAGGGCCTGGGCAGCGAGCCCTGAGGGTCTCTGATCCGCCGGCCACAGGGCCAGGGCCTCCACAGCGCCTCTCAGAGATGCCTCCCCGTGCCCTGGACTCTCCAGTGTGAGCTGTCTGCCTCGGACCCAACCCTCGTGCTAATTACACGGTGGGCATGTGGCGAGTGAGCGTGGGGCTTGGGGTCACCCCACTAAAGAGCCACATGAAAACAGCTCAGCAGCCGGAGCCTCACGCTGGGGGAGCCACAGCCACTTGAAAGGCCCCGTGGGGTCGGGGCGTACCTGACAGATGCCGACAAATTACAGGCACAGGTGCCGCCCTTGGCTACCCAGCTTGGCGTCTCCCCTTCTCCTGGGGTTCGTTCAGATAGCAGGCCTGAAGCCCAGGTCTCCTGACCTGGCGAGGCTGCTCTCAGCCAAGGGTTCTGGTGCTCCCCCTCCCCCCTCCCACCCTCTAACTTTCTGGATATCAGTGACACCCAGGCAAGTGCCTCCATTTCCTCATCTGTAAAGTGGGACCAACTGGGCGATCTGTACTCGGGGAGTGTGCTGCACACAGTGCTGCCGAGTGGTGTCAGGGTGAAGGGAGGGCTCCCCACCCCAAGCAGATCATCAAATGCCAGGTGTCCGTGCGGAAGCGCCAGTCACACCGCCCACCGCGCTCCGTCGGGCCAGTGCGGCCCTGGGCCCGGAGGGGAGGCATGTGCTCAGGGACACAGCGAGCAGCGCCGAGGACCCAGGCCACCACCTCCCTCTCCTCTGCCCATGGCGTCCGCTCTAAGCCCTTTGCACACGCCCTCCTTCCTCCGGTCCACTCTAACCCGCAGCCACCCCGGAGCCTCCCCTGACCTCGGCCCAGGAGCCTCCTGCCAGCGCCAGATCCAACACCCGTGGGCGGACGTTACAGCCACAGGCCTTGGCTGACACTCCGGAAGCTTCTGGGCGTCAGCTCTCCAGATGAGGCGCGAGCTGCCGGGGCCGGGGTCTGAGCACGCGCCACCAGAGGCGTGTAAGCACCCGGGTCACCAGCATGGCACGGGCCACTAAGGAAAACCTCAAACTTGTGTGGCTCTGGCACCTGGCCAGCAGCCCTTGGTCAGTGTCTGCCGTATCTGCCTGTGGGGGTAGTTAGCGCCCCGCCCCGCGGGCATGCGGCAGCGGCCAGGTGACCCGCAGGAGGCTCAGGCCCCTGAACGCCACGCCGGCACGGAAAGCAGGTGCACAGCGTTTGCGGAGGACGCGCCGGCCGCCCGTGGCCAGCCAGCTCACCTTGAGGTGGCCCAGGTGCATGTGGGCGCGCTCGCACATGTGCAGGAAGTACTTGACGTTGCTCTCGTCCAGGATGATGTACACGGCCACCTTCCTCTTGAAGCCAGCGTCCAGCAGGTCCTTGAAGATGTCGACGTCGGTGAACATGTCCATGACCACGGCTACCACCTGGGGAAGGAGAGGGTGTCAGGCAGGACGACAGTGGGGACGGTGCCCTGCCTGCCACCTCTCCGGTGCCTTCCAGCTCTGCCCCCCACTCCTCAGGACTGGGCCTGGGCCGTGACGAGCTGGCCCCGAAATTCTAGGCTCTCTCCCGATGGGTGGCACAGACGGACTCGGAGACCGCAGGGAGGAGAGGAGTCCAGCATGCCTGCTGCCTCCCTAACACGAGACCCTGAGCTCAGTAACCGGGTGGAGGTGGGGGGTGGGGTGGCGATGGGGGTGGGGGTGGGGGTAGGGTGGGGATGGGGATGGGGTGGAGGTAGAGGTGTGTGCTGCACACGGAGCGGAGGGGTCAGCTCCCAGAGGCCCTGAGTAAGAAAGGAGCTGCGTCCTGAGGCCTCTCCCTGCGGTTGCCAGGGCTCCCGAGCCTGTTTCAGTCCGATCCGGGGTTGCAGGTCATGCCACTGCCCTCCACCTGCCACCCCAGGTGCTGAGATGAACCCCAGGCGTCAACAGCCAGGAGGCAGGGCAGCAGCTGGCACAGGCTCACTGAGGTCGCCCCGCGGCCCGGGGGGGTGAGGTTTGGCAGGTACCCTCGCCGCCAACACCAGCACAGGGCTCTTCCTGCCCTCTGACGACCTCTGCCCACACACCTGACCTCCACCTTCCTGGACCTGGCTCAGGGCAGAGCCCAAAGGTCAAGGTGCACCTTCCCCATCCCCAGCCTAGCTATAGTCCAACGTGGTCAATGACACGCCCAAGGCCTGAGGGGAGAGGCGCAGGGAAAGGACAGGGTGGTGTGGACAAGCCTGGTGGCTACCAGGCCGTGGGCTCGGTGGTGGGCAGAGCCGGCCTCCGTCTCTCATCCCCCTCCCCTGCCTCACTGGGCAGCAAGGGGAGCTCAGGAGACAGGGCACCCGCTGGCCGCGCCGCCCGTGTGAGCCTCGGGAAGAGCCTCCCCCAGAGAGGCAGGTCACGGAGCGCAGGCTGGGCCTCGCCGCCGGCCAGGAGCCTCGCCGGCTGTGGACACAGGGGACAGAGTGGCCGCCGGGGCCACTGGCCGTGAGTCTGCACCCTCTGGGGGCAAACCAGGGGCCCCGAAGGCTGTAAACTCCCCTGGGACTCGGGCCCCTGCCCTCCTCAGACACGACCCCTGAACTGTTCATCAGCCTGCAAAGGGCCAGCTTCCGCATCGGCACCTCGGGGTAGCGGGCACAGTCAGCTGAGATGGCAGGGCTCCTGTGCCGGAGGCCCGGCCACTGTCCTCAGGGAGACACCGCTGTCTGAGTCCAGAGCGGTCCTGTCACGTATGGCCGGGACCAGCCGGGACCAGCCGGAGAGAGCAGGGGGGCAGACATTGGCACCAGACAAGGAAGCACCTCTGACAGAGTTAGGCAGGGGTCCGGAGAGGGAGAGAATTCCACGCCCGGCAGGTGTTGAGGCAAAGGCAGAGGTGACCTGGTGAGCGGGTGCTGAGCACGAGGTCAGGCCGAGTGGACTCACACCGCCCTGGGTGTCACACTCTGGGGTGATGAGACCCTGAGATGGCTGGGGGGGCACAGACCCCCTCCTCGCCCAGGACCCCTCAGCCCAAGCCGCTCCGGCAGGCAGACAGGCTCCCGTGCCACCCTGGGAGGTGCAGCCTGAGGGGTGCACCCACCAGGCTGGCCAGGCTCGGGTCCAGGCCCTGCCCGCTGGCAGATGGGGGCCTGCCCTGTGGCAGGGCTGCTCCGCGTTTGCCCTTCCCACACCACCCTCTGGCCGGCAGAGGCCTGATCCAGGGCCGTCCGCTGCAGGGCTGGTCCCACTGCGGGCCCTCACGGCGTCCAGTGAGCACCGACTCTCCAGGAGGGCTGGTCACAGGCGCCCACTGAAGCTGGGGAGAGGAAGGGGGCCCCGCCACTCACTCAGTCAGCCCCTGGGCGCTCACATGGGAAAGCTGGAGCAAGAGGCCAAAGGGCCTCCCACCCCCCAGACCTTCTGCCCGAGGGAGCACAGCTAATTCCAGGCCTGGGCCAAGGCAACCACTACCTGTTTAGTGCTCACAGCCTCAGGGCACGGGCCGCAGCAAACCCAACTTACAGATGAGGAAACTGAGGCACAAAGGGGTTCATCCCTTGCCTGGTTCTCTATCTGGGAGGCCCAGACTGCCTGCGATAGTGAGCTCATCGAGGGCAGAGCCCCGGGCTGGGCCGCGTGGGGTGTGGACCAGGCCCTCGGGGAGCTATTGTCAGCTGAGAATGGGAGCTCAGGGCTTGGGTTGCAGGAATGAGGGTGTCGAGGGACAAGCCCAGCCCCTCCCGAGCCCTGTCTACCATCCACCAGCGGGTGTTGGCTTGGCTCTCGGTCCCTCCAGCTCCCACACCAAGGCTTGAGCACAAAGCTGATGGCCTGCCTCGGGGGGGGGGGGGGGAACACCTGGGCTCCTGTAACCTCAGCCCCAGACCCATGAGGCCCTGGGCGAGGCCAGGCCAAAGCCGCCAAGACAGAAGGGAGGCTGGAGACTGGAGGCCGCTGCCTGAGGTCTGTTGAGACCACACAGTGAGATGGGCAGGCGGCCTGGGCCCAGCTCCAAAGCTCGCCTGTGAATGGCTGGAGCTTCGGGCTGGGCCCTGGTATGGCATTGGGTGCGCAGTGTCCCTCTCTGGTCTTAGTCTCCTCATCTATAAGATGGGGAAGGTTGATGTGCCACCCAAGGTCATCCCTACAGGGCACTCCCCACTCCCTGTGCCCTTCCTGGGCGGCAGCATGGGTTCTAGACAGTCCTTCTGGGAAGATGCGTGACCTCAGGCCAGTGCCTTGGCTCCCGCAGAAGGTGAGGACAAGGCCACCCCGCGGCGTCTGGAGTTGCAGTGGACGCTGCCAGTGCACAGCCTCTTCCTGCATCCTCCTGTCAGAGCAGCCTGAGGCCATTCCTCCAGACCATGGCCCTTCCTGGGACAGGCGGGAAGCATCCCCTGCAGCTCACACGGACCAGGGACTGTTTGCATCCCCTCGGCCAGGGTGCAGACCCTCCAACATGCAGTCTGCAGGGCAGCCCCAGGGCTGCCTCAGGAGTGGGCATATGAGCCCAGAGACTTTTTCTGTCAAGGCCGGATGGTAAATATTTCAGCCCCTACAAGTCACATGACCTTTGACATAGCCGCTCAGCTCCGCAGGTACACAGGAAGCAGCCGAGGACGCACAGAGCAAACGTGTGTCTGTGCTCCCTTATTTACAAAATCAGGCAGGAGGCCAGGCTTGATCCAGCTCCTAGCCCGGACCGCACAGCACAGCAGCTAGCCTCAAAAGCATCAAATTGTTTCCAAGCAACTTCACTGCAGCCCCAGAACAAAGCTCCAAGATACTTAAAGGAAAAAAGTCAAACTTCAGCCCTCCACAGCATAAAATTGCTATCCAACAAGAAATTACCAGACACACAATTAAACAGGAAAACAATGACCTTTGTGAGAAAAAGAATCTATCTAAACTACCCCAGAATGGATACAGATGTTAGAACTGGCAGCTACGGACATGGAAACACTGATAACTGTATTCTATATGTTAAAAAGTTACTTACAGACAGGGAAGGTAGTTTAAAAACACAAAACTGAACCTCAAGAAGTGAAACACTTCAATATTTAAGATGAGAAATACATGGGATGGGATTAATAGCAGATTAGACATTATAGAGAAAAGACAGTGAACTTGAAGACATGTCCATAAAATTGTCCAAAACAACACACAGAGAAGGAGATGGAAAACGGGGTCAGGGCTTCAGTGATCTGTGGGCGTAAAGTCACAAAGGTGCCCAGGCAGAGGGCAGGGGTGAGACAGAAAGACATTGAAAAATAATGGCCATAACTCCCCATTGATGAGAACGACACATTCGTGAGTTTAGGAAGTTCAATGAATTCCAGGCAGAAGAGACATAAAGAAAATGACACCAAGGCATATCACAGCCGCATACGTACAGTCAGCAACAAGGAGACAATCTCACAAACAGCCGGAGGGGCAAGGCCGTTACACAACATGGAACAAGGAGAGCAGGTTTCTCCTCAGAACTGACGCAAGCCAGAGGACACCGGAGCAACACCTCCAAGGTCCTAATCGGGAAACTCTAGCCTAGATTCCCTGCTGGCAAAAATAGCTTCCAAAGCAAAGGTGAAGTGAGGACCTTCTCAGACCTGCAGACAGAGCTGAGGCTCCCAGCAGACAGGCGCTTCCCACAGGCGGAGGGCCACTCCCACGGGATCTGCTGCTGTCCTGCCGGCACCAGCCCCAGCAGGGGGCTGGGGCAGAACCGGTGCATGACCTGCTCTCCTCCCCTGGTGCCTGCAGGATAAATGAGACGCTGTCTGAGGCCAAGAAGGTTCTCCAAGCACTGAGGGTGCTTCCTGGGAGCCCCTGGCCCCTGTGGGCAGTGCCCCCATGCCTGGTGCTCTCCGAACCAGTCTGCATATCCTCTGGCTTGAAAGACCTGGCACGGAGTTCAGTCCCATGTCCCCGAAGGCAGGGAGCACGTCTGTGATGGTAGTGAATGCTGAGCCGGCCAGGCCCCTGACACTGGTACCCACCAGGACCAGAGGGGCAGGGAGTCACTGTCGGCTCTCAGAGGGGTCCTGAGTGGATTCCAGTTGTGACTCCACCCACCGCATCCCAGAGCAACCTGAGTCCTAAAATAAACCCTGACCTTGAGCACCGCCCAGAGGGCATCACCCCTCCAACGTGTACCAGCTCTGCACCTTCCCCGTTGCTGGAAGGTTAAGACAGAGCCTCAGAGGAACGATTACAGAAGGCTCAGCCTCCCGGGCCGAAGCAGGATGAGGTCAAGAAGCGCATGCTGGTCCGGCCCAGAGCCCTGAGTAGGAGGCCTGCCCAGAGGCTCCAGCCTTCCCCAGACACACCAGCTCCTCGCCAGGCTCAGGGCTGCGCCAGCAGCGCCGGGAAAGGCCACCGGTGACCAGGCTGTGCAGGGGACGGGACAGGAGGACAGGCTGCTCCCGCTTCCACCAGCCTCAGGGCCCACAGTCCTCTAGGCTCCCTGCCCAACAGACCACCACCGTTGGCAATGACTGGCATAGACGGAGGATTTTCAAACTGGAAAATCTCAGAATCATAAATTCAAAAGCCTTTAAAAGCTCAGCTTCTCCCGAGTCCCAGTGAGCATCCCGAGCCCCCAGAAGACCTAGAAGACTTGCCCCAGGCCGCCGGCGAGCCACGCCCTCTGCTGCGTCCCCCCAATCGCTGCTTGAATTCCGGCAGGATGGGGAGCTTGCCACTTCCCAGCCCTTCTCCCAGAGAGGGCGCTCTCAGGGGAGGGGTGAGGGGAAAGGCGGGAGGGGATGCCGCTCCATGCAGATAGCCCAAGTGCTCTAACCCTCCTCCATCAAGCCCCACAGCCCCCAGCAGGCGCCCTCGCCATGCACTGAAGGGGCAGGAGTGGGGTCGGGCGGAGGGGCGTCTGGGGCACGGCTCACAGCAGCGCTGGGCTCACGCCGGGGCTGCGGGACGGTGGAGTCTTTCCTGAGTTTACCTGGGAAGGTGCCTGATCCTGGGGCCACTGGGACCCCACAAAGGAGGTTGGCACAGCCTTCCCAGGCCAGGCCTGCTGGCTGTGCCCTGCACTCGCATCCTGTGGGCACTCACCACTGTTACTACCTCAAGACAAGTGCCCAGTTCCCATTGTACGAGATGAAGAAAGGAGGCCCAAGGTCATGTGGCCAGGCCGCGCTGAGCTAGGCAGGTGAGCCAGGGGCTCCGAGAGGACCAGCCCCTCTGCTGGCCCAGGGCGGAGCCTCGGTGTCAGGGTGAGCCTGTCAAACCAGGGAGAGTGGGGCTCTGTGGAGCCCAGAGCAGGTGGCCATGCCAAGGAGCTGGCGCGACCTGCGGCAGGCCCCGGCCTGCTGGGAGCCTCCAGATCCTCATCTGCACACGACTGTGACGACAGGCCGCCTCCCAGGGGCGAGGGAGGGCAGGCTGCAGGTCTGCGGCTGCCTGCAGGTCTAAGGCTGCCTGCAGGCCTCAAGAGCAGATTTGTGCCGAGGGCCGCCCTCCCTCCTGGCAGAGCCCTCCTGGCTCTCCCCAAACTCTCAAGATGCAAGGCTGCTGGGATTATGTTACCAGAGGCTCCCCGCCTGCAGGTGAGGGCCCTGGGACCTGGGCTGGGAATTGCCAGGAGGCAGCTCCCTGGACCTGCTGGGCCCCTGGGATAGCTGCTGGGCCTCCTGGGGCCTCTGGGGTGCGGCCTAGGTCAGGGACAGGGAGAGCTCGCCCTCTGGTCCACAGGGATCCGCCGTGGCCTTGGCTCCCAGTCACCCTGTCCTCGCCAGCCCCTCAGAGAGCTTGTGGGACAGGGAGACTGAGGCAGTACTTTTCCGGTCCCGTGTGCTGGGAGCTGCGAGGCTGCCCTGTTCCCGGGAAGGTCCAAGCCTGCGCCCTGGGCTCTGCACCCAGCCCCCGTGTCAGCTCTGTGACCTCCGACAAGGTACAGAGGTCAAGCCTCAGTTTCCTCATCGGCATCCCTAGTTTATGGAGCTGCTGGGAGGATTATAGCACTGGCATACACCTGGTGTCTAATAAACGCCTCGTTAAAGTGCTTTCATTCTCCTGGAGGTAACCATCAGTCAGAACCAGTGAGTGACGGCGGGCCGGAGAGGAAAGACGTGGGCTTGGCCAGGCACCACGCAACCTGGCTCCTGCCCCTTCCTGCCGGGTGGCATCGGCAGAAACATAACTTCTCTGGGACTGTTCCCGAGCCCTGCCTGGCTGGTGTGAAATCGCATGTAGGCTGCCCTGGCTGCCCGTTCCCCTCAGTTTCTCAGGTGTGTATGACTCACTCGCCCCTGGGGCCTCCCCTAGGAGGTCAGGCTGGTGCAGGGGCCTAGGGGCTCCGGCCCCGTGTGGCGGGGGGAAGGAGTAGCACACCACCCGCCTGCCAGTCCAGCCTCTCCCCTTCTCTGAGGCTGTTGCGGGCCCCTGGCATGCAGCTGAACCCCAGAGCAGTTTCCCCGGGGCGGGGGCGGCAGGCAGATGACCTCTCACCTCAGAAAGCTGGAGCCCAGTGGGGCCAGGAGGTGTCAGAGAGCAAGCGCTCAGAACCACAGACAGCCAGCGGCCCTCTGAGGCCAAGACCACATCCCCGCCCAGCCTGGCCCGGGCTCCCCAGGAGTGTGGAACCACAGGGCAGCGGGTGTCCGTGCTGAAGTGACGCTAGCAGTCTTCAAGGACTAACCCATTTTACAGATGGGATGGCTGAGGCTGAGAGAGAAGCTTGGGCTTGTGCCCGGGCCCAGCAGGGACACAGCGGTGGAGGCACAGCAGGGACCGGACCCCAGCACTCGGTTTCGTACACTGTGCCTGTTAGTTCTAGTCTTCGGGAAAGGGGGCCTGGGGTAGCCCCAGCAGGAACAGTCTCCCAGCTGCCCCGGCCTGCCTGTCATGCTGACGACAGCTCAGGCGGAGGTGGTGGCCGCTGGGTTTCCCTGATTCAGTGCCAGCAGCCCCAGCCCATTGCCTGTGGGAAGGGGTCCAGTGTTCCCACCATGCGGCTGGACAGTGGGATCCCCACTCCTGGCCTGGGAGGGGGTGTTCTTGCAGTGGTAGTCGGGGTGAGCGGATTCGGGGCGAGGGGAAAAGTAGTGACTCATGGGAAGAGAGACGGCCAGGTAGGGCTCGGTCAGCATTTGTCAGCATCCGTCAGTGTCACGGCCCAGCCCTGGGAGCTGGGAGGCAGCCAGAGCAGGGGCAGGGGAATGGGAGGCTCGCTGAGTGCCCGCCCTGCCCTGCCAGCGCCAGGCAAGGATGGGCAGGGGACCGGTCCTCGAGTCTGAGCACAACACGGGCCTGGTCCCCGCCCTCCACCCAAGAACTAGCTAGGTGACCTTGGAGGGACCAAGCAGCTAGGCCTCAGTTTCTACATCTGGAAAATGGGCAGGTCCACTACCGGAGATCATGAAGTGCCTGACGCTCGATAAGCAGCAGCTGCTGTTGTTACCGATGGCTTGTACACATCACACCGGCCTCGGGGCCGGGATAGACGTGACCGGGAAGCAGATGAGTCGGACAGCAGCTTGGTGCTGTGGGCGCGAACCAGCCTGGTCTTCTCTCTCTGTGTCCCTTTGAAGGGCAAGGGGCGTGGCCTCTGCAGCCTCAGATCTCCCCTGCTGGGCTGGCGAGGCTCCCTGCTGCGTGAGAGGGCCTGGCTCAGCCTGAGCCGTTCTCAGGGGGTGAAAGCAGGGCGATGCCTGCCTGGCGGAGGCTGCAGGAGAGCACGACTGTGGGGCCAACAGATCAGGGTTTCAACTCGAGATGGACTTGTTCCTGGTTGTGTCACCTGAATCAGGTGACCCCATCACCTTGTAGGGCTTTTATGGGGAGCAAGTAAAATTATGGGAGGACCCCTGGGACGAAATGGAGTGGCTGGGTCTCAGCCCTGGCCACAGAGACGTGGGGAAGCCACCCTGAGTGCCCAGCCTAGCCCCGGGCGCCCCTATCTGGCCCCATCGCTGAGCCAGGCAGCCTGTCTTTCTGTCTGGGGGAGATTAGACGCTGGCTGTTCCCAGGCCAAGCTGGGATCCGGTGTCTGCCTCCTTCCTCCTCCCGTGGGGAGGAGGGATAAAGGAGGGAGAACCCTGACAGAGCAGGTTGTTTTCTTGGCCTCAGTTCCCCCGTTTTATAAAGGGGGTGGAGCTAGGTAATAGGTCCAATAGGCCCTCCAGGGAACTGGGTTTCATGACCTCAAGTCAGCAGCATCACCTGTTCCCACAGCAGGTGGGGGGCAGGTCATCTGGGCTGGAAACTATGAAAGCCCCTTTCTCCTCTTCCTCATGCCCAGCACCCAATTCTACCCTCGCAACAGCCAGAGACGCGGCTTTTATCCTCTCCACCTCCATTCACAGACCAGAGACCCAAAGCCCCGGGCTGCCGGACAGGCTGAGAGCCGGGCCGGCACAGGCCATCGGCCCCGCCAGCCCCTCCGGAGACAGACGCTCCGCTCCTGGAAGCCTAAGCTGCGGCTCCTCAACTCCTGACCCACTTCTGGTGTTTTGAGGAAGACTCCTCCGGCCTGTCTGGCCCCCACGGCCACGGTTCAGGCCTCGTGCGATTGGCTGCCCCTTCTGGGCCTGGCACAGCGAAGGGGTGAGATTCCACTAGGAATGCCTGCCTGCGACCCATCGCTCCCTGCTCTCTACGAGCCAGGGCCTGGCCTCAGGATCTTCTCGCACAGCCAGCGCGGCAGGCTTTATCAGCCGTCAGGACGGGCTTTGAGACCGTGCAAAAGGCACTTCCACTGGCAGGGAGGAGCATCCATTCAAGGCCATGGCTGTCCAGCTATGGCCTGGCTGACCCTTCCAGAATACCTGTCCGTGTGTCACCTGAGTGTGGCTCCCCACTGCGCAGTGTGGCAGAGGTCTGCCAGGGGAGGTCCAGACAATGAGGTCCCTTCCAGGGGAGAAACTCAACCTGGGGGACCACCCTCAGCGGAACTCACCGCTCCCACCCCGAAGACCACGCCGGCCGGCCTCTCACATCCCCAGCGGGGGGTGCTGCCGTTCAAGGCTCACCAAGAAGCTCGGAGAGGTGGAGCGACCGGCTCTGCGGCCCAGCACACCCCGGAAACAGGCACATTTGAACTCAGATCTCCAGGCAGCCTCAGACAGGCTCAGGCAACTTCTCCGTCTCCATGGCGATCCCCCCCCCCACCCACCCGACAAAAGCAACATCAGAAGCTCCTGGTGCGTGAGAGCTGCACCTCAGGGCGGAGCCGGGCAGTCCCCAGGGACATGAGAGAACTCACAGTCTCGCCCCCCCTCCACCCCACTGCAGCACCTTCTTCTGGGGAGCCCGCTCACCCGGCCTCTGGAAGTCAGAAACACCCCCAAAACGCACGAAGGCCGGGACACGCACTGCTGCGCCCTGCGTGAGCACACGGCGCCTGTCCCTCTGCTCAGACCCGAAGCCCCACGGAGCCGGGCGGCCAGGCCACCCAGGGCCAGGCCTCTCCCCTCCCGGCGGAGTGTCGCCGTGGGGTGCGGTCTCCGCGGGCCGCTCACCTTCTGGGCCTGGCTGATCATCTTGCGCACCACCTCTTTGATGTGGGCCTGGCCGTCCAGCGGCGGCTGCATGTACACGCTGGCCCGCGTCACGCCGCGGTAGGCGATGGTGTCGGGCCAGCCCAGGTCCAGCTGCGGGATGGAGCGGTCGGACTTCTGGGGCCAGTACTCCAGGGAGGGCGGCGGCTCGGCCTCGGTGCGGGCGCCCCCCGCCCCGCTGGCCTCCTCAGCGTCCCGCCCGCCGCGGTCCTCGGGCCCCCAGCCCTCCCGCGGGTCCTGCGAGCCCGGGTCGTACACCTCGATGGTGTCCAGGATGCGGCGCAGCTCCAGCTCCGAGAGGAAGTCGCGGATGTTCTCCCGGCTCAGCACCTCGTAGAAGGCGTCGGGGCCGCGCGCCACCAGCGCCTCCAGCGCCAGGCGCTGCTCCTCGCTGTAGAAGAACTCGGGCTTGGACTCGCTGGAGCGCCAGTTGACGTGGCTGTTGTCCAGGCACTGCACCTGGGAGAAGGCCATGGCGCCGCCGGGGGGCGGCGGGTCCTGGGCGCGGGCGGCGGGGCCTCAGCGCTCGGCGGAGTCCGCGGGGCCTCGGGGCGCCTCCTCTGCCCAGAGGCGCCTGCGGGGGCGCGGGGGCTGGGGGGCAGCGCGGCGGGCGGGGCCGGAATCTGCCGGGGCCGGGGCTCAGGTCCCAGGTCGGGAGCCGCCCGAAGTCCAGGCTACGTCTGGGGGGACTTCCCAAAAGTGTCCGGGGGCAGGAGGTTGGAGTCCGACGGGCACCGCTGGGTTCGGAGCCGCACGCCCGGGGCTTCCGGGAAGGACGGGTCTTCAAATCCCCGGCGCCGGAGGCTTCCGGGAAGGACGGGTCTTCAAATCCCCTGCCTGGAGGAGGCCCGGGCCGCGCGGTGTCCGCTCGGGAGGAAGGGCCGGGGTGCGGGTCCGGGGTCCGGGGTGCGGAGTCCGGGGTGCGGGTCCGGGGTCCGGGGTGCGGAGTCCGAGGTGCGGAGTCCGGGGTGCGGGTCCGGGGTCCGGAGTCCGGGGTGCGGGTCCGGGGTCCGGGATGCGGGGTCCGGTGTGCGAGTCCGGGGTGCGGGTCCGGGGTGCGGCGGACCGCGCTCACCGGGAGAATCGGGCGGGCGCGTAGAGCGGTGCGCACCGGCGGCGGCCGGTGACTAAGTGCCGCCTGCCCGCCCCGCCACCTGAAGTCACGTGCGCCCGGGGGCGGGGCCGGAAGCTGTTCACACGCCGGCAGCACGGACCGCCCCCTCCACGCCCCCAGGCGCGGCCCTCTGCCTGGGAAAAGCCCAGGGATCAAGTCCAAGAGTCCCTGGAGCGTTGCATGCGGCCCAGAGAGGGCCAGTGCTCTTCCTGGGGTCACACAGCAAGTGTGGGTAACCCTGCTGGTAGCCCTGGTCCAGCCCCCCCTGTGCTGCTGCCCAGGTGGGGTGGGAAGTCCATGGCGGCGGCCAGCTGTCCAGCTGTGGAAGCAGAGCCGGGGTACTGGGCTGGGAACCCCCAAGGCACCGTAGGAGCCTTCCCAGAGCTGGTGTGGACAAACAGGTGAGGAGCCCTGCGCCCTCGGGGAGGGTGCTGCCCGGACTGGTCCTGCTGAGCAGCAGGCCCCGCCTAAGGCAGGAGCTGGAAAGGGCTGCTGGGGGCTGGGGTCAGGCCCCCAATGCTCAGCGTCCCTGGGGCTTGGGACCTGGTTATGGGAGGTGTGGGCACCACATCTGAAAGCAGGCTGCCGGGCAGGGACAACAAGCCCATTAAACCTGGCCAAACAGCCCACACCCCATATTTGTGCCATAGCCAGCCAGCCAGGCACCCGGCCCTCCACCCCTGCCGCTTGCCCCGGCCGGGGCTGCTCTGGCCGGGGCTGGGACCCTGAGTGCACAGCTCTGGGTGGCTGAGGGCCGGGACCTGCTCTGAGACCCTCACTGCCTTCCTCACCTGTCAGGCCCCCCCTCGGCCCCTGCCCTGAGCATGACTACCTTCTCCCCGTGGTCCCCGTCACTAAGCCCTCAAGCCTCAAGTGCTGCACTCCTTCTGGCCCGGGAGCGGGTGGGGTGGAAGGGGATCACAGTAGCCCCAGAGACCAGGCCCCTGCCTCCCTGAGCACAGTCCTGCTCCTCCAGGGACATGAGCACACACCTGCACCTCCCCCCGCCCCGGGGCCCGTGGACACGCTGCTCTGGGGGTTCTGATGCCTGGGGTCGAGCCTCAGCCCTGGGACCCAGACATGACTCTCGGGGCCCCTGTCCCTCTTTTGTTCAGCCCAGCACAGGCCCGGGGCCCCCAGGGCTCCCGCTGTCCGGCTGAAAGGCCTGCCTCCCGCCTCTGCAGTCACTGCCCAGAGTGACAGCTCCGCGGGGAGCTGGTTAGAAACAGACCGCGTGGCTCAGTGGTTGAACCAGGAGTCACGGTTTGATTCCGGGTCAGGACACATGCTGGCTTGATCCCCAGCTGATCAGTGATTCTCTCTCATCACTGATGTTTCTATTTCTCTTTCTCCCTTCTTCCCTGAAATCAATAAAAAAAATTTTTTTAAATAAAATAAAAAACAAACAAAAAACCCCAGAGAGCTAGCATGTACCCTTCCCTGTGCCCCCAGTGGTGCCACCCTGCACAGCTACCTACAGTAACATCACAGCAGGGAAGGTGATGTTGGTGACAGCTGCTCATGTGTATGTGCGTGTGTGCAAGCGCCTGTGCAGGTCTGTGTAACCGCTGTCACAGTCAAGGTGCAGGACTGCTCTGTCACCACCAGCTCTCCCTCCTCAGCCACAGCCACCCCTGCCCGGCCCCGGGCAGCCACAGCTCACCCCGCCCAGCCCCCGGCAGCCACAACACACAGCCCACCCCAGCCCCGGCCCCTGGCTCCCACAGCCCACAGCCCACCCTAACCCCAGCCCCCGGCAGCCGCTGACCTGTCTCGGCTGCTGGGAGTGGTTGGTAGCTTGCTCCTTCTGTGGCTGACCGGTGCTCCATGGAGTGGATGGGCCAGTGACTTAGCCATTTCATCTGTTGAAGAACATTGGGGTTTCCGGTTTGGGGTTACTATGAACATTCACACAAGCAGTAACTTATGTGTATTTTGCATCCCCCAACAACGTGTGAGTGATTCAACCTCACGGCCTTGCAACATGCCATGTTGCCACCATCATTTGATTTAGCCCTTCCGACAGACGTGTAACGGTCTCTTACTGTGGTGTGAACGTGCATTTCCTTATTGACTCATGACATGGAACACATGTTCACGTGCCTGTTTGTCATCTGTATGTATTCTTCAGTGATGTGTTTGTTCATGTGTGTTACCCATTTCCTAGTTGGACTGTCTGGTTCCACTGCTGAGTGAGAGCGCTCTATGTCTCATCCCAGGCCTTTGCCGGTGTGGTCTGCGCTCTCCCCCTTTCTGTACATGACACAGGTGACTCGAACAATGTGGGGGTTAGGGACACTGAAGCCCCTCAACCCCCGTGGGGTCAAAATCTGTGTGTAGATTTTTATTCCTCCAAAATTGAACTACTAATAGCCTACTGTTGACCAAAAGCCTTACTGATAACAAATAATTGATTAACACATATGTTGTGTGTTATGTGGATGATATGCGTTATTCTTTAAGTATTTCTTAATTGATTTTTAGAAAGAGAGGAAGGGAGAGGGATAGAAAGATAGAAACATCAATGAGACAGGAGCATCATCCATCGGCTGCCTCCTGCATGCCCCACACTAGGGATCGAGGCATAACTAGGCACATGCCCTGAAGGGGATTCAAACCAGAGACCTCTTGGTTCCTGTATTGAGCACACTGGCCGGGCATGCGTTATTCTTAAATAAGTAAGCTAGAGAAAAGAAAATGTTATTAAGAACATCAAAGACATTTAAATTCTTTATTGAAAAAATCCATCTATAATTTCAAATCCATGTTCAAATCCATATTGGCCAAGGGCCAACTGTCTAACATTAACTACGATCACTATGGTGTACATTAGACCCCTAGAACTCACTCATTTATAACTAGGAGTTTATTCCCTGTGGCTGCCATCTCCCCTTCCCCCTTCCCCCTGACCCCCTACCCTGGTAACCGCATTCTGATCGCTGTTTCTACGAATTTGGCATTTTTAAATTCTGAATATAAGTGATATCGTACAGTATTTGTCTTCCTCCGACTTATTTCACTTAGCATAACACCTTCTAGGTCCATCCTTGTTGTTGCAAACTGCAGGATGTCTGTCTCCTGGCTGAATAATACTCTGTTATATATAATATATACATGTATATGTAAGTTATATATATGTATATATTATATATATAGTCTTTACCCACTTATCTGTTGATAGGCAGTTAGGTTGTCTCCATATCTTGGCTGCTGTGAATAATGAACATGGGAATGCAGATATCTCTTAGAGGGAGTGACTTCATTTCCTAAAGATGTATAAACTAGCCCTAGCTGGTTTTGCTGAGTGGATAGAGCCTCAGCCTGCAGACTGAAGGGCCCTGGGTTTAATTCCAGTGAAGGACACATGCCCGGGTTGTGGACTTGATCCCCAGTGGGGGACATGCAGGAGGCAGCCGATCAATGATTCTCTCTCATCGTTGATGTTTCTGTCTCTCTCTCCCTCTCCCTTCCTCTCTGAAATCAATAAAAAAAATATTTTTTAAAAGATGTATAAACTAGAAGTGGGGTTGCTGGATTATATGACAGACCTATTTATAATCTTCTCGGGAACCTCCCTGTTTTTCATACTGGCGCACCAATTTGCATTCTCACCAGCAGTACACATGGGTTCCCCTTGTCCACGTCCTCGCCAACGCATGTTATCTCTCGTCTTTCTGTTGATAACTGTCCTAAGAGGCACAGGTGGTAGCTGATTGTGGTTCTGTTTTGCATTTCCCCGATGATGAGGGAATTGAGCACTTTTTCATGCACCTGTTGGCCATTTGTAATTTTCTCATTGGAAAAATGTCTATTCAGTTCCTCTGCTAATTTTTAAATCAGATTTTTTGTGTTTGTTCCTGTTTTTGTTTGTTTATTTGTTGTTTTGTTTTGCTGTTGAGTTATATGAGTTCTTTATGTAATTTTGGATATTAGCCCTTTATCAAATATATGGTTTGCAAATGTTTTTCCCCAATACCTCGGTTGCCATTTCATTCAGTTGATGGTTTCCTTTGCTGTGCAGAAGTAGTCACGTTTGTTGTTTACTTTTTTTCTTTGCTTTTGGTGTCAAATAAAAAAAAAAATTACTGCCAAAACTGATGTAAAGGAGCTTAACCCCATGTTTTCTTGTCGGAGTTTTATGGTCTCAGGCCTTATGTTCAAATCTTTCATCTGTTTTGAGTTGGTGGATGTTCGCATACGGTGTAAGATATGGCTCTGGTTTCATTTAAAAAATATATATATTTTATTGATTTTTTACAGAGAAGAAAGGAGAAGGATAGAGAGTTAGAAACATCGATGAGAGAGAGACATCGATCAGCTGCCTCCTGCACACCTTCTACTGGGGATGTACCCGCAACCACAGTACATGCCCTTGTCTGGAATTGAACCTGGGACCTTTCAGTCTGCAGGCCGACGCTCTATCCACTGAGCCAAACCGGTCCCGGCTGGTTTCATTCTTTTGCATGTGTCTATGCAGCTTCCCAATGCCGTTTATTGAAGAGACTGTCCTTTCCCTACTATGTGGTATATTCTTGGTTTCTCTGTTGTAAAGTGACGGAGTATGAATTCATTTCTCGGCTCTCTATTCTATTCCATTTATCTGTGCATCTGCTTTTGTGCCAATACTGTACTGTTTTGATTACTATAGCTTCGTAATACAGTTGTTTTTTTGTTGTTATTGTTTGTTTTTGTTAATCCTCACCTGAGAATATTTTTACCGTTAATTTTTAGAGAGAGTGGAAGGGAGGGGGAAGGAGTTAGAGAAACATTGATGTGAGAGAGGCACATTGACTCCTTCCAGGGCCAGAGATCAAATCTGCAACTCAGTATGTGACCTTGACTGGGAATTGAACCCGCAACCCTCCCATGCACTGGCTGACGCTCTAACCACCTGGAACACTGGCCAGGGCTGTAATGCAGTGTGGAATCAGGAAATGGGATGCCTCCATTTTGCTTATCTTTCTTAAGATCACTTTGGCTATTTGAAGTATTTGTGGTCTGCTACAAACATTTAAAAATTGTTTTCTCTGTTTTTGTGAAAAATACCACTGGAGTTTTGATAGGGATCGCCCTGAGTCTTAGACTGCCTTAGGCTGTGTTACATTTAACAACACGCATTCTCCTCGCCCCAAGGACCTCAAGTTCCCGTTTACCTGTGTCTTTGGGTTTCTGCCACAGTGGCTTGTAAGTTTTCAGGGCACAGATGTTTCATTCCTTGCTTAAATGTGTTCCTTGGTATTTTACTCTTTTTGTACTTGTAAATGGGATTGCTTTCTGGATTTCTCTGGTATAATAGTTCGTTGTTAGTGTAGACACACCGGGTTTTTTGTACATTGATTTTGTACTCAAAAACCTGACTAAAGTCATTTCTGTAGCTTTTCTTCCGTCCTTTCCACAGGCGTCTTACGCAGAGCAAAGACGGTGCATCGTGAAGAGTCTCACTCCCACTGTCCTCCGAGGGCCATTGCTTTTCATGTCAATTCAACATGCTTCCCCGTGCCCTAGGTTGCAACGAGCTTCCTATCTTTTTTTCTCCTGAACGTTGGATAGTTTTACATTTAAATCTTTGATCTATTTGAATTAGTTGTTGTGTGAGTTTCAGTTGAAGTTGAGTTTGTGGCCACGGATGTCCCAGAAAGGCTTCGCAGAGGAGAGAGCCCCAGAGAGGGAGCTCCCCCAGGACCATGGAGGAAGGGACCCGAGAGCCGGACTGAGCCCGCTGGCCCTGCCCTCTGCTCCCAGCTGCACGCCACATCCGGGTGGCTCCCAGGGAGGGCAGGCCTGGGGGGAGGGGGCTAGACTAGCCCTCGGGGTGGTATTCCCGGTGGCCGGCACGGGAAGGGGTCATTTCAACACCAGCAGAGCCTGCCATGCATCTGCTGTGTGGGCACTGCTGGGCCCCGGCTTCCCTGGCCCCGCCCCGGGCCGGAGGGAGCAGGGCAGACACTGGCCACGGCGCTGGTGTCATGGAGGATGCTGCCCTAGATTCAGGAGCCCAGACACCCACGGAGGTGAGAGGAGCATGTGCTCCTGGGTCAGGCAGGAGGGAAGGGTGTACCGGGAGAAGGAACAGCAGACACAGCACCGTGGAGTAGGGGTGGAGCTGGCTGGCCCCCTGCGGGGCGGAGAGGCACGGGGAGTGTGAGCAAGGAGGAGGAGGCCGCGGTGGCGTGGGGAGTCCCCTCTGCTGCTCACAAGGCCGTGCAGAACGAGGTGGTGCGGTTCCCTGGCTACTCAGCCCAGAGCTGCCCCTGGCATTGGCTGCAGGGAGGGAGGCCTGGGGGGAGGAGAGGAGCACCCCCAGCCTCTGTGTGGGCCCATGGCTGGTGCGGGTGCTGTGCCGATGGAGGCCCGGGCGGCTCCTCCGTCCACTGTGCTGGTGCCCCGGCGCACCCAGAGGCGCCCACGCCCGGGCCCTCACTGTCTGGGACGGTGCAGTCCTGAGCTGGCACATTCAGGGCCTTTGTTTGCGTGGCGACACCTCCGCTGCTGTCATAAAGGAGGGATGTTCTTTCTTGAGGTTCAGCACAAACACCAGCGGGTGAAGGGAGCAGCCGGCCGGGCGGTGCTGTGCCGGCACCTGCAGCAGCTGCATAAACGCAGCGGAACCTCCTGACTCAGGCTTTCTGAGCTATTATGTGGCTGTGACTCTTCTGTCCCGCCCAGGAGGCCCGGGTCCTCAGGCACCAGGGCCAGCCAGGCCAAGCCCAGGACTTGTTGGGAGGGGCCGTCCCCTCGGCCGGTCCTGCCGGGCCCTGAGCTCTGTCCTTGGTCTGACTGTCCCAGGCAAGCCCCTCTCTGTGCTGGAGCGCTCCCATCGGCACAGCTGGTGGGGGTGGGGGTGGTGGGGAGGGAAGCTGGATCCAACAGTCCCTGAACTCCTTTCTCTCTCTTTCTCCTGTGCCTTTCCTCCTTCCTCACTCATTCACAAATGTTCAGAGACAGTCTCTCACGGCCCGCCCTGAGCCGGAGACAGGGAAGTGATTCAGACCCATCGTGCACCCTCGGGGACGCCCAGTCTGGCAGGGAAGGCAAAAATGCAACAGACAATTGTGGTTCAACCCTGGGCCTGGGAGTCCTTAGGAGGAAGCTACTCTGCCCGGGGAGTGGGAGGGAGGGAGGGAGGCGGGGAGCCCCAGAGACGGCTGTTTGCAATGGGCCGTGGAGCAGGAGGTAAACAAGGGCAGGGACGGAGCACCGCGGAGGCGACGGCACAGGCCACAGGCGTGGAGGAGCCGAGATGCTGGGTGTGTGTGAAAACAAACAGGTCCGGGAGGGCTGGGACCAGCCAAATGCTGCGCAAAGGACTTTCCCCAGGAAGCCGGGTGGGCGGTGCTGGGGTGGGGAGGCATCCTGAGAAGTCAGTGGTACCAGAAGGATGGAGAGAATGGGATGGGAGGGAGGCAGCGAGGAGCTGCTGGTGGAGAGCAGGGGAGACGGTGGAGAAGCTGTGGGCTGGGCTGGGGGAGGGGAGGGCAGAGGGAGGCAGGACCATCACTGGGTAAGGAGGCGGAGGGACAAATCTGATTAGACCCGGAGTGATGGGGGCCTGGCAGATGACAGGGAGCCGGTGTCCTGGAACCTGGGGCTCCGGAGGCTGGCAGAGCTGGGCTGTAGGGCCGTGGGGGTTAGGGCTGGGGGAAGGGTGCTGAGGCTCGCCCTGCCCCTGCCGTGGGCATCTATGGAGGGACTTCTCAGAAGGGGCATGTGGAGGGGGCAGTGCTTACTCCCCGGGGGGGGGGGCGGAGTCTGGGGGAAACAGCTGCTGTTGGGGACTTGAGGCCTCCACGCCCTCAGCTCCTCCCTCCCGCTGGTCACCTGTGGCTTCTGCTCCAGCTCCCTGCCAGCGCCGGCTCTCTCCGCACTCCGTGCCTCTGCGAGCCCCAGGGAGCGGAGCCCGGGAGCGAAGCCAAAGGCCTTTTAGTGTTTTTGCCTGGCCGGCATGGCTCCGTGGTTGGTCATCGACTCATGAACCAGGAGGTCACTGGCTCGATTCCTGGTCTGGGCACGTGCCCGGGTCCCCGCAGAGCAAGCAGAGGTGTGGGGCAGACAGAGCGGGGGGGCATGCAGGGGTCCGCCGATTGGTGATGTTTCTCTCTTATTGATGTTTCTATCTCTCTAGCCCTCTTCCTTCCTCTATCTCTAAAAAAGTCAATAAAACATATTTTTAAAAAGCATTTCCTGCAGGAACAAGTGAGCACGAGGTTGGTGCTACTTGTCACCATACTGGGCTGCTGAGCCCTGCAGAGAGGGACCCAGCTGCTGTGGGCGGTGGAGGAGCAGACCCCCCCCAACCCCCCCCACTCCGGGAACCCCATCAGAGCCAGAGCCAGGCCCCAGGGCCCCCCACAGCGCCCACAGTGCTGAGGTCCTGCCCCAGGCGGTTCTGCTCCTGGCCCGATAGGGAGCCCGGACTTGGGGTTTGGTCAGGTCTGGGCTGAGGCTGAGACATTCCAATGCTTCCATTCACCCACCTGGGGAGCTGTGTGCCTGCCCAGTGCTGAGGGGGAGCTGTGTGCCCAGTGCTGAGGGGGAGCTGTGTGCCCAGTGCTGAGGGGGAGCTGTGTGCCTGCCCAGTGCTGAGGGGGAGCTGTGTGCCCAGTGCTGAGGGGGAACTGTGTGCCTAGTGCTGGGGGGGAACTGTGTGCCCAGTGCTGGGGGGGAGCTGTGTGCCCAGTGCTGAGGGGGAGCTGTGTGCCCAGTGCTGAGGGGGAGCTGTGTGCCCAGTGCTGAGGGGGCCCCACAGCAGGCCCAGGTCCCCGGCAGCACCAGACCCCCCACCATGGGAAGAGGCAAGACACAGACATCTCCAGTCACCAGGGGGAAGACGTGGGAGGGGAGGTGGGCAGGAGAGCAGAGAGGTTACTTCCGGTGCGGCACCCATCCCCTGGGAAGGCCCTGGAGAGCCGGGTCAGCCCGAGGGCCAGGGCCCCCGCAGCGGAGAGAGCGCAGGAAGGCCAGGCTGCGCTGAAGCCCTGAGGCCTGAGTCCGGATGAGCCCGGGGATGTCTGGGCATGGGTGACAGGGCGCCTGGTGTAGAGGGTCCTCGGGAGCTCCTGTCTGAAGGGCCGTGGGGGCGGCATGGAACTCTGGGCCTCTCTCCCACAGATGACGTGGGCTGTGTGCTGCCGTCCGAGTGCCTGCGGGCCTGCGGGGCCGAGATCGGCTGCTCCAACATCGCCTACCCCAAGCTGGTCATGGAACTGATGCCCGTCGGTGAGGTTTGGTGGGCCCGGGGGGCGGGCACTGAGGGAGCCGTGGGGCCCTCTGGGTCCAGTGTGATGGTGTGTGGCATCCGGGCAGGACGCTCTGCTCATCGGGGAAGGAGGAAAGGAACAGGAAACACTCACATGCCATGCGGGTAACTTGCATCTTCACCTCAGGGAGCCATTATTATGGTCCCCATTTTAGAGATGGGGAAACTGAGGCCCAGAGAGGTTACTTGACTTGGCCAAGGTCACGTGGCAAGTGAGCTGCAAAGCTGGTCTGAACCTGGATACTCTGCCTCCAGAGCTGGTCCTGTCACCCGAGGAATGGGGCCACGTTCCCTCTCAGGCCCCCTGGGTGCCACAGGCTTTTGCAAGCCACTTCTCTCCGTGAAGGCTGCGAGGCAGAGCTACCGGCGGCAGACAGGTGGAAGCCAGGCACGGGGTTAGGGAGGGCTTGCCAGGGCTGCGGCATGGCTGACACACAAACCCGTCCGCCTGCCCCAAGCCCGATGCTCGCTCTGCGGGATCATGCGATCAAGGCCCCGTGAACCTTCACCTCTGCCTCCCCCGAGACCCTGTGGGCCAGCGGGCAAACCTAGGGGACGGGCTTAGGATTGTCCCTGTTTCTCGTGGCAGCAGAGGCCCTGCCAGTGGGACCTGGGTGATGGGGTCCCCGTCGCAGAAGGTGCAGCAAGGCCCCCGCAGCGGGGGCTCCACCTGAGCAGAGAGGAGGCCCTCTGCAGCCAGCGCCTCAGACCTCTGGTCTGCACCTCCCTCCCCCGCGGGGCAGCCTGGCCTGCCCCGCCCGCCTCCTCCCCGGCGCCCAGCCCAGGGCGGTTAGGGCTTGGAGCGGGATTGGATCTGAGCTCCACAGTTGGCAGTGATATTTGGGGCGTGTCCCGTCCCCCCTCCGAGCTTCTGTGTCCTGGTTTGTGAATGGGAGATAGTGACACCTACCCACCCTCAGCGCTGCTGGGATTAAACCGTCACTCGCCAGCTGCCCCGTGCCAGTCCCGGCTGCGTGGGGCTCCCTCCCGCCTCGCCCTCTCCGGTTCTGGGGCTTCTGCCATTGGGCCACAGCCCTCTCCAGGCCTCAGTCTCCCTGTCGGAGAAATGGGTGGAGAGTAAGCCCTGAGTTCATCCACCTCTGAGCGAGGAAAGGAGGGTGAGAAATGTTTTTGGGAAAACACTTTGTTGAGCTCACTTTCCTTCCGGCCCATCCAGCCTGACTGATGCCCTCCTCTGCTCAGAGGCAGGACCTGGGCCGGCAGCACCGGGCACCGGCACGGCCGAGCCCCTGGTTATCTGAGGGCGCGGCGGAGGGCAGACCGGGATCTGTGGGAGTGGTGGTGGGGGGGGGTGTGTGTGCAGGGGGGGCGGGGGGCGCCTTAGGCGCTTGAAGGAAAAGCATTAAAGCCTCGGAGACAGACGTGCACCAAGACGCAGCAAGGTGACTCAGCCTCTCCAGCCAGGACCCGGGAAGGCTCTGCACACAGGCTGGCCCTGCAGGGGCCTCACTCGTTTCAGCCAACAGCAGTGGGCTTCTCTGTTCCCCGTGGAGCCACATCTCCTCCTCAGCCAACCAGAAAGGGGCCCCCGGCCTGCCGGGCTGCCACACACAGGAGGCCAGGCTGAGCCTGCCCTGCCACCCAGACCTCCCTACCCCACACACACCCCCGTCCCCACCCCGGGCTCTGCGGCTGGCCCGTGGGACCTGGGCTCCCCTCTCTGATCTTTCACCGTGCCCTCTGCCAGGCGGGTCACTCGGCCTCCGCCACAGGAGTCCCGGCGGCCTTCGCCGGCTGCGAGGCTGTGGACACGAGGGCTGCTGACGGCCGGGAAGAGCCGGCGGAGGGGACCGGCTTCGCCATTCAGGCCTCATGTCTGTCCGCCTCCAGCCTCCTCCCAGGGGCATCCCCCCCCCCCCAGCGGCGGCTGGGCCCGAGGGGGAGGGCTCCGCGGGAGGCGGGCGGGCGGGCGGCCAGCAGCGTCTCTGACCGCAGGTCTGCGGGGCCTGATGATCGCCGTGATGATGGCCGCGCTCATGTCGTCGCTGACCTCCATCTTCAACAGCAGCAGCACGCTCTTCACCATGGACATCTGGAGGCGGCTGCGGCCGCGCGCTGGCGAGCGGGAGCTGCTGCTGGTGGGGCGGTAGGTGCGGCCCTGGCACCCCCAGAAGCCCAGGAGAGGCGGGCCCAGCCCGGGAGGCCCGCCAGAGGGGGCTTTGAGGGATGAATAGGAGTTTGTCCGGGAAGGAGAGAAGAGGCGGGGAAGTGCTGTCCATCCCGCCTCCCACTGTCTCCTGCCCTCACAGTCCCCGCTCCTCCTGGGTGCACCCCTGCCCCCAGTTCTGAGGGCGCCCTCCCCCAGAGGTCCTCTGCCATCCCCAAACCTGAGCCCCTAGCCTGCTGCTGACCCTGCTCCACAGGGAGCCCCGCCAGGCGCAGGAACGGCCACGCTCAGGCCTCGCTGTCCTCCGCCCGTGCCGGGCCCCTGCCCTCTGCCCATCTTCTCCTAGCCTGCGGGCCCACTGCCTCAGGCCTCACCCCAGTCCCCCCCCAACCCTCCCTGGTACGCTGACCCAGAATGAGCCCCTCTGCCCGCAACGCCTCCCACAGGGGACTGCAGGCTCTGTCATGCCCGTCGGTCACACCCCAGCCCGGCGGCGGGCAGGGCTGCTCCCGGGGAGGTCAGCAGTGCTGAGCACGTGGCCTCCAAGTGTGTGTCCCACTGTTTCACCTCCTCTCCCACTGAGCCACACGGCTCCTGCCTGCGGGGTGAGGGCCCAGCCTTCTGACCCTGCACCCTGTGCCGTGGCGCCGTCGGCAGGGCGGGCCCAGGGCTGCAGGCAGCGGCCCCCGGTGATGCAAAGCCGGCTCCAGTGGGACGGGCGCTGCTGGGACACGCGGCAGCTGGCAGGCATGAGCTCATCCGCAGGCCTAGCCTCCCAGCAAGGAGCTTCGCCTCTGCCTGCAGATGCTCCGTCAGCGCTCTGCCTGCCCCTTGCCTCCCCGCCCCTGGCCGCCTCCCTGCCTCCGGCCCAGGCTGTCGGGCAGGTTGCGCCCTCTCTGGTGTCAGCGCTCCCAGCGGCCGGTTTGGTGGCGTGGAAAGGGCCCAGGGCCAGGCTCAGCTCCCACACCGCCAGCCCCTTTGTGCCTCCAGCAGCACCGCTCACTCTGTGGCCCCCTGTGGGGTCGGAGCTGCGGCCTCAGTCCCAGGAGGAATGGGATTCAAAGGAAGGCCGGCACTCGGGCTGAGCCGGCCCGGCCCTGGCACTCCCAGAAGCCCAGGAGGAGGCCGCGGGGCGGGCGGCAGGGGCATGCTGGCGCCGGGCTCAGCAGCGGGTGGTGCCAGAGGTGGTGTCACAGGCCAGGGGCTGGGACAGCTCTTCCTCTAGGACCCTGACCTTTGCCAGCCCAGGCCACTCCCCGCCTTCACTCCTGTGTCCCTCCCCGGCTGCCCTTGTCTTCTCGTCGCTGCCTGGATCTGGGCAGTCTGGGGATCCTGGGAGACCCAGAGCTCCCTCCCCCCCGACCCGAGAGGCTCCCTGAACCACCCTGCACCCAGGCGCACGGAGGGGCAGCATCCTGTCAGCCCTGTAGGGGAGGAGGTAGGGGCTTCCTGGAGGAGAAAGGCCCTGAGCTGGGCCTTGGGAGATGGGGGCTGCCAGGGAGGGAGAAGGGTGTTCCAGGCAGAAGGAAATAGTCTGGCCTTGGGATTCCCCTGGCAGCTGGGTGGTGGCTGAATCAGAAAAACCCAGCCCTGGCCAGGGTGGCTCACCTGTCTGAGCATCATCCTACGTGCCTAAGGGGGTTCGATGCTTCTCCCCCTCTTCCCCACCCACAACACTCCTGACAGGATGACTGCCCTCCGTGCGCCTGGGTGCAGTGTGGTTTAGGGGAGCCCCTCAGGTTGGGTGGGGGGGGAGTTCTGGGTCTCCCAGGATCCCCAGACTGCCCAGATCCAGGCAGGTGCAGGGAGGCCTCCGCACTGGTTGTAAATAACAGAGACGGGAAGACACGGGCAGCAGGGCGCACACCCAGGCTGAGCTGGGCAGGTGCTGAGGCTGCTGCTGGGCTTTGGGAGCCTGCATATGTGTGTGTGTGTGTGTATGTGTGTGTGAATGTATATATGTGTGTGAGAGTGTGTGTGTGTGAGTGTGTGTGAGTGTGAGTGTGTGTGAGTGTGAGTGTATGTGTGAGTGTGTGTGTGTGTGAGTGTGTGTGTGTGTGAGAGTGTGTGTGTATATGTGTGTGTGTGTGAGTGTTTGTGTGAGTGTGTGAATGTGTGTGTGAGTGTGTGTGAGTGTGTGTGAGTGTATGTGTGAGTGTGTGAGTGTATGTGTGAGTGTGTGTGTGAGTGTGTGTGTGAATGTGTGTGTGAGTGTGTGTGTGAGTGTGTGAGTGTGTGTGTGAGTGTGTGTGTATATGTGTGTGTGTGTGAGCGTATGTGTGTATATATGTGTGTGTGTGAGTGTGTGTGTGTGTGAGTGTGTGTGTGTGTGTATATATGTGTGTGTGAATGAGTGTGTGAGCGTGTGAATGTGTGTGTGTATGTGTGAATGTGTGTGTGTGCGAGTGTATGTGTGTGTGAGTGTGTGTATATATGTGTGTGAGTGAGTGTGTGAGCGTGTGAATGTGTGTGTGTATGTGTGAATGTGTGTGTGTGAGTGTATGTGTGAGTGTGTGTGTGTATATGTGTGTGTGTGTGAGTGTGTGTGTGTATATGTGTGTGTGTGTGAGTGTATGTGTGAGTGTGTGTGTATATGTGTGTGTGTGTGTGTGAGTGTGTGTGTGAGTGTGTGTGTGTGTGTGTGTGTGTGTGTGAGTGTGTGTGTGTGGGGAGGTGGGGGGAGGGGTCTCTGGAGCCTGCCTGCAACTTGGAGAGGGAGGGTTGTGCCTGCCAGGCTGAGGGGTAATTAGCCTTCATCACTGTGGCTCCTCCTCCCGCCCGCCTCCCCCTGAGGCCTAGGAAGGAAAAGGGAGGCAGGCCCGCCCAGCTCACACTGAGCCCGGGTCACGCCTCCAGGCAGAAGGAAATAGCACAGTGCTCCCCGCACTCCCTGGAGGGGGGTTCCCAGCACAGTGCTCCTGTGCTGGGCAGGCTCCAGGAGGTCTCATCCCCCCCATTAGGGGTGAGGGGCATGCAGCTGGCACAGGGTGAGGGGCTCAGCCAGGGAAAGTAGACGGAACACCTCACCCAACCCGTCCCTTTAGCGGAGCTGCACGCCTTTCCAGGCCCCGGCCCTCTTCCTGGAGCCCTCCTAGACTGAAGCCTCCTCTGGCTCCCTGAGCCCAGCCCTGAGCGCAGGTCACTGGGTGACAGGCTCATCTGCTTTTTTGCTCAGTTCTGACCAGGGCCCTCATTATAGGTCTGGGCTCCTAGCACAGTGTCCCCGCACTCCCGGGGAGGGGGTTCCCAGCACAGTGCTCCCCGCACTCCCTGGAGGGGGGTTCCCAGCACAGTGCTCCCGTGCTGGGGGGGGGGGTTCCCAGCACAGTGCCCCCGTGCTGGGGGGGGGGGGGTGTCTCGGGGCTCTTGCTGAAGAGCTGTGGAATGGACAGGTGAAGCGCGGCTGCGTGGAGAGGCCTCGCGTGAAGGGAGGTGGGAGGACCCCAAAGGGGCCGGTGCAGGCTTGGACGGCTCGGAGTGGGTGGGGGGGGGGGAGGGGTGGAAGCAGGGCTCCTGGCCGGTGCAGGCTTGGACGGCTCGGAGTGGGTGGCGGGGGGTGGGGGGGGTGGGAGCAGGGCTCCTGGCCGGTGCAGGCTTGGACGGCTCGGAATGGGTGGCGGGGGGGGGGGGGGGGGGTGGGAGCAGGGCTCCTGGCCGGTGCAGGCTTGGACGGCTCGGAGTGGGTGGCGGGGGGGTGGGGGGGGGGTGGGAGCAGGGCTCCTGGCCGGTGCAGGCTTGGACGGCTCGGAGTGGGTGGCAGGGGGGGGGGGCCGGGGGAAAGGGGCTCCTGACGAAGCCGCTGCGCGCAGGCTGGTCATCGTGGTGCTGATCGGCGTGAGCGTGGCCTGGATCCCGGTGCTGCAGGGCGCCAACAGCGGGCAGCTCTTCATCTACATGCAGTCGGTGACCAGCTCCCTGGCGCCCCCGGTGACCGCCGTCTTCGTCCTGGGCGTCTTCTGGCGGCGCGCCAACGAGCAGGTGGGTGCGAGGAGGGGGGGTGTGAGGAAAGCGGGTTCGAGGAGGGGGGGTGCGAGGAAAGCGGGTTCGAGGAGGGGGGGTGCGAGGAAAGCGGGTTCGAGGAGGGGGGGTGTGAGGAAAGCGGGTTCGAGGAGGGGGGTGCGAGGAAAGCGGGTGCGAGGAGAGTGGGTGCGAGGAGGGGGGGTGCGAGGAGAGTGGGTGGGGCCGGCCGGCGGCTCTTCCTCGGTCCCCCGGGATGGGTGCCCCGGGCCCGGATCGCCTCTGGGCCTTTAACCAGCGGCCCCGCTGCCCTGCCTCCCCAGGGCGCCTTCTGGGGCCTGATGGTCGGGCTGGCGGTGGGCGCCACGAGGCTGGTCCTGGAGTTCCTGCACCCGACCCTGCCCTGCGGCGTCCCGGACACGCGGCCTGCCGTGCTGAGCAGCATCCACTACCTGCACTTCGCCGTGGCCCTCTTCGCGCTCAGCGGGGCCGTGGTGGTGGCCGGCAGCCTGCTGACGCCCCCACCCCCCGGGGCGCAGGTAAGCCTGCCCGCCCTGGGCTCTGCCCCTTCCCAACTTCTGACCCAGTCCCAGTTCTCTGGTGCAAGAATTTCCCGCTCTGGACCTAGCCCTGGTCTCTCGCCCTTCTGGCACTCAGCTGCCCTCTTTCGTCACTGAGCCCTGGTCCTGTCTGAGTCCCCTCCCAGCCCCCCACACCGTCCCGTCCTGTCACCCCTTCCCTCCCATTCCCTGCAGATCCAGAACCTTACCTGGTGGACTCTCAAAAGGGACCTGCTCCCAGGAGCCAAAACAGGTACGCCCATGACCCCGGGCATCCCTCTCACGCCCTCCCTGGGGCTGGGCCTCGGAGCCACCGGGCCCTGGGGTGGCCCCGAGGTACTCAGCGGCCCCTCTCTCCCACCCGTGCCAGGTGGCAGCCAGAAGCAAGCTTTCTGGGCCCGGGTCTGTGGCCTCAATGCCATCCTCCTCATGTGCGTCAACATCTTCTTCTATGCCTACTTCGCCTGACGTGGCCGGGCCCTGACCGTCCCTTCCCTGCTGAGGACACCGGGCGTGTGGCGGGTCCGTGCCCCGGACGGCCCGGCCAGCAGGCGGGAGCCTGAACCATCAGGCAGGGGTGGGCGAAGAGAATGTGACACTTCAACAACGGTCGTCATTTGGCAAGAACTGGGATTCCGTGGACATCCCGCCCTGTGTTACTGTGTTTATTTTGCGTCCGTGGGTCCAGGGCAGGAGCAGCACCGTCGCCAGAGCTCAGGGCCTGGGGGTGTCAGGTCCCCTGGGTGGAGGGAGAGCCCCCCACTGTTCCATCTGCTTCCAGGGCCAGAGGGGCCCCCTGCTCACTGCCCCCCACCCCAGCCTGGCATCCCAGCTGCTTCCGAGTTCCCCTCTCTTCCTGCACCCAAAGGTGCCCAGACTCCGGGCAGGCGCGGCCTAGTAACCCCCTGCTGGGGGCACATTCCATCCTCTACTGGGACCCCCCAGGCTGCTCCCCATGCTGCTGGGCTTCCGATTCCAGCCCAGGCCCTGCTCCCCCTGGCTCGCAGGTCCTCCCGGCTCCTGGGCCCGGGCAGAGCCTGGGCCTGAACTGAGCCTCCTCGGCGGCTGCGTCCAGGGCTCGCCCCTCAGGCCTTGACCGTTGTGAGAAGCAGCTGCCCCACTGCCTTCACCGCGGTGTCGGGGCCCAGGCGGGCTCCGGAGAAGCTGGTCTCCACCAGGTCTGTCCAGTGAGCCAGGCCACCGGGGGTGCAGCGCCCGCGCCATCCCTCACCTTGAAGCCACCTCCCCACTAGCCAACACCTCGGGGTCCTTTAGAGAGAGGGGCGGGCGGGCCCAGGGGGTGGGGCCCTGACGGGTGTCACAGTGCTGGTGACCAGTGCAGAGAGGCGGGCGGGAACGGGAGCGCCTTTGCTCAGCGGGCACATCGTGTGGCTGTGGCACCCGGGCGGCCCCCTGGGTTCGTGTGGAGCAGTGGGCTGGGCCGGGCCGTCAGAGGCCGCGTCCCTACCGAGGCGGGGCCCGGCCCGGGGCCCGGAGGGGCGTCCACGGTCTCTCTGGACTCAGCGTCCTGTGGCCGGTGGTCTGCAGGCTCGGCCCAGCCTGCTCCGGTCAGAGGTGCACGGGCTGGACGTAGCTCCGGGGGAAGAAGCCCACCTGCCCGCAGAACCGGCCTCGCCACCAGTGCGGGTCCAGGTGCTCCAGGACCTCGATGATGTCGCCGCGGCGGAAGCTGAGCTGGGAGGGGTCCTGGGCCGAGAAGTCAAACTGGGCCTGGGCGAAGCTGGCCCGCGGCGGCTGCAGGCAGAGCGGGCGTCAGAGGGCCTCGGAGGCCGGGCGAGAGGAGGGACTTGCCGGCGGTCGGGAAGGGCATGATTTCGAGGCCGAATTGAGGTCACGGGGATAGCTACCCACATGAGCCTCCTACTGCCTGCCCTCCCCCACCCCCCTACTCTGTGCGGCCGCCACACAGACCCCACTCCAGGGAGCCCCGCTGTCCTGGGCTCCGCTGGGACCGAGCCTGGCCTCAGGGAGGGGGGGTTCAGTCCCTGCCGTCGGGGTCTCAGTTCCCTGGCTGTGCAATGGCCGTGATAACTGGACTCCAGGCCCCGAGGCCACCGCGGTCACACACGGCTGCCCTCAGCCGGGCTCTGGGAGAGAAGGCGTCCCTTCGAGCTGCCCCAGCTCTCGGGCCTGGCCTCCAGTCCCATCTGCGCCCCAGAGTGAGCCTGGTTAAGTCCCCACACTCTGGGGTGACCTTGGTTAAGTCCCCGCCCTTTGTGGGACTCAGTTTCCCCGCCTTCGAATGGCAACTGGACCGGAGCTCTCAGCCTGACACCAGGACACCTCCTCCCAGCCCCGAGGAGGCCTGGGCAGGACGGCGATAGGATCGGCACCGGCTGTAATGAGCAGTTCTCTGCCCAGGAAGGAGGAGGCGGCCGGTCCCGAGCGCCAGCTCTGGAATCTCCCCACAGGGCAGGCCATGCCGGGGCCGGGCCCAGGAAAGCAGTGGGAGTGGGGAGCTCACACACTTCAGAGTCAGAGCTGGCCTGGGCAGCGAGGGGGGCTGAAGGTCTGGGGTACCGAGGCCCAGAGGAGGCTCAGGGCTGATCTGACCCAGGTCGGGCTGCAGAGGCAGAGCCTCCCGGTGGGGCAGGGGGCAAAAGGGGGGGGGGGGCATGTCCGAGGCACTGCTGACTCCTGGAATGTCAGATCCCAGGGCACATGCTGTGGGACAGAGGGCACACGGAGGCCCAGGAGAGGGAGAAACTGGCCCGAAATCGCGCCGGGCAAGGCAGCTGGGGCCCAGGAATAGGCAGGACGGGCTTCCTTCAGCATCCACCAGCCTCCTCCCTCTGCAGAGCCCGGCTCAGCCGGGCTGTCCCGGGTCCTGCCTCCAGCCCCAGGCCTGGCCAACACCCCACCCTCCCCAAGGAAAAGCACACCGGGGCTAAAGCCCCATTAGCGGGTGTGGTCATCCTAATGAGAGCTGGCCTCGAGCCCCTGATGGAAGGCTGGCTGGCAAATTGCTGGGATTGTGAGCGAGGACACAGGGTGGCCAACCTCCCCCACACACACCGTGTCTGGCCAGGACCTCACCCACGCTGCCACCCCCGCCCAAGGCCGGCACCTCTGGGCAGGAAGCAGGACTGAGCTACCGGCCGGCGGCCTTGTGAGTCACATCCCTCTGCTCCCTCAGCGGCCTCACCCGCACGCACGGCGCGGACAGGGAAGCTCAGTGCAGAGCCCAGCCCAGGGCGTGGCTCTCGGAAGGCTCAGTAGGTGTCAGTACCTTCAGCCATTCGACGTTTACTGAGCACCTACTGTGTGCCAGCCACGGTTTGCCCAGGGAATTGCCAGTCTGTTCCTCCCTTCCCCCCTCTCCTCCGCAGCCTCGCTTGTTTCCCTGCAGCGACACCAGAAGGGAACCTCACCCCTGGCCGGCCCCTCCCATGCGGGAGCCGGGGCCTGGCCCAGCAGGTGAGTGGCCCTGCACACAGCGGGCGCCCGCCCGGCCCGCCCACCTACCTGGAGCGGGGGCTCCTCGTCCCGCAGGAAGACCTGGCGCTTCTTGGCGATGGTGGTGGTTCGGTAAAAGTCCACCAGCTCGTTGAGGGAGTTGAACTTCTCTTCCCACAGGAAGTACTTGCCCGCGGCCTCCCGCAGCACCTTGAAGTGCTGCACCTGGTCCCCGTAGCTGCAGGGGAGGAGGGGTCACCTGGGCTGGGTCTACGGCCAGGGACCGCTCCAGCCCAGCGTGGCCCTGCGACCCCTCTCGCCCTGGGCCCAGCCCTCCTCTCTCCTGCTGAGACCCGGGCTCAGACGGCGCAGGAGGGAGGGCAGGCCCGGCGTCCCGCCAGGCTCCATGGGAGACCTCGTGAGCACCCCTGGCCGATAAGGGGTGGACCCTGGACCTGGCATCTTCTTGCTGTGACTGTAGGCAAGTCACTCTCTGACCCTCCTTTTCCTCATAACACCTCCTGCCTCCGGCTCAGTGCTCAGAAAATGCTGGCCATGGCTCCTGGCAACCTGACATAGGTTTCTCTGAGCGCATTTTCCTCTCTCTGCTTGTTAATCCTCACCTGAGGACAGTTTTCTATGGGTTTTTAGGGAGCATGGGAGGGAGGGCTAGAGACAGAGAAACATCGATGTGAGAGAGACACATCGATTGGTTGCCTCCCGATGTGGGCTAGAGGTTGAGCCGGCAGCCCAGGTACATGCTCTTGACTGGAATCAAACCTGTGCCCCGGTGGCGCTCTAACCACTGAGCACCCCTCGGGCCGAGAGGGCCATTTCTGCTCTATAACATCCCGTTCAGCCTTCCCTCCTCCTCCCGCTGTGTCCCCTCCCTGCTCCTGCAGTTACCTAAGGAGCAAATCCTCAGGCGGCTCTGACTCAGGCCTAAGCCTGTGGGTGGGAGGGGAGCTTAGGCATGTTGGGTGCTGCTGTCCTTCCCACCCACACCCACCTGAGGACCTGGCGTGGAATATACTTCTGTGCGGACAGCAGATTTGACTTTGGGTGGCGGCCACACAGTGCAGTATACAGGTCTTTGTGACACGGAAACCTACATGTTCATGGTGATCAATGTCACCCAGTCAGTCATATATAATAAAGGCATAATATGCAAATCGACCGAATGGCCGAACAGCGGAACCACCATCCAGACAACCATCTGGCACCAGGCCAGCCAAGGCGGGTGTGATGTGATTGGTTGGGGGGCCCAGCCATCGCCCCATGATCACCCCAGGATCCCCCGCAGAGGGAGGCTCAGGCCACTGGCCGACGAGGCAATCAATCGGGGGCCTCCACGATCACCCCAAAGAGGGAGGCCCAGGTGGACTGTAGCGGGTGGTGGGTGCGTGGGGCCGCCCTTTGCGAGGGCAGCCTGGGTCCCCGGTGCTGGTGGCTGGAGGGAAGCCCGGGTCCCGGGTGCCAGAGGGAAGCCAGTGCCGGCAGTAGGGGGATGGAAAGCCTGTTCTTGCACGAATGCCCGTAGCATATATACATAAAAGGCTAAGCAAACCTCCGACCATCAGACCAGTAACTATGATGCACAGTGACCACCAGGGGCAGACACTCCATGCAGGAGCTGCTGAGAACCCGAGAACCCCCTCCTGCTCTCCAGGACCCCTCCGGGGGTGTCGGAGAGACGGTTTCAGCCCGATCCCCGAGGCCCAGGCTGAGGGACCCCGCCAGTGCACGCATCTGTGCGCCGAGCTTCTAGTTTAATAATAGAAAGAAAGAGCCGTCCATGGCTCCCCATTGCCCTCAGGACAAAATCTTAACACCCAAACTCAATATTAGGCTAGTCCAGCCTCTTCCCTCTATAATCTCTGATGCAATCAGCGGCCTCTTCTTGCCCCCGCCCTCACCCAGCCCCCCAGCCCAAGCCCAGCCCCACATCCTCTCACACTCCTCGCTCAGAGCAGAGACCACCTGCCTCTCCCCGCTGGCCGGAGCGGAGGGACCTGCCAGGGCCTCCCACTCGTGCGTATTCAGGCCGGGACAGGACGTGCCGGTGGGGCCAGGGAGATGCTGGTGGGTCGGGACGGCGGGAGCGGGCACTGAGACTCTCCCCCCTGCTGCAGGCGGCCAGGCGCGCACGGGTGGGGAGGAGCCAACGGCCCATTTTGCTGCAGGGAAACCAAGGCCCCACGTGCAGCCAGCACCTGGCCAGAGGGGGGCCACATCTGAGCTCCTACATGTCACACACATGCCCAACTGGTCATCACTGTACAGCAGCAGCAGCAGGAATGCTGGTCCCATCGTGACAATCGCGTCCCAGATCTCTTCACGCCACGTCCAGAGCTACTCCTCCGCGTCCTGCCTGGGCTGTGGCCCCAGGAGGCGCCCGCTGTCCTCTCCACCCGGCCAAGCGGGGCGCTCTCCCCCCCACACCCAGCTCCACTGGCCACACCCAGCTCACTGCCCCGGGGCTCGGGGGTCCCCCCCCCGCCCCGTGGAGGGGGTGCCGGCACTCCCCACGGAGCACTGGGGGGCCTGGGCCCTGGCTGTGCCGGTGCCCACAGGGCGGCCCTGAGGGCCTTCTGGGCACGGCCCGGTGTGTGCACCGCAGGGGCAGCCTGGGAGGGAGCCATGCTATCATTCTGTTTGTCACTAGAGGAGAACTAAATACTGTCTGGAAACTCAATTATAAAAAGAAAAGAACATCTCGGGTTCTGAATTTCAGTTTCGCTAAACGATTTTGGACCCAGCACACTGACAGCCAGGTAGCCCTCGGCCTGGGTTTGTCCAGGTGCCCGCACGCCAAGGTCTCAGGCCGGACAGGAGCGCGTGTCTGTCCCACGCTGCCAACCTGCTCGCTGCCCACCTGCCTGCCGCTCGCCCCCCACATCCTGGCGGCTGCTTTATTAGGTTGAAGATGAAGAGTTGTGCAAGGTAAATGCCCCGTGGTGTGGGGGGCAGAGGGCAGAGGGGGAGTCCCCGACCTGCCCATGTCAAGGGTCCAAAACACACAGCATCTCTCCCTCCAGCTGGAAGCACACCCCGGCTTTGCACATCCTGGTCCCTCCACATTCTTCTCCAGCCAGACTCCGACTCTGCCTCAGGCCCAGGTTAAAGGGCCCAGCCTCTGAGGAGCCCCGACTAGCCACCCAGACGGCCACGGGCTGGGGCGGGCAGCCCCTGCGGGGCGGTGAGAGCTGCTGGCCAGGCGATGGCTGTCAGCCTGCTGAAGCCTCCCGTGCTGCCAGCTGTGGCTCCAGCCTCGAGGCGCCCAGCCCCGCCACAGGCCCAGCCCCAGAGCGAGTCCGTTCCCACCACAGAACTGAGGCCAAAACGCTGAGGCTCTGACCATGCGAGCAATGGCCTTGAACCCAAGCAAGGCCACCTGCGGGCCGTCGGCAAGTGTTGCTCCAGGTGCCGAGGCTGCTGGCATTGTGGGCCCGGGCACCCCTGTTCGTGTCCGGGATGGAAAAGGGCGTGCGGACGGTGCTCCTGCCCTCTGACCTGCAGCGGCCGGGGCCACAACCCTCCCTGAAGCAGCCGCTGCCGGAGCCAGGAACAGGCCCAGAGCCTGCCTCGGAGCCGTGGGAGGCGCCAGCAGGAGGGGGCAGGCGAGGGGTGGTGGGCTGAAAAGATCTCAACCTCCAATGGCCACAGCTTGGAACAGTTTGGTGTTTGAAGGTTATCTTGTTACCTGCAAAGTTACTCAGAACAAAGCATCCTTCCCTGGCCGGCGCTGCTTAGAAAGGCTGCAGCTAGATTCCGGGTCACGGCGCAGGCCAGGGTCACAGGCACAATCCAAGGTAGGGGGCATGCAAGAGGCAGCCAATGGGTGTTCTCTCTCTCTCTCTCTCCCTCTCTCTCTCTGACTCTCCCTCTCACTTCCTCTTTCTCTCTCTAAAAAAAAAAAAAATCAATAAAAAATTTTAAAAACAACAACAAGCATTCCCTGAGCATATAGGAGGGTCAGGGAGTGGAGAACAAGAGATGAGATGTGGGAAAAGGGCAAGAGATCCAGGAATTCTAGAACTTTCCAACCTGAGAATTTAAGAGCCCTCAATGCGTAGTGCTCAGAGAAGGGCAGGTCTCGTCCCTTCTCCCACCCCTCCCAGAGCCCCGTCCCTGTGAGGACAGCAGGCCAGAGGGGGCCTACCTGCAGCCAGGGGGCTGCTGGGCCAGCCCAGCCTGACCGGTGACCACACCGCCCTGAGGCTCGGCCCGTTCCCCCCTCTGCTGACCCCCGGCCTGCGCACCAGGCGGTCTCTCCCGCCCAGCCCCCGGCTCCCGGGCCTCGCCGCTGACTCTCGGCAGGAACCTGTTTCCTCCTTTTCTGCCTGGCCTTGGCCCTAGCCATCCTTCCAGGCGCCTGAGAAGCCATCCCCGGGAGGCCCGCCCCCCCCCCCCCCCCCCCCGCCCAGGGAGCGGCGGGCACGAGAGGATGGCCTCTGGGGGCAGGCAGGCCCTGGCGGAGGGGCTGAGCGCAGCGGCCTGCCGTCCGGGCCGTCCGAGCAGCAGCGGAAGGGCAGCCGAGGGCTCCGAGCCCAGCGCGGAGCTGGTCCAGGACGGCGGGCAGTGCCTAGGCCGCGTGCCTGTGTCCTGGCCGTGGGTGCCAGGCGGCTGTCTCCGCTGTGTGACTGGGTGTGCGCATCCCTCTCTGGGCAGCTCTGGCTGCGTTTGTCTCCGTGTGACCCGGGGGGACTGAGGGGCTGGGCCGGCTCCTGGGCCGGCTCCTGGGCCGGTGGGAAAGCGCAAGGAGCAGGTCAGGCCTGACAGGAGCAGCAGCCAGTCCTGCCGGGCGGGTTTTTCTGGCTGGGTGGCGGCGGCGGCAGCGGCAAGGGTGGCAGTGGTAGCCAGAGGATGAGACGGGCAGGGCCAGTACGGTCACAGCACAGCCTGGCAGAGCGCTGGGTGCTGACTGCCCACCGGTGGTCTCTATTAGGTTTGGCCTTCGGCAGCCTCAGTTTCCCCATGTGACAAGGGAGGGGCTGCCTGCCCTGCCGCAGCACGGCACAGCGTCGCCCTGCCCTGGCTGGGCGGTGGGTCTGGGGAAGGGGTGGCAGAGGAGATAAGTCTGCCAGGGCACAGGGCCGACGGGCACCCGCTCCGCTTCCCTTGCTCTGTGATCTGGGCAAGTCACTGCTCCTCTCTGAGCTTCAGGGGTTCTTTTGGTTGTTGGTTTGTTTTACCTGTAAACTGTTTCTGGGGTCAATTCCTCCCGGTCTTTGCATGTATAAAACCACATACACACACACACACACACACACACACTCCGTTCCTGCCTCCTTTTCCCAGGTCTTTATCACCTCCCAGGAGTTTGTGATTTCCTAGCCATTCATTTATCATCCCCTTACCCCAGCGGAACGAGAGCCCGAAGGACGGAGCTTTGCTCTATTTGTTTGTATCTGCATCCCGGGGCCTGGCAGGGGCGCCGTGGTCCTCAGTGACCCGGGGCGGGCAGGCTGGGCACTGAGTCCGGGCACCTCTACCTAACAGGAAGCAAAGCCCTCGCTGGGGAACCAAGTCTCATTGACGAGAGGAGCCCGGGCGGCCAGAGTGAGTGTGCGCAGCCACAGCCCAGCCTGCGGGCACGCTCCTGCAGGGGCGGGCACAGCCCTCTGCAAACTCGTAAAGGCTCCTGAGGCCTTACACACTCTGACGGCTTACAGCTCCGCAGGAACAAGCAGCAGGCAGCACGCAAGGGAGCAAGAGGCCCGGGAGCCGCCCGGCAAGGGAGGGGATGCTCTGGCCGAGTCTGCAGCCGTCACCTCAGGAAGGCCTTTGTTGCTGTCTCCCATAAGCAATGGGAGCACAGGGGAGAGTGGGACTCTGGTGCCAGCAGGGCTGAGCAGAGCCAGGCGAGCACGGGGCGCCCACCTCCCCACCACCTCCTCCAGCCGCCCTGGGCCTGGGGCAGGGCTCGGGGCCCCGTGCGGCCTCGGAGGGCTGTGTGATGATGATGCTGTCACTGGCAGGTATGAAGAACCTACTCTGTGCTCGGCGTCACCCTACGCAGACCTTCGGGTTACAGGTGAGGAAACAGGCTCACAGGGCCAGGTTCTGCAGCCGCAGGTTCCTGCCCGAAGCCACAGCCTGGCCCCCCGGGCTCTCTGAGTCTGTTTCCTCCTCTGATCGCCGCCCGATCCTGCAAGGACCACCAAGAGGCTCCGTGAGAGACGAGGGGCCGGGAGTGGGAGCGGGCCCCGGAGCCCTGACCCAGCGACGAAACCAGGGGAAGGACTCCACGAGTGGTGGATGTGCAAACCGGCCAGCAGGGCGGCAGTCCTGTGCTCTCACCGCGGGGTCTCGGCCCGGGTGCCGGAGGGTGCTGAGCATATGCCAGGACTTCTCCCGGGGGCTCCCAGGCCTTCCCCGCCATCGGCGCTGGCTCCAGGGCCCTGCCTTGTCTCCTGGTCCAACTGGCTCTCCGGCCCACGCCTCCCGGCCACCTTCAGGCCTTTGCACACGCTCCCTCCTCAAGCATGTGGAATGCGCTTGTCATTGAATTCCCCCCCACCCCCTATTCATTGTTCATTCATCACGAGCACCCTGGCCAGGCGTGCCGACCCTCCCCCCACCCTGGGTTGGACCCCTCCCTGGCACACCAGGAGCTGAGAGGTGGGTGTGAGCCTCCACAGCACCCGCTCCGTGACATGCACCGACGTAAGGCAGTGCGGGAGGCTCTGCGGGGAGGCTGCCTGGCTGGTGAGTGGAGGAGGGAGCGTGGGAGGGAGGGGGGAGGGGGGAGGGGGAGGGGGAGGGCCCCCATCTCCCGCTGCCCAGGCTCCGGGAGCCGCCCAGTGACTTCCCTGGACCCTGCTTTGCTGGTCACTTGGACTTGGAGCTAATTCCAGGAGCCATGCAAAGGCCCGCCCAGCACCGTGTCCAGAGGCCACTGGGCGGCCACACGGGCACTGCCATCTCCTCTTCGCAGTGAGCGGGGGTGCAGGGCCCAGCCTCGAGTTTCTGCATCCAGACCCCCCCGGCCCGGGGGGTGGGGGGCCGAGGCTGCCCTCAGAGGGCCCCTGGGGGATGTCCGCTGGTTACTTTTAAGAAACAGAAGACTCGGGGGAACCGTGGATGCTCCCTTTGCCTAAAAGAGCCGAGAGGCCCGCGCCAGGCACTGGCATCTCGCAGGGGACTGGTCACGGGAGGGCTGGGGGGGGGGGGCGACGACAGACCGGCGAGCCTGGACCGCCTCCGGGGAGGGGCTGCTGGGAGCCACGGCCCGGCGGGTGCCTCCCCGCCCAGAGTTTGGCTCTCCACCTCCACGTGAGCGCCTCCTGCCCGTGAGGTCCCAAACCACTGCCCTCCTTTCTCTTCAGCCTGACCCCGTCTGACTGCAGGCGCCTCTCCTTATGGGGCCCCCACCTGTGCACATGTGAACGAATCTGATTATTTCTCTGCAGTCAGTCCGTCTCATGCATTTTAACTGTTTGACCAGCCAGGACCACTGAGAGGGGCAGGGAGGGAAATTCCCTCTCTCACAGACACTGGAGATGTGAGGACAGAGACCACCAGGGCCTGACCCCGCCACCCCAGTCCTTCCAGCCTGGACCCCCATCACCCCATGTGGCCTGGGGCCCGGCTACCCCCATGCCCGAGGAGCTGCCTTGTCTCAGAGCCGGACATCTGCCTCCTCCAGGCCCTGTTCTAATGGCTCTCAATACACCAACTTAGTTCATCCTTGCAATAACTCACTGTACGTGGGAGGAAACCAGCGCAGAGAGGGTGAGTGGCCTGTCCAAGGTCACACAGCCGGGAAGTGGCAGAGCCGGAATCTGAACCCAGCAGCCGGGTTCCAGAGTCCGTCCTCTCTGCCATGTCCCCATACAGATGAGAGGCAGGACAGTAAGGAGCTGGGAAAATTCTTTGGTGAACAAACAGGGGAAAGTGAGACAGGGAGCTGAGCGCACTGCCAGCAGGTCACAGGACACGGAAGCCGCCTCCCTGGAGATCACAGCGAGGCCTCAGCTGCGTGCCAGCTCCAGGCCCAGAAGAGCAGCGAATCCAGGGGCGGCACCAGGACCAGCTGCCGTGACCAACGACCCCTGCCCTGGCGCCTACCAGTCCGTGGGGACCCCGACCCTGAAGGGACAGCCCTGGAAAGCTGGTGAATATTCTAAAATTCTCCCCTGGGACCTCCCCTAAATGCCCAGCCATAAACCCTCAAGAGGGACCCAGCCAGCACTCTCCCTCCCAGGAGCTCCCCTGCCTTCCCTCCCCTCAGTGGGCGCCCCTGCTCTCCACGGGACACACAAGACTTGCAGCCAGGGAGCAATGGGCAGCGGCAGCTCGTCCCGGCTCACCTGCTGCCTCTGTCCCGGCCCTTCCTGTCTCACTGCCCAGCTTCAGTCAGCGTCCCGCAAAGTCACCTGGACTCACGCGGGAATTCTTCCCTGCACCACGGCAACCACACATGCCGGCCGCCCCGGAGGCCCTGCTCCGGTCAGGTCCCCCCTGTGCGAGCACACCCTGAAGGCCTGCCCTGCTGCCCAGGGTCTCCTGACCTAGTCGCTCCCATCACATGAGCCACCGGCACCTTCTTCCTCCCTGAGGACCCGTACTGGTCGTAGAATAATGTCAGACCCTCAGCCTGGCACTGGGGGCCCGTCCTCCCTGCCCCGGCCACGCCTGGAGGGGTGCCCTCCCCTCACCCCGATGGCCAGCTGCCGGCATCTGCTGGCTGCTGCTCTCTGGGGCGCCGTTCCTGCTCCTCCGTCTGCGAGCCTGACCAGCGCCTGGGCACAGCTCAGGGCTGCCTCCCCACCCCTCTGCCCCCCGCCTGCCCCCCGCCTGCCCCCTGCCTGCCCCCCGCAGGCCACAACTCACTTCACAGAGATGGAGAACTCCCCTGGGGAGCTCTCGCTTTCCCGGATCAGGAAGGCTCCCAGGTAGTTCCGCTTCATCAGAATCTCCTCCGCCAGCTGCCGGGAAATCCGGCCCGAGTACCACCTGCGGAGAGGAGACAGGTGAGGCAGTGGGGGGGGGGGGGCGGCCGCCTTCTCTGCGCCCAGTGCTCAGCATCGCTCATCCTCACAGCAGTCCCGAAATGCACGAGATCCCATTGCACCCATTTTACAGATGAGGAACCTGAGGCACAGAGATGAAGCAACGAGCCCAAGGTTACGTGCTGTGGCAGGAGGAGTTGGGAACCAACCCCAGCCTTCTGGCTCTGGGGCCAATCCCTTCCCACCAGACCAGGAAGACACATCCCATCAGGGAAACAGAAATATCAGACCTCGGTGAGATCAAACCCAGCCAACCCAGCTGAGCTGTTCCATTTTAGATGGTAGACTCTTTTATATATATATATATATATATATATATATATATATATATATATATATATATATATCATTTTATTGATTTCAGAGAGGAAGGGAGAGGGGTGGATAGTAACATCAGTGATGAGAGAAAATCATTGATCGGCTGCCTCCTGCACGCCCCACACTGGGATTAAGCCCGCAACCCGGGCATGTGCCCTGACCAGGAATCAAACCTGGGACCCTTCAGTCCACAGGCCAATGCTCTATCCACTGAACCAAGCTGGCTAGGGCTGAATAACAGATTCTTAAGAGTGAAAAAGTAAAATAAAAACAATGACAAAAACAACAGCAGCTCTGATCTGACGAGGAAGGATCTCACCCTATACCCATTTCACAGATGCACAGACTGTGGACACCTGGGCTTTTCTCTATGGTACAAGTCCCTCTTCCTGCTACCCAAACAGAACTGGGTGTACAGGAGGTGCCTGATTAATGCTTAGAATCTTGCAAAGTCCCCACCACCCTCAGGGTCTGGGAGTGAAAGGCTGGGACCCGGCTTCTCTGTCAGGCTGCCCACCTGCTGCAGGGCTCCAGGCCGTTCCTGTCCCCAACACATCCCCTGCCGGCCTGGCTCCCCCGCTCGGAGTCCAGGCCTCAGCCCCTCGTTGTTGGGGAGGGGTGGGAACGGTGGCCGGAGCAGCCGGTCTCCTGGTGGGACCATGGCCACCGAGGTCAATGGCAGGTGCAACAAACACTGGGGTTCTGTCCCAGGGCTTCCCTGGGGGCTGGCACACTCGGCCCGGTGCTGAGCCTGGCACACTCAGAGACGGCGGGTGACCAGGCGCAGGTGGACAAACAGCCAGCCCCAGCCCTGCCCGCCTGAAAGCCTGAGCCTCTCCAGTCTGAGCCTCTGCCCCGGTCCCACTAACGCACCGCCGGCTCCTGCCCGCCCCTCCCACTCCAAAGCCACGCCCTGGCCGCCCCCGGTCTCAGGCCCTGCCTCCACGAGAGCCCACACCTCAGAAGCGAGGTGCCGACCCAGTGCTGCCCCAGACAGCGGGCATCTGGGAGCAGCAGCGGGGAAGGGGAGCGCAGCCTGGGTCCCTGGAGTCGGGGGTCCTGGACGCAACCCCCGCCAGAGGCTGAGCTGGCCATGGAGGCCGCCGGGGAAGCCCAGCAGGACACAGGTGCAGGCCCACGGGGCTTCGCATGGGCGTGTCCTGAGGGCCTCGTGTCTTCAAAGAACCACAAACCCCACAGGAGGTGTCAGCACCCCCAAAGGGTGTGGCCACCGCACCTTCCAAGGAGGCCAGCCCTGCCCACCAGGGGGCGCCAGCTGGTCCCGGGCCTCTCCCGGGGGCGGTTGAACAGGCCCACCTCACTGCCCAGAGCCGGTTCTCTCCCCGCCAGCTCCTCCACCCGGCACCTAGCATGGAAGGCTCACCGGCATGGAAACAGCCAGAGAAGATTACAGCAAGTCCCTGACCTCAGACTCTCCCTCAACCCATTACTCATAAGGGCTTCCTCCTCCCCCCGCCCTTCCTGGGAGCACAGCCCAGGCCCACAGCCCAGGCCCACAGCCTGCTGCAGATCACTGTGCCTCCCGCCAGCCAAGTGACCTGAGCAAGCCACTGGCCCTCTCCACCTGTCTATGCCGCTGTGCACGCGGGTGTCCTGCAGCTGCTGCTGTCTGAGCCAGCTCCAGCCATCCCCCTCCCCTCCCTCCCCCTGCGCCGCCTCCCCCTGAGCATCTCTTGCGTAGGTCTGCCTGCTGTCTTCCCTGGCAAACTTCTGCTCTAACTTCGAAGCTCCTCCTTGGCAGTTCTCCTTGGGACCCGGGGCAGGTGTGCACGGTGCTGGGTGCCCAGGGGGAAGTGGACCTGGGGGAGGCACAGGGCTTTAAGGGAACCTGCCCCCCCTGCACCGCCCTCCACTCACCCTGAGGCCTGATGGGCTGGGCCAGGCGCAGAGCTGGAGTTTCCCCACTGCTTTGGGGCCAGGGCTGCGGTTAGCCACCGACAGAATTGGGCATGGCCTTGGTCGGGTTGTGGGCTGAACCCCTTTCCTGTCTGTCCAGACAAGAGCCAGAGCTGAGCCCAGGGTCACTGCGGACTGGAACCAGTCCACACCCCCACAGCCTGGTGCATCCTTGCCTCAACCCCAGCCTGCCCGACAGGCCTGGCCCCCGGCCACACCTTTGTCAACCCCCCCCTCCCCCCACTCAGGACTCCTCAGCAGCTATGGGTCTCGGGCTCTGGTCTGCCTGGTCCCACTGCCACCTGGAGACCCCCCAGCCCACAGCCAGGACCCTGCCTGTTCCCTCTGGCCCTGCGCGGGGTCTCACCATCTCTCCCTCAGGCTCTCCCTTCACTGCCAGGAAGATTGCAGCCCCGGGCCAGGCTGGAGTCCGCTGGGGGCTGCAGCCCTAGGAGGGGCTGGGCTCGGGCTGGGGCCCTGGGTGGGAGGGCCTGGCCCAGCGCATGAAGCGCAGGTTGTGGTAGTTTTGGAAATAACCCAGAGACAGAAGGAGAGGGAACTCTCCGGCCCTGCAGCCCTCCCCTCCGACCCGCCGGCCTGGCCGGGCCCCTGGCCTCCACGGCTGACTGAGTCCCTCGCCTGCTCAGACCTCACCTCTCCCCCACCCCCTCCCCAGGGCTCTCCCTCAGTTTCTCGCACCTTCCACCTGACCGGCCTTCTCTTCTTCCACTGAGCTAACTCCACCCTCACAGCCTCACTCACTGCACTTCTCCCCAGATGCCTCCTGGGGGCTGCTCAGTGCTGCCTCCGCCCCCTGTGCTTTCTGCCCTGGCCCTGCAGGCCGCCCCCGCAGCTCAGCAGGTCCAGGCTGGCCAGGACCTGGCGACTGGCTGAGTGAGCAGCTGGGCTTTCCAGAGTCTTGGCCACTGAGGCCTGTTCTGGGCAGGACCCGCTCCCGCCATTCTCAGGGCCGGGGTGCATGCTGGGAGCCTGACTAGGACTTTCCTGGGCCAGCAGGTCCCAGCCCTGGGACACCTGGGCCCCACACATAAGCCCCATCGCCTGATCCAGATTCTGCTTGGCCAGTGCCCTGCTCTCCCTCCTATGCCCTGAACGGCACACTCCCCTGCCCCCTCACTCCCACCTGGCAGGGCTGGGCCGGTGGGGACATTCGGCTGCACAGGGCAGGGTGTGGGGTGCCTTAAGCTACAGGGCTGGGGCGATGACCACTCACGGGTGGGGCTTGACCCGGATGTAGTTCTTGGGAATGAAGCCCTCGGCGCCCCGGAGCTCAGCCTTGTACCAGTTCTGGTCGTCCTCCATGTTCAGGATCTGCAGGAAGAGAGACATCAGCCACTGGAGAGAAGCCCTGCTCAGCGCCTGCAGGGACCCCGTTAGTCTTGGGCATTCCACAGGGGGCTGCCACAGGCGGGGGGGGGGGGGGTCAGGCCTGGCTCCTCCGTCCTGCACCCCCCGCCCAGGCCAGCCTGTCCCCGGCGGGGCTGCAGCTGGGCTCAGGCTCAAGCTCAGGCACCCAGACCCCGCAGCCTGGGCCCTGGGCTGGCCTGGAGCGCAGGGTCCCACAGGTTCCCGCCAGCACTAAGCCCGGGGCAGGCCAGCGTCCTGGGGAGGCCAGTGCCCCTGCCTGGGCTCCGCGCCTGGGGGCCCCCTCGGGTTGCCTGCACTCACACCGCCCTCACAGTCTGATTCGGGGTGACCACTCAGCAGGAGGCAGTGCATTCAGGCCCTGGGAGCAGGGAGAGGAGAGTGCTGGGCTGGGTGAGGCTGATGCCTGGCCGGCTCCTGGCTCACAGCCTGAGGCCCCGCACCCACAGGTGGCCCAGAGGAACCGAAACAGCCGAGTTGGGTGGGAGTCGCTGCGGGTGAGCAGTCAAGTGGCTGTGGGACCCGCTGGCCAGGCCCCCAGAGCCCTCCCTTCTCTGGGCAATCAGCCTGATTTCCATACAACCGTCTGAGGTCACAGGGCCCAGGGCTACTTCACAGATGGGGGAAACAGCCCCCAGGGGGTGAGCCAGGCTGCAGAGGGGGAGGCAGGAGGGGCGAGATGGGAGGGGCAGGCAGAGTCACACAGTGGCAGGACTCCGGGCCTGGGGTCCAGCTCAGCTCACCAGGTTACTCTTCCTCTCCCTCCCAGTTAGTCTCGGTCCCAAGCCTGGCAGGGCGTCTCTCCTGCTAGTCCTGCAGCAGGCCCCGTGTGGCTGGGTCCTCGTGGGGTCATTGCTGAGTGGAAATACGGGGCAGAGAGCAGCCTCCCTGGGAGGGCACGGCCCGAGGGGCGCTGGCCAGGCTGCCTGAGCCAGCGCTCGGACAGGCATCTTCCAGGAGGAGCTGGGAGGGACTCCCTGGACCCAGGCCTGAGCCTGACCCAGGCCAGCTGGCACCCTCGTCTGCCCCGGGCGCTGCGAGTCCTTCCTTCCTGGCCGCAGCCGGGGCAGGGCAGCAGCCCAGGGACAGAGGAAGCAGGTGGCTGACTCAGGAAAACTTTTGCTGAAAGCAAAACAAAACAAGTTTTCCAATGTATTAGGAAATTCAAGCACAGATTCCAGGAAGAGGCCTGGAGCTGGGGGCTCTAGCCCGCGGTCTGCCCACCTCGCCACGCCGCCTGCTCATCACCTGGGGAGTGGGTGTGGCCGCGCCTGCACCCAGCGTGGCCGTGCCTTGTGGACTCCAAGTCCCGCAGACGTGTGAATGTAAAACATTTAATCCAATTGCTATCTTGCTCTACCTTCTGTTATCTTCACTCTGAGGACCCAGAGGTGTTCTCATTGTGGACAGTAGCTGAGTTCTTACTGTTAATGTGGTTCAGAAGCCCTAGACCCTCAGAGACATGGCATTCCTGCGAGTGCGACGGCCTCCCCCTTCGCCTCCCCCTGCAGGGCCCTCCCCGGCCACGGGCCTCCTGTGCCTGGGCACTGGCCATCTGCCTGGGCTGGTTCTCACCAGTGCACCCCCCTCCTGCTCGCCCTTCCTGACAGGAAGTCTGCTGTCTGCTCACCTGCTGTTTCCTGAGCATCACTGATTGACGCTACAGCAACACAGCAGGGAAGGGGAGCTCACCTCCTGGCGGTAAAGGCAATGAGAAAGGAAGGAAGGAAGGCGTGGAGGAGGTGGGGCATGGGGAGGAGGTAGAGGGCCTATATGTGGTGGCGGACAGGGCTTGCCTTGGGCTGGTGAGCACAGAACAGTGTGCAGATGATGTGCTGCGGAGCTGTGACCTGAGACCTGCATGATATTGTTCAACAGTTGCATCCAATAAAGTCAATAAAAAGGGGGGAAAGTGTTTAGAAAGGAAGGAAACAAGTCAACGAGGTAAGAATGTAGCAGTAGGTGGTCCGGGAACAACAGGATACCATAGCTGAGACGCCGGCTGAGACGCCGGGCTGGGGCAGGAGGTTTGCAACAGGAATCAGATGGGGTGGCGGAGAAACACCTCCCGAGACCCTGAATACAGGCACCGGAGGTGGAGAGATGTGGGCGACAGTGTGCAGGGCAGAGGGAGCAGCCAAGGGGACAGGGAGCAGCCAGCCAGGACAGAGGGAACAGCCAATGGGACAGAGGGAGCAGCCAGCCAGGACAGAGGGAACAGCCAATGGGACAGAGGGAGCAGCCAGCAGAGCAGAGGGAGCAGCCAGCGGGACAGAGGGAGCAGCCAGTGGGGCAGAGAGAGCAGCCAGTGGGACAGAGGGAGCAGCCAGTGGGGCAGAGGGAGCAGCAGTCGGACAGAGGGAGCAGCCAGTGGGGCAGAGGGAGCAGCCAGTGGGGCAGAGGGAGCAGCCAGTGGGGCAGAGGGAGCAGCCAGTGGGACAGAGGGAGCAGCCAGTGGGGCAGAGGGAGCAGCAGTGGGACAGAGGGAGCAGCCAGTGGGGCAGAGGGAGCAGCAGTGGGACAGAGGGAGCAGTGGAGCAGAGGGAGCAGTCAGTGGGGCAGAGGGAGCAGCCAGCAGTGCAGAGGGGGCAGCCAGTGGGGCAGAGGCCGGGAAGTGGTTAGATATGCGAAGAACAGGGAGAACTGAGACAGTTCTGAGGGTTTGGCCTGAGTCTGCGGGGACTAGCTGTGGGGCAGCAGGCAGGCAGGGTTGCCTGGAGGGTCCCAGGTGCCATTGGCCTTCCCCATGGAAATGCCAAGGTGGCCCTAGGCTCCTGGAGTCTGGGTCTTGGAGACCAGGTTGCCCTTGGAGATATGGGGTGCAGCCACCACCACACTCTCCTCCAGCTAGAGCAGCAGGCACCTTGGCCCCAGAAATGCCGGCCCAACAAGGAGGGGTCTTTGCTCCGGGGAGTGTTTGAGGCCCTTTGTCCAGGCGGGACAGCATGCCACCGAGGTTTTCTCCAAGACGAGGGCACAGATTTGCTCACTGGCTCCCGGCGGCAGGGCGGGGGTAGAGGGCTGGGGGGCAGAGGGGGTGGAACGGGATGGTGGGCATGGCTGTGCAGAGCCTGGTCCACACTGCGCTCGGGAAGCCGGGCCCGGGGGCCAGCGCCCGCCCAGCTGCTGGTGCTGCTCGGAAAGGGCCACCAGGAGAGGAAGCGGGACCGTCACATGTTTACAGTCACAGGAAGCCACCCCCTGAGTGCGAGGTGGAACTCCAGACATCTCAGGAGTCAAGATAAACAGTATTAAAGAAAACATCTTAAAAAATAAGGATGAATGCACAGACTCTGAATATGATCTTAATAATAACGTATTAAGTTAATAGCAATGCATCAATATGGATTTTCAGAGACAGAGTAAGAGAAACGAGAGAAACACCGATCAGGTGCCTCCCGCACGCGCCCTGCACCTGCCCTTGCCTGGACGGGACCCGGGACCCTTCAGGGCTTTGTTACCTTCTAAAGCGTCGCTGAGGAAGCCTTTCTGAGTATAGCTCACTTCACAGAGCCCAGCCCCACTCCTGCCCCCTGCTTCCTGCCTCCTGCCCCTGCCCCCTGCCTCCTGCCCCTGCCTCCTGCCCCTGCCTCCTGC
>OY882873.1:5832500-6232500 GCA_963693515.1 Pipistrellus nathusii
AGACAAATAGGATTTGCACATAACTTTAGTAGCTTTTAGTAATAAAATTTTAATCTTATTTCAAAATAAATAACAAAAAGGTTTATAATTATGTTTTATAAAATTTCTAAACACAATAAAGATTTGTTTATAACTTACATATATTGTAAAAGAGGTAGTGATTCAAATGCATTCTTTTCTATAGATTCTATTTTATTGCAGGACAAGTCCCTAGAAAAAGTAAAAGAAAATTAGTGCCACAATTACTTACTTGATATCTAATTAATATGAAAAACTGGTATAGGTTAGGATAATATTGAATACGTAGTTTTAGTCTGAATTCTAAACCTTAGGAATTGTAACTTGAACTATCCAGAGCCCTTATGCTCTCTTAAGACTCTCACTTCAGGATCTTCATAAATATAACATACAACTATAGACCTTGATATATTTTGAAGGTAATTATTCCTGAGAGCAGAAGATTTGATTAGAAGACCCTTTGTAGTCTCATCAAATTTAGATTATGACTTCAAAGTTTGTATCTTCTTGTATATTTATAAATTTCTAATGTTAAAAGAAATAATACCACATCTAGGCACTTTCCTGGATAACTTCTGTTTCCTAGGCAAATTCAATTCCAGAAGAAATAAAAGATGTCTTTTTACATAACTTAAAAGGAAGTAACTGTACTAAATAACACAGAACTTTGAACTGATACTTTCTATTATACTAATAGAATTTCATTTCTTACTTTACATTGCTTTAATACCCATGATCTAATTGCTTCAGTTGAACAGTTGTGGGACAACAGCAAACAACATGGTGCTGGATTTTTATTTGAAAACACCATCTTTCCTCTATAACTGACTGTCTTATTTTCATTGATTCTACTTGAGTCCCTCACTTTTCTCCTGGATGGGTACTCCTGTCTTCTGGCTGGTGTTTCCATCTGTAGTCTCCCCCTTGCTAAATCATCCTGACACACAGTCACCAATTAACACTCCAAAAGTGGATTTCAAATAACAGCCAGCATCACTTGGGAACTTGTTGAAGATGCAAAATCTCAGTCCGACTCTGGATCGACTGAATTAGTAACTGGGGGTGCAGCTTAAGTTTTAACAAGCCCTCCAAGTGACTCAGTTGTAGGCGAAAGCTTCTCCTGGAGCACTGCCGTGATAACGTGGTACTTGGCATTCAAAGCACTGCAATATCAGGCTCTCATCTCCTTCTCCCCCTGCGTGAACTCTACAGCCACTCACGGTATTTTCCCCAGGCTCCTTTTGCAAGCTTATTCTGCTCATGATGTCTGTCCATTGATCTCCAAGAGCCCTTCAAGGTCCTGTTCAAACAGCATTGCTCTACTGATATCCTTGCTGATCCAACGTAAAGATGTTTTTTTCTCCCTCTGCTGTGACCAAAACCAATTTATATACCCATTTCTTACAAAATTTTAATAGAGTTATTTTGCATCACTTTTCCTCTGAGCATTAACTCCTTAAAGTATGGACCGTGTCTTGCTCATCACCATTGTCTACTGACATGCAAACTGGTGCAAAATGAAATATTTATAAAATAAACAGCTGAGAATTAAGAGAGAGAAAAGTGACTTTTAAAACAAATGTAGTTTTATGATTTCATGGCTCCCTCTTGTGTGCCACTGCAGCACATCATCTTCCCATTAGTACTTGTGCTCCATGGCTTGAGTGTATATGTTTATTTTCCCTATGAGATCATGAATTACCAGAAGGGTAGGGAGCCTGAGGTACCTATCTTTGTGCCTATTGTTCTATGTTCTGTGCTTGGCATGCTCTTTTTAAGCTTGCTTACTGATTGGCATTTTTTAGTGGATGGGGATACTAACGCTAGCATGAAATAGTTAGCTTACAAAGTATTTCACAGCAGAAGTAATGAATGACCTAACCTATTGAGCAGTTATTTACTTCATTTTATTTCCTCCAAACTGTATGTAAGGTTTAAAAGTGAGATGCCAAGAAGACCCAAGGAGATAAATACAAAAGACCCAACCCTCCCTCTGAAGCTTGAAAGGTTTAATAATGCAAAGGACTATTTTTAGTGTCAGGTGAGGCTTTTATACCTACTTCCCTTAAATCTTCCATATTTGCAAAAAGAACCCATTTGCTAAATAGCATCACTAATTAGCTTAATAGGGATTAATGACATACACAGCTCAGGGTGTCATGGACAAAGAATCATAATTAAGTTTTTATTGTTAAAAACATCTCCCTATTTCTAAGTAAATAGAATTACTGGGCAAGTATCTCTTCCTTGACAAGGAGACTGAAGAGATTTTTATTTTGTAATTAGTGGAGTTAGGGGCATTTCTGATATGCTTTCTTAGTATGGACATTTCTAATAATACAACTTAACCATCCTATTAAACATTTACTTTTAGTATTGGTATAACAATTGTTGCATTGAAATCCTCAACACCAATCTGCCCTCTTCATAATTTAATATGTTTGTAATAATATCATTTACATGATTCATCTGCTTAAACATTTAATATGTAAATGTTAATCTAATTTAGATTTAATTATAAAAATTTATGAGTTAATAGCATTCCAATTAATATAAATATTTTATATTTCCTAAGGGAGACAACTGGAGGTTAAGCTAAATCTCTCTCATTTTTACTAAATCAATATTTTAAAACCTTTTATGTTAAGGCCAGCCAGTAAATATTTTAGGCCTTGCAGTCCACAAATAGTGTGTCTTGCATATTCTTCTTTCAAAGCACTTTAAAAGTGTAAAAATCATTCTTATGTGCTGTAAGAAACAAACAATCTGGCGGTTTAGGGGCAGCTGTGGAGAGATCAATGAGGGAAAAGGAGACTTATGTAATACTTTAAAAATAATTTAAATTTTTAAAAAAAGTAACTAACAATCATAGACTCAATTTGATCCGTGATCCCTAAACTAAATATAAACAGATGGTATTTGAACACTTACATAACAAGGCTCATATGGGTGTGTATCATTACTCACATTCATCACCACTTTTACCCATAACTGAAGAGTTTTTCCTATTTATATTTTGTTTAGAGGACTGTGAAACTGAAAATGCATAGGATATATTAAATGCTTGAGATGAGCTACACAGACTTAAGGAATTGTAGATTTTTTTTGCTGGGAGAAATTATAGAGATTATCTCATTTGAACCCCTTATTTATTTTATAGATAATATACCAAAAAACTCATAAGTAAATACAGTTAACTTACAAATACTGAAGAGAAAGCAGGCCTTCAAATGAATCCTTACGGATTTCCCTCAAATTATTTCCACTGAGATTTCTGAAAAATGAAGAGGTCATTTCTGGATCAAAATCCAAAATAACTGCAACTATTTACTGCACAGAAAAATATATGAGGAAACCTGGGTAATGGTGCCAACTAGTTTTTATTTAACTGAAGAGAGATAATCTGTTCTTTTAATTTAAACTAATCTTCTCAGGTACTCTGTACAAACAATGGACTATTCTAGAATTAACTCACTTTCCTTCCACATATTCCTTTTTCTCCAAAGAACTTAATATTTGAAATTACATCAATCTAGTTAATACATATTGCGTGTTCATATATATATGTTCATTGTCATTATATACTTGTAAACCCCTTGAGAACTGGCATAATTTGTCTATTTTGTTCTTGGGCCTGTAATCCTGGCACATAAAAGAGTTCCTGGCACATAGCAGATGTTTCATAAATACTTTTTCCATGATTTCAGAAAATGACAGACGGCATTTTCAGTATACTACTTTTATTTAAAGCAAATCATCAATTTACAATGACTCATGAGGGTAAGGACAGCTTTATAGACAAGGAAATGTCTTTCTTCTCCCCTATAGTTGTAACTCTTAATCTTTGGAGACAAGATTCCCTAGAAAACTGCCCTTTCTTGAATAAATGCAAAAGTGTGCATCTAATTTCCAGTTGTTGATTAGCCCCTTCAGGGAAGACTCCAGAAATTCACAATGATAACCTAGGGTAATGTCTAAGAACGTGTTGAAACACTAGGAATATATCAACAAATAGTCATTGTATCTGTAACACACTGTTTAATGACAGGGAAATCTTGTTCAAAGATCAGAGGACCAAATAAGATTGAATGGATTGAATTCAGGGGAGCAGACCTGAATAGGAAATAAAATTACATCTCTATTTTCTCAAATATCTACCTAAAATTAGCTCATAGTAGATTTTATTGCATCTCCAATAAAATCACAGTTGTTTTCATATAATGTATTTGTTGCACATAACACAAAATATCATTTATTCTTATCAGTACCTAGAAGTTATAACAGTTATTAGACCAACTACTATAGCTTATGTTATTTAATAAAGAGAAGCAGAGTTGCCACGGTTGGTTCCACTCTTAGTGGTTAGAGTGTTGGCCAATGGACCAAAAGATCATGGGTTCAATTCCCCTTCAAGTGCACATACCATAGTAGCAGGTTCAATACCTGGTCCCAAACCAGCAGAAGGCAGTCAATGGATATGTCTTTCTCATGTCTTTCTTTCTCTCTCTTTCCCTCCTTCCACTCTCTCTAAAAAAAATTTAATACAAACATATCTTTGGGCAAAGATGAAATAAAAGCATCAAAAAGATAAATAGAGAGGTAGGGAGAAAGAGAAGAGGAGCATTAATGATGAGAGAATCATTCATTGGCTGCCTCCTGCACAGCCCACACTGGGAATTGAGCCCAAAACCCGGCATGTGTCCTCAACGGGAATCCCATGGTGACCTCCTGGTTCATAGGTTGACAATCAACCACTGAGCCAAGCTGGCTGGCCTATCAGTATTCTTTTTTTTTTTTAATGCCAAAAATGTTTATTTTATTTCAAATTCTCCCAAAATATCAATTTATCTTTTAATCTCTCCCATTGTATCGAGATTTTTTTAAAAAAATAAATCTTTATTGCTCAGATTATTACAATTGTTTCTTCTCCCCCCCCCTCCCATAGCTCCCTTCCACCTGGTTCCGGCCCCACCCTTGACCTTTACCTCTCCCCCTCCTGCCCTCTCCCTACCATTGTCCTCATACATAGGTTATATGATTTTAATCCAGTCTCTTTCTGCACCCCCACACCCCTTTCCCCCTGACAATTATCAATCCATTCCCTTTCTTTGCCCCTGATTCTATTCACCAGTTTATTCTGTTCCTTAGATTTTTAATTCACTTGATCTTCTTCCTCTTCTTAAATAATACCTTTCAGCATTTCATATAATACTGGCTTGGTGGTGATGAACTCCTTTAACTTTTTCTTATCTGTGAAGTTCTTTATCTGCCCTTCAATTCTGAATGATAACTTTGCTGGATACAGTAATCTGGGTTGTATGATAGGTTCTCTATTCATCACTTTTGAATATTTCTTGCCACACCCTTCTGGCCTGCATAGTTTCTGTTGAGAAATCTGCTAATAGTAATATGGGTGCTTCCTTATAGGTAATCAACTGCTTTTCTCTTGCTGCTTGTAAGATCCTCTTTTTATCTTTGCCCTTGGCATTTTAATTACCACCTGTCTTGGAGTGTTCCTCATTGGAGTCCTCTTGTTTGGGGTTCTGTATGCTTCCTGTACTTATAAGTCTTATTTCTTTCACCAGGTGAGGGAAGTTTTCTGATATTATTTTTTCAAGTATGTTTTCAGTATTTTGCACTCTCCCTTCTTCTGGCACCCCCATAATTCTGATTTTGGTATGCTTGAAGTTGTCCCAGAAGCTCCTTACACTATCTTCAACTTTTTGGATTATTTTTTCTTCTTGCTTCTCCAGAGGATGTCTTTTGGCTCTTTGACCTGATTCTTGTGTTCCTCCATTCTGCTGTGGGATCTCTGCATAATATTTTCCAATTTAGTCAGCTTATGTTTAATTTTTAGTTGGGTCTCATGAAATTTATCATCCTTTTCTAGGATATTCTTGCATAACCTTAAAACCATGGTTTTGAACTCTATATCCTCCATCACTTTCATTTGAGATCTATTTCCTTGTCTCAGTATCTTCGCTGCTTCCCAGAGTTGGTGGGATGACTTTGTGTGTTTGGTGTCCTATATGGCCTAGTGAGTCAGCCTCCTCAGTTACCTGAGGTAAACACTCTTGGTGCTCCCCTTTGTTGACTGCATGTACAGCCTTGTTGTAGCTAAGTCTTTATTGTTGTTGGTATCCCTGGGAGGAATTGACCTTCAGGCCAATTGGATGTGGGTATCAGCTGTGTCTACTCTGGGATACCTTTTGTATTGGAGACAGTCTTATAGGATCAGATTTGCAAAATTGCAGAAGCCTCTGTGGTCAGCTTGGATAGGGCGGAGTCTCAGGGCTGAGCTGACAGTCTTGGTTTCTCATCAGCCCTGCCCTGTGCGCTTGCCTGAGTTTCCCCCTACCTCTGCCTTCTGTGGCTCCCCTGACTTTCTGCCTGACCATCCCAGATTCCCCGTGCAAGAGTGTGGATACCCCAGGGGCTTGCCCGGAATTGGGTTTGGTCTCTGTGCTTCTGACTCCTTCTGCTATAGAGAGGCTGCAGCAACCTCTGCGGTCAGTCCTCTGCAGATACTCACTGGCTAGCGCACACTACTGTAGATCCTGCCTGCCCGCTGCAGCTCCCGGCTCCCCTGGTCTCTCAGTCTCTGAGTCTCTGGGCGCCTTTCTCTACAATCTGGATTCCACCCCTATGAGCCTGGGTTCACGGGGTTTCAGCTGGGGTTGGGGTTCACTGCAATCATGAATTCCTCCCCTCCTGCCAGCCAGGCATTCGGCTGCACTTCCTATCTGCCTGCGAGCATCTCCCTACCTCAGTGCTTTGGGCTCCCAGTCCAATCCGTGAGCCTCTGTCCTTCTTTCTAGTTGTAGATTTCCTACAACGCCAGCTTTCCTGTGATTTTGGATGAAGTCCTTTCTGATTTTACCATGTTTCCCTGAAAAGAAGTCAACCCTCAAAAATAAGACCTACTTACAGGTTTCCTTCTGAGTGAAATGTAAGGCATCCCCCGAAAATAAGGCCCCCCCAAGGCTAAACATGAGAGATTTGGTCCACTGATTCTGAAAGAAATGGGGTCACAAGAAATTCACCAGGATATTCAGGAGTTGGATTGTTATGATGATGTTCCAGAAGATGATGACATGATTGTCATTGAATAAATGAGTAAATTCTTGATCCTGTAGGATTCACAGTTTGTCTGGTTTGTGTTGACAACTACCATACTACCGTACCATATACAGGTAATAAATTTCCTTTATTTTCATTTAACAATAAATGTGTACCATATTCTTCTTCATGGAAAAATAAGACATCCCCTGAAAATAAGACCTAGCATCTTTGGGAACAAAAATTAATATAAGACACTGTCTTATTTTTGGGAAAACAGGGTAGTAGTTGTTTTTTAAACTGTTGTGTGAGGCAGCAGCTTAGGTGCTTATCTAGGCTGCCATCTTGGTTTCTCCATTCAGTAATCTTTCAAAAAGGTATTTGCACTAGCTATCCTCAGGTGAGAATTCAAAAAACAAATAATCATAGAAAAATAAATAAAAAATGAAATCTACATTTTAATAATAAGTTCCTTTTATTCACATATATTTTAACTTATAACTCATTTGAAAACATAGTCCTCAAGAAAAGAATCTTCTGCAGATCACTCGGGAGGAAAAATGGGTGAGAAATGGTGCACTGGGGAGGTTCATTGACTCCAAGTTAGAAACCTCTCCCTTTCAAGGTATAAATCTTAAGCTAACTTAGAAATCTACAAACCTGCCCAGTGAGCATTACTCAGTGGTTGAATGTCAACCTATAAACCAGGAAGTCACAGTCTGATTCCCAGTACAGATACAGTATATGCCCAGATTGCGGGTTCAATCTCTATGGTAATGTGTGTAGGAGGCATCTGATTAATGGATTCTCTCACATCATAGATGCTTCTGTCTCTCTCCCTCCCTCTACTTTTCTGCAATCAATAAAAAATATTGGAAAGAAACAAATGTTCAATAAATATATGAAGGTATCTAAATTCACAAGTAATCAGAAAAACTCAAACTTAGCTGAGACTGCCTTTATTCACCCATTGAATCAGCTAAAAAAAAAAAAATGAAGAAAATTTAGAGGTGGAAGGATAGAGGAAACAAATACTGTAGTTCCATAGTGATCAGAGTATAAGTTGGCATAATTTATTTGAGGGCAATTAAAATGTATCAATATACTTTCACCCTAACAATTCCATTTCTAAATATATATTCTACATAAATACCTGCCCATGATACCAAAGATACATGAACAAGAATGTGTGTTGCATTAAATACATGTAACAAGAAGACTGGACAGAATCTAAACATCCATCAGTAGGGAGATTATTAAACTATGGAATACTATGAAATAGTTTAAATGAATTTGGTAACCCTCTCTGTATCAAGAAGGAAACACATGTAAGATATATTATAAGGTAAAAGAATAAAGGGGTAAGATGTTATCAATTATGTTAAAAAATATGAAAATCACATAACATACCTAATTAGCTATCTGTCAATATGTATACAGGTAAATGCCTGGGAAAAGGTCTGTAAGGATATACTCTATAGTAAACATAGAGTAGCAGTTATGTTAGGGTGGGCATGATTTCATAGGAGTGTTTCACTATACCTGCTATTTCATTTTTATATATTGAAAAAATAATCATGTATTACTTCTTGTAATGGAAAATAAGTTTAAGTTGACTCTTATTTTAAAGGGGGCCTACCAAATTTAATTTTTTAAATAAACAAATTGCAATCAATAGACGTTGATTTGGGATAAAGAGAGGATAATACCTTTCTCAGAGCTATTGACTTCAAAATTGTGGACCAAGAAGAATCTTACAATACAGTAGTTTTTAAAATTAAATTTTTTCAGGATATACTCACAGTTTCTCAACCAAATGGTATGACTTCCATGTTTCTTTACCAATATATGAAATTGCATTTCCCTGCAAGTTTCTGTGAAGAAACACAGTTCATATTATTGAGTAGGTAAGAAACGAATGAACAGAATAAGAAAAACAATCATGGAAACCTTGATATTCAAAAGCAGAAAACACAAGCTTTCTAATTTTTACCACTGTCAACTTCCCAGTCTGCACAATTAATAAAGACATAATGAGAGATCTAGTTGGTTTGGCTCAGTAGATAGAGCATCAGCCTGTTGACTGCAGGGTCCCAGGTTCAATTGCAGTCAAAGGCACATGCCTGGGTTGCAGCACAATCCCCAGTAGGGTGTGTGCAGTAAGCAGCCAATGAATGATGCTCTCTCATCATTAATGTTTCCATCTCTCCATTCCTCTCTGAAATCAATAAAAATGTGTTAAAAAAAAAAAGAAAAAAATGAAAACAGTAAGAATGTTTCCATGAATTACAACTGTTTAAAGGAAGCTGTTAAATTCCTGAGATTCAGTTTCAAAACACTAACTCTGTGGATGACTTTGAATCTTTAGCTTTGTCCTCTTCCCTCAACTTACCTGTTAGTTTCCATGTTTTTAAGGAAGGTCAGAAAAAGTCAGCTAGCTGCCTGCCCCTCTGCCCAGTGGACATTTCCATTCAAGCAGAAGCCTTTCTGTTGCTTTTTGCTCACCCATAAAAGATGCCCAAACTGAGCTCACCTCCTCAAACTGGCTCTATTTCCCAGCTGCTGTATGTCTGCCTGTCACACCACGGTCGTTCTCCTCATCTTTCAGGACAGAAATTTTCCAGGTTCATATTTGATCTTTCTCTCTCCTGTACATCCCATCTCTCACTCTAGTCAGTTACCAAACTTTGTCCGTTCTTCCTTTATAGTGTTGCCTGGATTTTCCTTCAACTCCAGTCACAACCACACTGATTCAGCACCTTCTCACTTGACTCCTAGAGTATTCTATTTGGTCTCCCTGAGTCAAGACTCCCTCTTTAAAGATCGCTCTAACTATGGAACTTAAACCATTCTTATTTTAGTCATTTCTCTCCCTCACCTGAAAACTTTCAGTGCGTCTCCTTATCTCAGTTTAACTTCCAAACCCGTAGATCAGATAGTCAAAGTTTTTCATAATCATATTTTTCACTGCTTCCTAAACCAATTCTTTCTAACCAGATTGGTCTATTAAGTCCTAATCATTCCTGTAGCCATGCCTTTGCTCTCACTTTTTTAACAAACCACACACACTCTTTAAGTCCCAGCTAAAGTTTTGGCTTATCCATGCAGCTTTCCTTGACTTCCACACCCCAATAACTACAGATTCTGCTGAATGAGAGCAACTCTGGCCTGTATCTCTTTTAGTGCTTAGTTATATATCACCTCCTTTTTAAAATGCACATTCCCTTTCTTCTCACCTCCATTTTCATGTTTCATAGACAATGCCATACTTCTGTGCTCCCGCAGTACTTACACCTGCGTTGGGCACATAATGGATGATTTATTTAGAAAGCCAGGGGCAAAGATAAGTTCTAGATATGGATTAGGGATCAAATAGTAATAGCCACCACAAACATATGTTAAGAACTTGTATAAGTACTATCCTATATAATAAAAGCATAACATGCAAATTGACTGAACAGTGCAACAACAGGTAGCCATGACACTCACTGACCACCAGGGGCAGAAGCTCAATGCAGAAGCTGCCCCTGGTGATCAATGTGCTCCCTCAGGTTGAGCACTGCTCAGCCAGAAACCAGGCTCACAGTTGTGAGCTCACTGCAGCAGCAGTGGCTGGAGCCTCTCCAACCAGTTCAGCAGGCAGGTGGTAAGGAGCAAAGGATCCTGGACTGCTAGATCTGCAGACTGCATGTCCCCCGAGGGGTCTTGACTATGAGAGAGCGCAGGTTGGGTTGAGGGTACCACCATCGCCACAGGCATGAATCTTGTACACTGGGTCTCTAGTATATACAGTATAGAGTACTTCTAAAACTCACTATAATCCTATGTAATGATAATTATAGAATGTTCATTTTACATATAAGGAAATTGAGTCTTAACACTAATAAATGGCATACTAGGTTCAAACCCACTCACTCTGGCTGTACAATCTCTATTCTTAACCATTTTGTTGCACCACAACCAATGAGTCTGGGAGAGGGCCATGTTGCTGTAAAGAAAATGGAGCAAAGTACGAGGACAGTAGAGGTTAAGGAATGAAATGCTAAGGCTAAAATTATGGTTAAATAACATGGGCAATTACAAGCAAAAGACTGGTTAATGGGGAACAATAGTATTAAGGAGAATGAAGATAAGGAACAGTTGTTAAACAAAGATGAAAACAAGGTCATTCAACATGGTTAGGGGGACATGAGGAAGACCTCAAGGAAAAGGCGGCCATATCAACCAAGATGCAGAGAACAAAAGAGGAAAGGCAATGCTTACAAAACTGTGAAAGAGCCTTTGTAGGTGCTGGGCTCTGGCACTCTTTGGAGTCTCTTGTTTGAGCCCAAACCAACACAAGACAGTGTCCCATTATTGCAGGAACAGAGCTCACATATGTTCATTGTGGCAACCTGTTGAGTCATTGGAGGAACTGACTCTGATGACTCTGGTTGCAGAGTTATTGTAGCTTCAAGGTCAAATGATACAACTGTGGCTGTGACTTCAGAAAATGTTGCCTGCTGAACCTGAACAAGTTGTGGATGTTGAAGTGTCACTTCAGGGTGCAGTGGAGGAGCTTCATTCTGCTGCAGGGCTGTAGCATCAGCCTCCAAAGTTGTTTCTGGAGTGATGGTGAGCTCCAGGTCCAAAGGTGGAAATGTTGGTTGTTGAGCCTGCATAGTCTCTGGTGGTGGATGTGGCACCTCAGGGTACTTTGGAAAAGATGCAGTTGGCTGCAGGACTGTAGCACCAGCCTCAGAATTAGGTTCTATATTGATGGGGACTCCCAGTTCCAATGATGGAGAGGTTGGTTGCTGAGCCTGAACAGGCTCTTGAGGTGGAAATGCCACCTCAGGGTGCTTTGGAGGAGCTTCAATTGGCTGCAGGGCTGTAACATCAGCTTCCAATGTAGGTTCTGGAATGATGGGGACTTCCAGTTCCAATGGTGGAGAAGTTGGCTGCTGAGCCTGAACAGGCTCTGAAAGGGAAAATGTCATTGCAGGGTTTAGTGGATGAGCTGCAGGCTGCTTCAGAGACGTATCAGCAGCCCCCAATGTATGTTCAGGAGTTATGGTGAGTCCGAGGTCCACAGGTGGAATGGTGGGCCACTGAGCCTGAACAGACTCTTGAGGTGGAAATGCCACCTCAGGGTTCTTTGGAGGAATTGCTGTTGCCTGCAGGCCAATAGCACCAGCCTCTGAAGTAGACATAGCTGGGGACTCCTGAGGTGATGTAGCATGATGAGTTGACTCTTTCCTAGTAGGAGATGGTGCAATCTTCTTAGGAGGCTCAGAAGTTATCAAAACCCCCAGGTCCACTTCTTTAACCCCAATGGGCAAGACTCGTTGAAGTTCTCGTTGATGGGCTAACAAAAACTTCAACGGCTCATAGGACACCTTAGACTTAATTGATGCTTCTTGTTGGAGTGGAAGCTGATCTGAAGTCTCCTGAGGGTTTGGAGGTAAGTCCTCTGCAAGATTTTGCTGATCCCAAGACCAGGGCTTGGAGGGCCCCAGAGGGATGGAGGTCAGCACGATTGAGTCCATTGACAACTCCGGAATCGGAGCTGCCTGGACCTGCAGCCATACCAGCTGCCACAGGAACAGAAACATTGGGGCCCACATGTGCACCCCGGACATGACAGGCAGAGGTCCGGGGCACAGTGAGCCACCAAGGCGAATGGGGCGAGGAGAGTGCCCCAGGATACTGGAACACAAAGAGCAATTGAAAGTAATGGAGCACGAGGAGTGATCCACAGTACTGGGGAACTATCAAGCAACCCAGACAAGTGGGATGCAAGTACCATGCGCTGAGCAGGAGCTCAACAATTGGCAGCTATGTCACAATTGGCAGCCCTGTCATGCTTGTGCCTCTTAGCAACCAAGCACCTCTCCCCCACCTCAGGTTCTAACCTTTATTATTCTTGGGCTGAAGTGACTGTAGAAGAGTAAGCCTTTCGCCCAGAATCACCAGGGATCACTTTGTTCCTTTCATATGCACAAAAGATAACTGTCTCCTTCTTGGTCTCTCCTCCCCGCTCACAGTGAGGCTAGATTTGGCCTGAGCACTAGGGTGTCTCCAGAGCCCAGGCATGGTGGGATGTGGGAAGGGGGTGTAAAAGAATGTGGGGAGTTAGGGGGTATTGAAGAACTTTTCAAGAAATCCACAGGGCTTGGCATCTCAGGAAATTCAGAAGAGCTAGTCTAGTCTGGCAATCTGAGCTTCTCTTCAAAGCTGAACTCTCAGAGTGTCTTCCTCCCAATGGTCATACTGCTTCTAGGAAGAGTAGCTGACCTACAAAATACATCAGTTAGAGTGGTGTGCAATGGGACGCACTTTACAGTTCAAAAATGTTGCCATTTCCTTGAAATTCTCAAAAAAATTTTAATTTTCATCCAAAGATATGTTTATTGATTTTAAAGAGAGACAGGGGGTAGGGCTTAACCCTCATGATATCATTTAACTCATTTTTGTCAAGTACTTGACAAAAGAAATAATAATATTGCATCGGTGGTTGGATTTCAACATATAAATTTGGGGTGAGGGAACATAAATATTTCAATTTTGGACTTCTATACACCCAAACTGTAAGAGAATAAATTTATGCTGTTTAAGTTTGTGGTACTTTGTTACAGTAGTCCTATGAAGCTAATACAGACTCCAATTACCCTTCAGGAATAGTTTTGAACCATTGGTTTTGATTAGTGGGTTAAGAAATTGTCTCAGGTCTCTAACTTAAAATGGCATATACATATATAACTTTCCTTAATGAAAGAACTATTACCTTTTTTAGAGAATGAAAGAACTATTACCTTTTTTAAAGTACACTTTTCTTGGTTTCAGAGAGGAATGAAGAGGGAGAGAAAAACATCAATGATGAGTGAGAATCATTGATTGACTGCCTCTTGCATACAACCTACTGGGGATTGAGCCCACCACTTAGGCCTATGCACTTGATGGGAATCCAACCTGGGACCCTTCATTCCTCAGGCCATTGCTCTATCCACTGGGCCAAACTAGATTACGCTAAATTGTTTATTGGTTGGGATTTTTTAATGAATGGGAATAGTTGTGATAGCATGGAATAATTAGTATACAATATATTTTACAGTAGAAGTAATGAATGACCTAATATATTGAGCTGTTATCTCATTTGTCTTCTTTAAACTATAAGGCTTAGAACCCAGATGGCAGAGGTATCCAAGAAGATTAACACAAAAGTGGTTGTCTCTTGAAAGGTTCAGTAATTCAAAGGGCTATTTTTAGTGTCACGTGAGGCTCATTATAATCACTTCCTTTAAGCCAAAAAGAATCTATTTGCTAAGGAACACCATTAATTAGCTTAATAAGGATTAAAGACATACAAGACTCTAAGTGCCCTGGGCAAAGGATTATAATTGAGTTTTTATAGCAAAGAACATCTCCTTATATCTCAATAAGTAGAATTATTAGGCAAGCATTTCATTTTTAACAAGGAGGAGAATGAGGAGATTTATATTTTTGTAACTAGTGCATTCCCTCTGCCCATTATACAGCTTCTCCAATGAGGGACCCCTTGGGGGGTTTCTGACTGTCAGGTTAGGCCTAATCCCTGTGTAATTGGGCCTAAACTGTCAATTGGACATCCCTCTTGCAATCTGGGACAGCTGGCTCCTAAAGGCTCACCTGCCTGCCTGCCTGATTACCCCTAACTATCTCTGCCTGCCTGCCTGCCTAATCACCTCTAACTGCCCTGCCCTATCCACCTGATCTTGCCCCCCCCAACCCCCAACTGGTCTCCCCTGCAGATCTGGTTGCGCTCAATTGCCCTCCCCTAGTAGCCTGATCTCACCCCAAAGTGCCCTCCCCTGTGGGTCTGGTTGCCCCCAATTATCCTCTCCTGCTGGCCTGATCCTGCCCCCAACTGCCCTCCCTTGCTGGCCTGGTTGCCCCCAACTTCCCTTCCCTATCAGCATGATCTTGCCCGCAACAGCCTTCCCTTGCCATCCTGATCTTGCCCTGACTGCTGTCTCCTGCAAGCCTGATCTTGCCCCAGCATCAAGAGCTCCACCTTTAGGGCAGCCATTGATTCCACACACTTCACTCAGATTTGGTTCTGATTGGTCAGTTTCTATGGCAGTCAGTGTCTCTGGGCCTGATCAGAAAGGTGGGGCTGATCAGCTGTCCCAGGGGAGTCCTGGAGAGAAATGGAGGTGCAGCTGCTGGCCAGATTGGGAGAAAAAGAGAGAGCAAGTGCTGGTCAAAAGCTGCCAAAGAGGCAAAGTCCCTGCTTCTCTATTCAGGCCTCTCCTCACTCTGGCCCTGATTCACAGCCCCCTCAGCTGTCAGTACTGGGGCACCAAGCTTGCAGCTGAAGCAGTCAGCACTGGGTTGCCATGGTAATCCAACACTGACTACCTGTCTGGTCCAGCTTCGAGTTTTGCTAGTAATGCTCATTACTCCCTGCCTCTTTATTATAGAGATTGGTAAAGTTAGAGGCATATTTGATTTATTTACTTATGTAGATATTTCTAACTATACCACTTAGCCATCATTTTTTAATTGTTTTTAATGATTTCAGAGAGAGAGAGAGAGAGAGAGAGAAAGAGAGAGAGAGAGAGAGAGAGAGAGAGAGAGAGAGAGAGAGAGAGAGAAGAAGAAGATAGAAGAAGAAGAAGAAGAAGAAGAAGAAGAAGAAGAAGAAGAAGAAGAAGAAGAAGAAGAAGAAGAAGAAGAAGAAGAAAGGAGAGGGAGAGGGAGATAGAAACATAATGAAAATCATCCCCAGGATTGAGCCTGAAACCCAGGCAAGTGCCCTGACCAGGAAGCGATTCATGACTCCCTGGTTCATGGGTCAATGCTCAACCACTAAGCCATATTGACTGGGCTTAACAATCAGTATATTTATTTATTTTTTTATTGATTTCAGAGAGTAAGTGAGAGGGAGAGAGAGATAGGAACATTAATGAGAGAGAATCATTGATTGGCTGACTCTTGCATGCCCCCTACTGGGAGATCAAACCTGTAACCTGAGCATGTGCCCTTGACCAAAATAAAAACTGGGGCCCTTCAATCCACAGACCAATGGTCTATCCACTGACCCTCACCAGCTAGGGCTTAACCTTTTATACATTTATTTTTAATTTTGGTATAACAATTCCTACATTGAAATCCTTAACACAAGTTGGCTCTCTTTGTAACTTAATATGTTCTTAATAATACTGTTTATATAACTCATCTGATTAGTTGAACATTTAATGTATAAATGTTGATCTAATTTAGGTTATATTTTCAAAAAATTCTGAGTTAATGACAGTCAAATTAATGTAAGTGTTGTATATTTTCTTGTTCTTTAGAAGACAATTTGAAGTTAAGCTGAATTCCTTTCTCTTTTACAGTCCTTCAAAATTGTAAAAATCATTATGGGTTGTAAAAACACACACCATAGGCCCAAGTTGATCCATGGGCTTTAAATATAAATAATATAAATTTAAATACAAATACAAATATATAAATATAATCATAATCATAAACATAAACATAAACAAACATAAACATAGATATAAACATAAACATAAATATATAAATGTAAATATAAATATAAATATAAATATAAATATAAATGTGGTAATTCATCCACAGAGTGCAAATATCAGGGCACATCAAGTCACACACACACACACACACACTCACTACAGCACACTTAAATTTACCAGCAGAAAGAGAGGCGGGGCCAGGGATGCGTGGAAGGCCTATTCTCCAACCTCCCCTCCCTGTTCCTCAGGGACCCTTCACATTGCAGCTCCTGGGATTGTGGGGGACACAGAGAGGAATAAGGCCCATCAGAATTGCTGGGGCTGCACCCTGGACCCCCTGGACCACCTTGAAGCACTAACTCCTTTTTTCCCTGTTGCTAGGTGACTGCTGCAAGCAATGGTTGCCAACCAACAGATACCACAGGCCTGGAGCAGCCGCCGTGGTCACCTGAGCTGCACCGCTGTGGAGCCTGGAATTGCATGAGCCTCAGAGATGCCCTAGCGGGAAATTTGCATGCTGCTAGACTGATGCCTCCCCATTGCTGTTATGGGTATTTGCCTTTTATTAATTTGTAAACATACTTTTTGTTTTTTTATACAAGAGGCTCAGTACTAGAAATTAGTGCACATGTAGGGTTTCAAGCAGCTCACTTGGGGGCCTTCCTTCCTTGGCTGCCGGCCAGGGCCATCCTTTGTTCCAAGCTGCCCCTTGGTGGTCAGCGCACATCATAGGGAGCCATTGAACTCTTCTTCTGTTGGTCAAACTTCTGAGACAACACTGCACATTAGCCATATATATATATGTGCACTAGAGGCCAAGTGCACTAATTCGTGTATGGGTGGAGTCCCTTTCGGTGGGCTGCAGGCATTGGGACGAAAGGGGCAGTCCAGTGCCACCTGCCTCACCTGAGTGCTGCTCTCGCTCATCTTGGCTCCACTGGGTCAGATATGATCTCTTGTACAGTCAGTTGTGATCTGGAGAGGCTCTTGCTGCTGCATTCCTGTTCACCAGCTGTGAGGCCTGTGTCTGGCACCCTGACCAAGGGGGTTAAGCGGGATGGGATTGGATCTTCACTCCTGGGAATCCCTTCCTGGCCCTGTATCCAGATTCATCCCACTGATGTTTGTGTCCTTTATTGGGAGCCACCTGCTGGCTGCTTTTATATACTTTCTTCCCTGCAGAACCTCTCAGGAGGGGAAGCAGGCACAGTGCCCAAAGCCTACTTCCAGGAGGCCAGCTGCACTGTTGATATTATGCTTGTGGTGCAAGTCCCTCAATGCCTGCCCTGTTTTCTGGAGATTGGAGCTATAGGACTACTGAGGGAGGGAGTGGCTGCTGCCAAGCTGCTGGGCCACCAGTATGGGATGGTCAGCTGACTGCCCTCCTGTTGTGGGAGTGGACTAACCACCAGAGGGCAGCTCCTGCATTGAGTATCTGCCCCCTGGTTGTCAGTGTGTGTCACAGTGACCATTCAGTGGTTCAGTCATTTGATTCCTTAGGCATTTATATACAGAGATAGATAATTTTAGATTTCAAATAGGAAGGGAGGGAGAGGGAGATTGAAACATCAATGATGACAGAAACATTGGTCAGCTGCCTTCTACATGCCCTTACTGGGAATGGAGCCCACAACCCGGGCATGTGCCCTTGGCAGGAAACAAACCTGGGACCCTTGAGTCCACAGGCCAATGAGCTAACCAGTGAATAATACTGGTTAGGACATACTTTTTTTTTGTATGGGAAAGCCACAAATCATTGCTTTCTCCACCTCCTATTGCATTCCCAGGTTTGTTTCCTTTTTTAGAAATATCCTATTGCTGATCATCTAGCCAAAGCACAGCATTCTTCTGCCCTGTGATTTCCTGATCCTCTTCTTATAAATACAAGGGCAGAGCTGGGTCCAAGGAATCAGGGAGAAAAGAGGCCAGGATACTCAGGCCAGAGCTGTCTGCACACCAGGGAAATAAACGTCCCTACAGCTGCTCTCTCCGTCCTCATCCTTGCTGCTACCCTTGGACCTCCAGTACAGGGTAGAAGATTTCTATTCTTTGGCTATACAATCAGCGACAGGTTATTTCTAACAAAGGGAACAAGACTGGAAACTCAATAGGAGGGTACAATGATTTGTGGCTTTCGCAACTGCCCAATGGAAATAGGCAAGAGTGTCAAAATTGGTGAAAAGGACCTTAGCCAAGACAGGAATTGAGAACATGTGGGAAGAGCTCTCACATCCTATGTGGATTATGAATTTCCTAGAGGAAGAATGTTAACAATTTACTGAGCTGCATGGTTAAACAGCTTCACCCCTTAACTTCCCTTTCCTCTCTGTAAAGGAACTATTTTCTTCTTATATTCTCTTTGTAAAGGTCATGTATGTATATACTAGAGTGCAATCTTTACATTTTCTAAACATTTTTTTTTGCAGAATGAATACCTAATTGACTTTTTTTTTTTTTTTTTTTTTTTTTTTACATTCAACAAGAGTGACCATATTTTATTAAACATCCTTCCTTAGGACGTTTAATTATTCTTCTAAATTAGAGTTTTCCGTCAGGAATTAACTGCTTTCAAGTGCACAAAGAACTATTATCAGGGTGATCAGTAGAAGGAATGCTCTAATGTGTATAATAAACCTGGTTGTGTGACCCCTCACATAGAATCTTCACCCTGGCCTCCTCTCTTTGTTTTATGTCCCACATCCAATCCATTAGCAAATGTGTTTGTTTTTCTTTGAAAAATATGTCCAGCATGTTATTATTGCTTACCATCTCCACTCACTCCACCTGACCCAAGCCACCATTGTTTCTCATTGAGGTTCTGTCCTTGCCCCTCTTTAGATCATTCTGCACATTGCAACCATAGTGAGTTTCTTAAAAAATAAGTTAGGTCAATTCAATCCTGTGTGAAACCCTCCAATGACTATTTTAAAAAATGTATTTTTTTATTGATTTCAAAGAGGAAAGGGACAGAGATAGAAACATCAATGATAAGAGAGAATAATTGATTGGATGCCTCCTGCATGGCTCACTGCCACCACCTCACCCCACTAAAACATGATTGAGCCTGAAACCCAGGCATGTGTCCTGATAGGAAATGGACTCATGACTTCCTGGTTCATAGGTCAACACTCAGCCACTGAGCCAAGATGGATGGATCACCAATGGCTTTTTTATTCCAATCAGTGTAACGCCTGATTATTATCCTAAATTACAAGCCCTTATGTAATATGACCCCTATTTGTTTTCTATTATAAGCTCCTATGTGATCTGGCCCCAGTTGTCTTTCTGTTTCATGTCCTATAAATCCCCATCACTCATTCTGCTTCAGTTTTAAAGGCTGACTGAGATTTCTTTTCCCTCTGCTTGGACCACTCTTCCCACAAATATCTGTATTACTATACACTTAACCTCCTGTAAAGTTATTTTTTCAGTAAGTCTTTCTGGGACCTCTAAATTTATAATCTCCCCCTGTCCAAATTTCTTTATTTTTTCCTGTGTACTTAACAATTGACATACTACACATTTTACTTCTAAATCTTTTAGTATTTGTATCTTCTAGAACATATACTCCAAGGGAACAGGGATTTTTGCTTCTTTGTTTACTCTATTTCCCTGGTGAGTGGGATATGGTAAGTTCTGATAGATCCTCCGTTTTCCTGACTGATAGACAAAGAATTCTGTAAACTCCACCTGTAGTCTGAACATTCCTGAGCACCTAACCAGGCACCTAATATGAACTGTACATTGAACCACAAATCAGCACCTGCCAAATACCCTAAGCCCCTGGTTCCTAAATCCCTAATTATGTGCCTTATATGAAACCACCAGTGCATCATCATTGTCCCAATCCTTCCCAGGAACCTAACAGAGCCCAATCCAACTTAAACCAGCAAAGCCTAATGTTGAAGGGATGGGAACCACAAATAGATCAATGGGAATCATGGAGAGAGGGGACAATTCTACCTTAATTCCTTGGTTCCTATATGTTCTAGATACTGGGGTCATGGCATCATCTATTGGCTTTTAGTTTGGTGCATGTACTTCATTGTGGAGTCTCAATCCTGAAGTTTGTTGTCCTATTAACTAAATTATTAATACCACTTCATTTTCTTGGTCTGGCTGCTTCTGGGTGATTAAGTACATAGTAATACCAGTAGATCCCATATGCCCACTGACTCATATCATTGGCTATAAAATGGGACATTTTGCCTGAGGCAGTGTTGTGCAAACCCTATACTATCTATAATCTTACCAGCTGGCAAACACACGGAAGTTGGATTGTGCTCTCTTGCAGGGGTCCAAGTTACTCAACATGTCTCTCCTTGATTGTAGTTGCCACATTGAGACTTGACATCTCTGCTGTTGGAAGGTTAGACATTCAGTAGAGGCAGTAGTTCAGTTGGCCTTGATGTGAGAAATCCCATGCTGTTGGGACCATGTATAGCCTCCTTCCTTGTCACAAAAGTGTCTCTGTGCAGAGGATCATTGCATTTAGCAATGTTGTGGCTGAGGGGTGAGGCTGGCTGACATCCACAGGAGAATTCACTGATTTTCTCCTTTGCTGTAATGCCCTCCATTTCAGTCATGAGTGCTTATTCAGTACTTCCAGGTTATACATGCCTGAGTATAGAGCAATTCCTGTAGGCATTCTATATCTCAGCATCAGAGAATCTCTGGTACAGGAAAAGAAGGGTATGCATGATGGCCAAAGTAAAGTGTGGTCAGATGATATCTACATGGAGCTGGACAAAGTCTGTGCAGAACTTGTTGAGGTGATATCCAGAGTAAGAGATGGGGCTGATGGATTGGAAGTGGTATACAGAGAAGTCTGACACAGCACTGAATAAAATGAAGTGAAAGAAAAGATGAAGGAATAAATGTCTAATTTCACAATATCCTTATTGCCATTTCTTGACTTCCCCAATATAGAAAACATTTTGTAGGTGTTTTTTGTGTATTTCCTGAGTCTTTATACCTCCCCTTCCACCATCACTGGTGACATTTAAGAATCAGATCAGCTTTATTTGTTACTTAGCTTGGCATAAAAAGAGACCAGGCTATGATATTCTACATGTGTTACTGAAGCCTCACAGGTCCTCAGCCCAATAACAACAGCAGCCAATGCTTAGTGACCACTAACTATGCTTCAGGACTATACTTGGGGCCCTGTGGGCATCATCTCTCAGGTGAAGTGTTTACTGGATGAGGTGCTTACTATAATTATTTCATAATAGTGCCTAGATCATTCCATAGTTTCTTCCCTTACAGAAATACCAAATATCCTGTAATCTCTGTGTGTAAATGCTACTCTTACCACATCCTGAGATGTGTGCTTGCATAACATGTTTGTCTAGTATAAGCTGAGCTACTCTACTATTTCAGGGGAAGAGGAGGGCCAGGGTAAGTATATCTCAACTAAAATTTTCCTTCCCTGGGGTCATCCCCCTTCTTTCTCAGTCCTGCAATTAGTCTATAGGGAAATTTTCTGCTGTTACTTCAACCTTTTCTTTCTCTCCTTTCTTATCAATCCATTTGTCATGTGTCTGTATCCCAGGCAGGTTATGGAATATTAGAATACATGTTCCATTTATAGGCCCTTCTGAGCAGAGAACCCTGCCATTGTGATTCTTCTTTACAAACTTCCTTGAGTTTCCAAGTGAAACTATCTCAGGTGCCTGACTTCACCTAAGATGCATGGTGACTACAGAAAGTCCTTTGAGCTCTGTTTGTTGTCCTCAAGAAAATAGAAATAATGTTTTGGTTCTCTCTTAAACCAGCTGCACAACCTGTTGTGAAGGGCTATCTGGTGAAAAGTTTGCTTTCCACACTTTCCTGGCCACATAAGAGTGGCTTTGGGGCTGGAACCAGTTACTTTTTGGTGCATGGGACAATGCCCAGCAAGTGACCCTCACTGGCCAGGGTATATAAGGGAGTCTTTCATGGCAATTCTTGATACCTACAAACCATGCATAAGGTTGATATTCTGGGACGGCTGCTCCTGCTGATAGACAAGAGGTATCATTAGCTTAACACATCCCAACTTTCAAAGCACTGGATTGTTACTACTTTGAGCCCTGGGCAGGAAGACTTTGACCTAGACCTCATCCTCTGGAGGACTCCAACAGCTGGGATCCACTGCCAGCCCATTTCACGCTTGCACCACTCTACCTTAGTTTCTCAGCTCTTGTGCCCTGAATGCTCCTTTATCTTTTAGTATAATTGTAGAGCTTCCACTCAGGCAGCTTTCTCATGGTTCTGGGTGATAGACGTTTTATCTTTTAGTTCTAGTTTTGAAATTGTTGTGCATGGCAAAAGTTTAGGTGTGTTTACCTATGCCCCCATCAGTGAATTACTCTTTTTTTAGGTAGATAGATAGTATAAGATTTTAGTGTATCCATAAAATAAAGTGTCATGCATGCCAATTTTAAATAACATGAGTCTTTAGTTACAGGGAAGAATATATAGTAATAATAATAGGATATGCTGGTTTCCAAAGGACTATTAAATAACAGTAGAAAATACAAAACAACTTTTATATCCAGAATGCTTGGTAATTTTTCTCCTCTTCTTCTTCTTCTTCTTCTTCTTCTTCTTCTTCTTCTTCTTCTTCTTCTTCTTCTTCTTCTTCTTCTTTTCTGCTTCTGCTTCTTCTTTTCTGCTTCTGCTTCTGCTTCTTCTTCATTTTTTATTTTGTTCAGTTCAATATATATTTTCTGTTGAAAATAGAATAAGCTAATAAAATTTTTTATAAAAGTCAGATATCACATTTTGGGGAAGACTTTCTTAATACTTAACAACCACTTTCCAAAGCATGCATTCCCTGCCTGACATAGTGCCTGTCATATAGAAGATACTCAATAACAGTTTACTGATTTATTTTACTCTCTTGCTGATTTCCATACTAGAAAGAGGTATGAAAGCACTTTTTGAAGAAAATAAGATGCTCCTTGAAGGATCCTGAAGGTTGTCTTGAACCCGTCAAATACTAGAGACACTTTAAACTTCTGTCAGAAATTTAACTTGACATGAAGTCATTGTGTTCCTCCCTTGACTGCCAAAGAAGGTCTTTTCTACTTTAAGAAGTGTGGGGCTGGCTGGCTGAGGGCTGGAGTGTGGCTGCTCTGATGAACTACTTGAACCTATTTGTTGCCCTTCAGACTTCATCCTGAACCCCATTTACTTTGGATAATTGTGTACTTATTTCTTCAATCTACAATCCCACTTCCACTAAGTGACTTGGCTACTATATTGGCAAAATCCAAAGGATTTACGTCTTTTTGGTTTATTATCTTGGCAAAATGATCATATGCTCCAGCTCACATTGGAATTCCAGGCTCAGGAGTTTCTTGCAAGGAATATTCTAGATCTAGGCATTCCACCTTCTTCTGGCTAGTGTTTTCGACCCCAACACCCAATATTCTCCCCAACACTCATGCATCTCAGCACTGTCTTTCTATGAGAACACAGAATGTCAAGATAGGCCACCTGTGTTTCCTGCTCCTCAGCATCTTTGTAGCCTGTTTGAGAATCTGGTACTGCCAGAGTTTCTCTGTATGTTCCATCTCAGAAGGTCATACTTTTAAAGGAAGTTTGGTCCTCTTTGGACCATAAGATCAAAGACCTTAGGTCTTAACACACATCCTGTAAGGCCTTGATCAAGTCTGTTAAATTCTCTAAGTTTTGCTTCCTATTCTATACAAAGCAGACTGGGTTCAGATAAAACCATGGATAAGGATATACAGAGGAAAATAAAAAGTACTAGGAAAGGTTTTTGCAAGGCCATATTACTGCTGGAGTTGCCAGTCTTGCCTATAGCTCCCAGAGGCTGAGGGGACAAAACAACAAAAGATGTGAAAGTGCCCAGAATGGAGTTATGAGCACAGTGCCAATCAAAGGTCTAGAAGGGGAACCTTTATATTACCATGAGTAAGGGAAAGTGAAAGGATTCCCTGCAGCAAGAGTGTAGGTGACCCACTGAATGCATTGGAGCTACCTAGTACCAGGGTTGACTCCTGCTGTCAATACTCACATCCCTAAACTGGAAAGAGTTAAGTCTTAGAATAGTATCCCTTGCAATAAATCCACTGGGTCTGTGGGTTGAGGGCTTGGAACTAAAAGAATTATCACCTCCTTAGGGCTTGGGAATCACATTTTGAGTAGAGTGTGAGAATGTCCAGTTCATTCTTACTTCACTTAGCTAAATGTAGTTCACATCCTGAGTCTATGTTACCTATCATTCCCCCCAACCCCCGCCCCCAGGTTTGCTATTAAAACTGATTTAAATGTTAGGGGGCTTTTGGCAATTTTATAATGTAGTCTTGATAGATTTTACATCTTTTTTTTTGCTCGAAAATCTGACTGCTTTAGGTTCATTACATGTTATGCAGATTTACCATGAGATGAACTGCCAATAAAAATTTTGGTTAATACTTTAAAGCAGTTTTTTGTACATTACAATCAATTTTTCTAGAATATTCACTTATTTCAATTAGCCAATTTAAATTACTCTGAAAAGTTGACTACTTTTCTACTGTCAAACTCAACACTCTAACAACAAACTTATTTACCATGTGTATATAAGTGGAAAGGATTATTTGTCTTCTTGAGTAGACCCTGAGCATTCCTGGTACTAGGCTGGATTTGGATATCAAATACTCACTTCCCCTCACACTTGGAACAAGACATCTCAAACACGTCTTGTTGCAGTGAGAGGACAGCTGCTGTCGGCCAAGATTTGCATCACCACCATTTGTCCACCATTTAGAACTGAAATATCATTGCTGACATGTACACCTGAGGAACTGTTTGACATTGAAATTGGGACACAAAAGAACTGTTGGCGCAGAAAGAAATTCACTACAGACTGATTCATTTGCCTCTAAGCATGACCATTATGGTCCTTATAATTGTATTTCTTGTATCAAATGATCTCACACATCTACAGGAAATAATGAACAGCATAAAATGATGAACAAACCTAACTCAGAGACAGGGAAGCATTGATCAGACTGTCAAACCTCAGAGAGAAGGTAGGTGAGGGTGGGGGAAGGAGGGAGAGATCAACCAAAGGACTTGTATGCATACATATGAGCCTATCCAGTGGTCACATACTACAGGGGATAGGGGAATACATGGGGAGAGGTTTTGGGTGTGAATGGGGAAATGAGGACAATTATGTGACACCATAATAATAATAATAATAAAAGCGCAACACTGATAGTTTGGATTACTTCTAGACATTTATCAGACAAGTATTTATTAAACATCTACTATGGAAACAGAGATAAGCGTACTATGTTTTCTGCATCAAGGAGTTCACTCTCTTGCCGAAACCAGTTTGGCTCAGTGGTAGAGCTTTGGTCTGTGGACTGAAAGGTCCCAGGTTCGATTCCGGTCAAGGGCATGTGCCTTGATTGCGGGCACAACCCCAGTAGGGGGTGTGCAAGAGGCAGCTGGTCGATTTTCTCTCTCATCGATGTTTCTAGCTCTCTATCTCTCTCCCTTCCTCTCTGTAAAAAATCAATAAAATATATTTTTTTTTAAAAAAGGAGTTCACTCTCTAGTAGGGGAAGTGATCAAATATGCATGTTATGGTGGTATGATGGAGGTAGCTCAGGAGCTGTAGGAGAACAGAGGAAGTTGCAGAATACTGTTGGAGAGGTGAGGAAAGATTCTTTAGAGAAGATGAGTACTGTGTGTGTGTGTGTGTGTGTGTGTGTGTATGTGTGTGTGTGTGTGTGTGTGTGTGTGTGTGTGTGTGTGTGTGTGCATTTGTTATTCTCTATCAACTGGGAAATATTTAAAAAGGCACTGGTTATTCTCTATCCCCTATAGCTTAGAAATGGCTCCAGTGTATAAAATTTGGAGGCCATTGATTTAGCTAAACATATTGGCACAAATCTTTTGTACTCTTTTTTTTTTTATCCTCACCTGAGAATATGTTTATTGATTTGAGGAAGGGAGGGGGAGAAAGAGAGAAAAAGAAAGAGAAACATTAGTTAATGACCTCCTGTATGCACCCCATCTGGGAAATGAACCTGAAATTTAGGTATGTGCCCAGACAGGGAACTAAACCTACAATCTTTTAATGTATAGGACAATGCTCATTCAACTGATCCACCCAGCTTGTGCTGAAGTAGAATAATTCTGGAATTTAGCCTGTGTGGTACTTCTGAGAATATTAATTGAAATTTGGAACCTCCTGAAGACTACAGAAAGCAAAAGCTCTAGTATTGTCCTGGGCTTTAAGAAATCTGTCTTCCTGTGAAATACATAAAGATGGTATTTAGTATTGATGCTAAAATTTTCAGAAGCCTGATTATAACAAGTGATCCACTCCGGGATGAGTTCCACTTAAAAGCCATTACTACTACTACTACTACTACTACTACTACTACTACTAATAATAATAATAAAATGAAACCATTCTTGGGTGTTAGAAGCTGGAAATAAGATGCAGCCCCTTTTCTCTTATAGTTTAGATACTGGAGGTTGTGCCAGACAATAAACAAGGAGTAAAATAAAATAGATTATAAAAAGAGCTGGAAAGGAAGCACATTGGATGCTAGTTTCTGTATTTTTTTTAAACCCCAGATATTTTGGCTGAGTGGATAGAACATCAGCATGCAAATTGAAGGGACCCAGGTTCCATACCGGCCAACTATGCCCATGTGGCAGACTCCATCCTCTGTGGGAGGCATGTAGGAGATAGCCAGTCAATGATTCTTTCTCATCATTGGTGTTTCTGTCTCTCCCTCTCTGAAGTCAATAAAAGAAATATATTTTTTAAATTATAAAAATTACTATTTAACATGCTGGCCTTAACAACGTATCTTCTCCTGATGTGCACACAGGGTAGACCTCAGAAAAGTGGTATTGTTACTTTTCTAGATTAATGTCTGTGTTAAGCAAGGAGGGGGACATTTCCCCCATACCACTGTAAAGCTATTCACTTGGTTTCAGACTCTCCTTCCCAGAATGAATTGCTTACCCTCCAAAACCCCAACTACAGTCAACTTGGAATCATCACTACACAATGTAGCCCCTGTGCAATAGCATGGTGAATTAAAAACCAGGCATGAAGCCCTAGCTGGGTGTCTCATTTAATTGGAACACTGTCCTGAGCTCCAAGTGCATCATTGTGGCCTGATTCAACTCCTGGTTAGGGCATGACATTGCAGGTCGATCTTTTCTTGGAGAATGTAAGGAAGGCAGCCAATTGATGTTTCTTTCTATGTCACATCAAGGTTTCTCTCTTTCTCTCTCTCTTCTCTCAAATCAATAAACATAACCTAGGGTAAGAATACAAAGCAAAACAAAAAAATCAGACATGGATACTGAGAATTTCGAGGAAATGGCAACATTTTTGAACTGTAAAGTGTGTCCCATTGCACACCAATCTAACTGGTATATTTTGTGGGTCAGGTAGTCTTCCTGGAAGCAGTATGGCCATTGGGAGGAAGACTCTCTCAGAGTTCAGCTTTGAAGAGGAGCTCAGATCGCCACACAAGGCCAGTTTTTCTGAATTTCCTGAGATGCCAGGCCCTGCAGCTTTCTTGGAAAGTTCTTCAATGTCCTCCTCCCAACCTCCTCCACCACTCCCCACCTTCTTTAACAGCCTCATCCAGTCCTAAGCTCTGGGGCCACCCAAGTGTGAAGTCCAAATGCTACCATACTGTGAGGGCCTAGGAGAGGGCCAGCTGGTACTTAAAAGGAAGCAGGTGAAAAGAATCACCTGATATCGGGTGATTCTGGGGAAAAGGCTCACTCTTCTATAGTCACTTCAACCAAAAATAACAAAGGTTTGAACCTGAGGTGGGGGAGGGGGTGGTTGGTTTCTAGAGGGCACATGCATGACAGGGCTGCCAATTGTGACATAGCCACCAAATGTTGGGCACCTGCTCAGCGCTTGGCACTTGCATCCCACTTGTCTGGGTTGCTTGATAGTTCCCCAGTACTGTGGATCACTCTTCGTGCTCCATTACTTTGAATTGCTTTTCGTGCCCCAGGATCCTGGGACACTCTCCTTACCCCATTCGCCTTGGTGGCTCATTGTGCCCCGGACCTCTGGCTGTCATGTCCGGGCTGCACATGTGGGCCCTAAGGTTTCTGTTCCTGTGGCAGCTGGTATGGCTGCAGGTCCAGGCAGCTCCAATTCCGGAGTTGTCCCTGGACTCTGTCCTGCTGACCTCCATACCCATGGGACCACGTCCACAGCCTGTTCAGGCTCAGCAACCAACCTTACCATCGTTGGACCGAGGACTCACCATCACCCCTGAACCGACTATGGTAACTGATGCTGTAACCCAGCAGCAGACTATTGCTCATCCAAAACACCCTAAAATGACACTTCCATATTCTGAGTCTGTTCATTCTCTGAAGCCAACCTTGTCTCAGTTCACAGCTCTGTCTTTCAACATTGATCATGAAGCAGATGAGATGGTCCCTGCTATGACTGAACTGAGTTCGACTGTGAACATCTGTGAGTTCTGCAGCTGCAGTATTGGGACACTGTCCTGTATTGGTTTTGGCAAAAAACAGAAGCTGAGCAAAGTACCTGTGCCAGAGACCAGCAGCTACAATGGCACCTTCACCATCTTGTAAGCATTGCCTTTTCTCACTTATTCTCTGCATCTTGGCTCACATGGCAGCCTTTTCCCCCAGTACTTCCTTGGCCTTCCTCATCTGCCCCTAAACCACTTTGATGGACTTTCTGTTTTTATCTTCTTTGACAACTATTCCTCATCTTTATTCTCCTTAATGCTATAGTTCCCCATTTCACCACTCTTTTACTTATAATTGCCCATGTTATTTTTCTTGATCCATGAATTTAGCCCCTTCATTTCATTCTTTAACCTTTATTGTCCTCCCACTTTTGCTTCATCCTCTGTACAACAACATGATCATCTTTGAATTTTCTTGATGGTGAAACAACAAAGTGGTTAACAGGAGATTCTAGAGCCAGATATGCTATTTATTAGTATTGGGACTCAATCTCCACAACTTTGAGATGAAGATTAGGATAGTTAACATCTTTAGTATTGTTGTGAGTTTTGAGTGAGTTAATATATATAGAAAGTACTTGTATAAGAGGCTAATATATATACTTGTTAACTATTATTATTTGACCACTTAGTCATATCTGGAACTCATCTTTGCCCCCTGGCTTTCAATATAAATCACTCATTTTCTGCCCTACTCAGGTGTGACTACTGTGAAGCCACAGAAATAGGACATTGTCTGTGGAACATGACAGTGGTAGGTGGGAAGAAAGACAAAATGCATAAAAAGGAGGTGATATATATAATTAAGCACTAAAAGAGATACAGGTCTGAGGTGCTGTAATTCAGCAGAATCTGCAATGATTGGGGTGTGGAATCAAGGAAAAGCTAGAACTTTAGCTGGGACTTAAAGGATGGCTGTGGTTTGGTAAACATAGAAAAATTAGTGAGAACAAATTAGGCAGAGGCATGGCTGCAGGAATGATTATGACTAAATAGACCAGTCTAGCTATAAAGAATTGTTTTCAGAAGCAGTGAAAAATTTTCTTATGTAAAACCTTGACTATCAGCTCTAGAGGTTTGAAAGCTGCACATATAAGGAGAACCACTTAAAGCTTTCAAGTGAGAAAGACAGAAGAATAAAATAAGAGGATAGCCCAGCCTGTGTTGCTCAATGATTGAGAATCAAGTCAGGAACCAATAGGTTACTGGTTCAATTAACAGTCAAGGTCCAGCTTGATACCTGGTGGGGGACAAGCAGGAGTCAGATGATCAATGATATTTCTCTCTCACAGGTATTAGTACCTCTCTATCCCTCTTCCTTCGTCTCTCTCTCTCTCTCTCTCTCTCTCTCTCTCTCTCTCTCTCTCTCTAAAAAAAGGGATTATTTTAGATTTCATAGTTACAGCACTCTAGAGAGGAAGTCTTGAGTCAGGGAGAACAAATGTTATACTCTAGGAGTCAAGTGGGAATGTGCTGAATCAGACTGGTTATTACAAGAGTAGAAAGAAAATCCAGAGAACACTATAAAGGAAGAACTAACAAGTTTGGTATCTAATTGCAGTCAGGGATGGGATGTACAGGAAAGAGAAAGATCAAATATGACCCTTGAACATTTCTGTCCTGGATGATGAGAAGAATGATGGTGGTATGACAGGCAGACATACAACAGTTCGGAAAGAGAGCCAGTTTGAAGAAGTGAGCTTACTTTGGGCATCTTTCATGGGTGAGCTTAAAGCAACAGGAAGGCTTCTGTTTGAGTGGAAATGTCCACTGGACAGAGGGGCAGGCAGCTATCTGACTTTTTCTGAAAAATATGTAAACTGAGTAGGTAAGTTGAGGAAAGAGGACAAATTAAAGATTCAAAGTCATCCACAGAGTTAGTGTTTTGAAAATGAATCTTAGGAATTTAACAACTTCTTTTAAACATTTGTAATTCATGGACACATTCTTACTGTTTTGTTTTTAAGTGTGACAGAAGTATCCTACCTAATAAAAGAGCAACATGCAAATTAACTATTACACTGCTACACCCAGCAGCCATGCCCACCAGCCACGCTCACCAGCCCATCAGAGCCAGTATGTGAATAAACCCAATCAAGATGGCTATAGTCACAGAGAGCAGGAAGGAGGCTTGGGTTTCCTAGGCAACAGAGGAAGCTAAGCTCTCCACCTGACCTTGCAGGCTTAGGCCTCCACTCCAGGTTACAAAGTTTTAATTATAAAAGATACATAAAACCAAACATCAATGGTGACAGCCTGAGTGAGCAGAGGGCTTGTCTTCACTCCAGCTACAAAGTTTCAGTTGTAGAAAGTAAATATATCCCAGATACCAGGGCATCCCAATTGGTCACCAGAGGGAATCGCCAACCTGCAAACCACCAAGGGACCTCACCCAGGCCACCCCACACCCAAAGGAACCTCACCCAGGCCACCCCACACGCCAAGGGAACCCCCACCCTGATCTGGGACACCCTTCATGGACAACCAGCCGGCCTTCACCCATGCACCAGGCCTCTATCCTATCTAATTAAAGAGTAATATACAGATTGACCATCACTCCAACACACGCTATCCTGCCCCTATGTGGACACAAGATGGCCACCACAAGATAGCCAGCAGGGGAGGGCAGTTGAGAGGGACCAGGTCTGCAAGGGAGGGCAGTTGGAGATGATCAACCCTGTAGGGGAGGGCAGTTAGTGGTGACCTGGCTGGCAGAGGAGGGAAGTTGGGGGCAAACGGGCTGGCAGGGGAGCAGTTAGGCATCAATCAGGCTGCCCTGGGAGAGGTTAGGGGGTGATCTGGCAGGCCAGCAGAAGAGGTTAGGGACAATCAGGAAGGCAGGCAGGTGAGCAATTTGGAGCCAGCAGTCCTGGATTGTGAGAGTCTAAATAGGCAGTTTAACATCCCTCAAGGGGTCCCAGATTGGAGAGGGGACAGGCTTTGCTGAGGGACATTCCTCTCCTTAGCCTGGACAACTTCACAAATTCCGGCACTGGGCCTCCAGTAAAGGATATAATGTGAAAATCTCACCGAACCCTTTCTACCACTCCTGTTACTATTTTGGTGGGTGTCTATTCTTTTAATCTCTCTCTCTCTGTCTTTTCTTTTTACATTTTCCCACTAGAGAGGTAATATGTTACTGCTTACTCAGTGATTTGTGCTTTTCCTTGTCAAATATGTCTATGTCCATACTAGTCCTCTTATTTCTAACCACCATTATCCTTCTAACACCTGGGGAGATTTGCACAGTGGGCACTGCTTTCCTGTGGCCTGGTATAAGGTTTCTTTACATTTGTTTTCTTAAAATGATAAATTTTTGACATTTTCCTGGTGAATTACTATTTTCTCACTGATTTGTAGGAATCATTGTAGACACAAGTGATTTTGGAAAAAAGAAAATATATTCAAAGTAGTTAACTGGCATTACCTATCCAAGAAAAAAAGTTCCGGTTCTGAGGAGAAGCCTCAGGGTGCCAATGGCCCCACATTATGTCTTTATTAAGAATGCAAATAGGGAAGCTGTGGAAATTAGAAAGCTGGTGTTTTCTACATTTGAATCTTCCCCTTAAGGTTGCCATGATTGTTCTATTTATTCTGTTTATTTGTTTCTTAGCTATTTAAACACATTAACTGTATTTCTTCACAGAAACTTGCAGGGAAATGCTATTTCAGACATCGATAAAGATACATGGAAGTCATACCATTTGGTTGAGAAACTGTAAGTATATTCACTCCAAAAATGAATTTTAAAAAATAACTGTATTTTAAAATCTTTCTTGGCCAGAATTTTGAGTCAGTAGCTCTGAGGAAAGGTATTTCCCCCTCCATATCCCAAATCAACATCTATAGATTGCAATTCTGTTTATTTTAAAAATTAATTTGGTAGGCTCTCTTTAAAATTAGTATCATTTTAAACTTATTTACCATTATAACAAATAATACATAATTATTCTATATAATAAAGAACTAATATGCAAATGGTCATCACACTGTCCCACCATAACAGCTCAGAAACTCATCACTGGGGAGAGAGGAATGGGATCCACCTGGGCTGCGGCCCATTAGGGAATAAAGCTGCCTGTGGTCCTGGGCGCCAAAGGCTGGGGCTGCGGCCCAGGAGAGGGACAAGCTGCACACCCCACCACCCTGGGCACGAGTGGTTGTGCCTATGCCTGAGACCTGGACCCAAAGAGGGACAAGCCCCATGACCCATGGTCAGGGGCACCAGCCTCTGAGCCTGCACCCACAGCCCTGCCTTGTAGAGGGACAAGCCATCTGCACTGCGGTGCTAGGGGCCAGTGTCTGTGGATGCAGCAGGCCTGGGAGAAGCCAGCCTTGATCCTGAGTGCCTGTGGCTGGCCAGAGGGAGGGAAGTCTGGGTACTGGGTTCTTGCAACCACCTAGAGGAAGGAATCCTGGATCCTGGGTGCAGGGAGAGACAGAGGCAGTTAGGGATGATCAGGCCAGCAGGGAAGCAGTGAGGGGTTATGAGGCCAGTAGTGGAGCTGTTAGGGTAGATCAGGAAGGCAAGCAGAGCTGGTAAGGGGCAATCAGGCAGGCAGGCAAGGGGTTATAGGTTATCAGGCAGGCAGGCAGGCAAATGGCTAGGTGCCAGCAGTCCTGGATATTGAGAGGCATTCAGACATCCTCCAAGGATCCTGGATTGGAGAGGGTTCAGACCAGGCTGAAGGACTCCACCCTCCCATTCACGAATTTTTTCTACTTTTCTCAATATATAAAATGAAATAGTAAGTATAGTGAAAACCCTGCTTGAGCCCTCATCAGCCACCCTTAGATAATTGCTACACTATATTTGCTATATTTTCTTACAGACATTTCCCATGCATTTGCCTACACGCATATTTACAGATAGCAAAATAAGTATGTTGTGTGATTTTCACATTTTTTAAAACATAAATGGTCACAACATCCAATAACTTGATTCTTTCACCTCACAATATATATCTGAGACATATTTCCTACTTGGTACTTAGAGTGTAACCCAATTCATAACATTCCATAGTTTTACAATCCCTGTATTGATGGATGTCTAGACTGTGTCCAGTTTTCTTGTTACATGTATTGCTGGAACAAACATTCTTGTACATGCGTTTTTTTAAACATGGAAAGGTATTTATGTAGAACAGGTATTTAGGAATGGAATTGTTGAGCTGAGGACTATATTGATATCACAACTTAATTGCCTCATAGAAGTTGTGCCAACTGACACTCCAATCAATGGGCCACAACAGCATGTATTCCTCTACCCTCCTGCCACTGCAGAGTCTCAGTTTTTTCGCTGATTTAATAATGGGTGAAGAAAATGGTCCTGTCTACATTTGAATTTTTTTGACTACCTGTGAATTTAAGTATTTTTATATATTTATTGAACATTTCTATTTCTCCTCTGAATTTGTCTTGCTCTTTTTTGCCCATTTTGCAGAAAAGTCCGTTTAGGCATATAAGTGATTTGTTAAGAAATTTTTACATTCCAAGTAATTAACTGACATTTCCAAGACCTTTTGTGTGTCATATTATTAGTTCCAATTTAATAGATGTCATAAATGATGTCTCAAATAATAACAAAAGACATAATAGTCATAATAATCTAAAAACAGGGTTTTTGAACACCCTAAAAGATCCCTCCCTTAATCTAATATCTTATTGTAAGGCCAAAAAGAACCAGGCAGTTGTTTTAAATATGACTTATTTAAAACTAGGTAGAGTTTATTTTTTCCATGATAATATCTGGTAATTAGAATGAAAGTCAGGCTGAGACCGGTTTGGCTCATTGGATAGAGCGTCAGCCTGTGGACTGAAACGTCCTGGGTCGATTCCTGTTCAGGATTGGCTCCCTGAATTCAATCCATTCAATCCTTTTCACGGACCTCTGCCCTAAAGGGATAATCAACAACTGGAAATCACATGTACACTTTTGCATGTATTCAAGAAAGTGTACTTTTCTAAGGAAAGGGTCCATAGCTTTTATAAAATTCTCACAGGACTCTTATCTCCAAAGACTAAGAGTCCAATGTAGGGGAGAAGAAAGATATTTATTTTGCTATCTATAAAACTGACCTTCCCCCAACACTGATGGTAAATGATGATTTGCTTTAAATAAAAATAGTATACTAAAAATGCTGTCTGTCATCTTCCGAAATCATGGCAAAAGTGTTTATGGAACATCTGCTACGTGCCAGGAACTGTTTTATGTACCAGGATTCCAGGCCCAAGAACAAAGTAGACAACTTGTGCCAGTTCTCAAGGTGTTTACATTTGTATAATATGAAAAAAAATTACACACACACACACACACATATATATTAAATAAATAGATATAATTTCAAGTATTGATAAGGTCTTTGGACAGACAGAGAGCTGAGGAAGGAAAATGAGTCAATTCTAGAATGGCCTATTGTTTGCACAAAGATGTGAAAAGAAAGGTTTGAATAAAGAACAGATTATCTTCCTTCAATTAAATAAAGATTAGGGTATTTCAGTGGCACCATTACCCACATTTCCTTATATACTTTTCTGTGCAGTAAGTAGTTGTAGTTATTTTACATTTTGATCCAGAAATAATGTTTTCATTTTTCAGAAATCTCAGTGGAAATAATTTGAGGGAAATACGTAAGGATTCATTTGAAGGCCTGTTTTCCCTCCAGTACTTGTAAGTTAATTATATTGACTTATGAGTTTTTTAGTTATAATATCTACAAAATAAATAAAGGGTTCAAATGAGATAATCTCTGCAATTTCTCCCGCAATAAAATTCTACAATTCGGTAAGCTCCAGCCCATTTCTAGCATTTACTAATTGTTCTGTATTTTCATTTTATAATCATATAGACAAGATATAGATAGGAAAAACCCTTCAGTTATTGAATAAAAGTGGTAATGAGATCTGAGTAATTATACACACACATATGCACCTTGTTATGTAAGTGTTCATATACCATCTTCTTATATTTCGTTTTGGGGCCATGGGTCATATCATGCCTATGTTTGTGTGTTTCTTAGAGGACATAAGTTAAGAATGATTTTTATACTTATGTAGGGCTGTAAAAGAAAAGAAGAAAAGAAGAATATGCAAGACAGACTATCCGTGGCTTGCAAATCCTTACTTTCTGGCCTTTACCGAAAAGGTTTTAAAATGTTGATTTAGTAAAATGAGAGGAATTCAGTTTAACCTCAAATTGTCTTCTGTAGGACATGAAAATATAAAACATTTATATTAATTTGAATGCCATTAACCAGACTTTTTGATAATTTAATATAAATGAGATTAACATTTACACATTAAATGTTTAAGCAGATGAATTATGTAAACAATATTATTAAGAACATATTATGTTACCAAGAGAGCAAATTGGTGTTGAGGATTTCAATGCAGGAAATGTTATACCAATACTAAAAGTAAATATTCAACATGATGGTTAAGTGGTATTGTTGTAAATGACTACACTATGTAAGAATATCAGAAATGTCCCTAATTTTGCAATAAAAATCTCCTAGCCTCCATGTTAAGGAATCAATGTTTGCCTAGTAATTCTGTTTACTTAGGATAGAGAGCTGTTTTTGCTATAAAAACTCAATTATGATACTTGTTACATGGCACCTAGGGTTGTGAATGTTAGTAATCCTTATTAACGTAATTAATGATGCTATTTAGTAAGTGTATTCTTTTTGAAAATATAGAACACCTAAGGGATGTTTGATAGGTATAAAGAGCCTCACAGGACACTGAAAAGAGTCGTTTGGATTATCAAACCTTTCAAGCTTCAGAGGGGCATCCACTTTTGTATTGGTCTTGCATCTCACTTCAAAATCTTACATACAGTTTGGAGGAAGTAAATAACTGCTCAATAGGATGGGTCATTCATTACTTCCACTGTGAAATACTTTGTAAGCTAACTATTTCTTGCTACCATAAGTATTCCCATCCACTAAAAAATGCCAATCAGTAAGAAAGCTAAAAAAGACCATGCCAAGCACTGAACCTAGAACTATAGGCACAAAGATAGGTACGTCAGGGTTCCTACCTTCTGATAATTTATGATCTCATAGAGAAAATAAACATAGAAACTCAAGCCAGAAAGCACAAGTACTAAGAGGAAGACAATGTGCTGCAGTGGCACACAAAAGGGATCCATGAAGTCATAAAACTACCTTTCTTTTTTTGTTTGCTTTGTTTTTGGTAATCCTCACCCAAGGATCTTTTCCCATTAATTTTTAGGGAGAGTGGGAGAGAGAGAGAAAGACAAAGAGAATCATCAATGTAATAGAAACACATCAATTGGTTGCCTTCTGCATGTGCCTTATCCAGGGCCCGTGTCAGAGAGAATCCTGCAACCAAGGTACATGCCCTTGATCAGAACTGAACCCAGGGCCTTTTGGTCTGCAAGCTGACACCCTATGGACTGAGCCAAACTGGCTATGGCCAAAACTACATTTCTCTTAAAAGTCATTTTTCTCCCTCTACTTCTCAGCTATTTGTTTATTCTATAAATATTTGAAAAATACCTGTTCATGTCTCAGTAGATGATGGAAAGCAAGACCCGGTTCATACTTTAAAGGAGTTTTGCTCAGAGGAAACAGGATGCAAACATAAGTGCATTAAATGGAAGAAATAGATATGGACAATTAGAGATATAAATTTGTTTATATCTGTTAAGTTTGTTGTTTTCTGTTGTCCTCCCACTGCACAACTGAAGCGATTAGATCATGGGTATTAAAGCAATGTAAAATAAGAATGAATTTCCATTAGTATAGTAGAAAGTATCCTTAGTTCAAAGTTCTGTATTATTCAAATTGCTGTGTTATTTAGAACAGTCACTTCTTTTTAAGTTATATGAAAAACATCTTTTATTTCTTCTGGTATTGAATTTGCCTAGAAAAACAGAACTAAACCAGGAAGGTGTGTGGATGTGAGACTATTTCCCTCGATGTTAGAAATTTATAAATATACCTACAGCTATATAAACTTAGAGCTCATTATGTAAAATTGATGAGATCACAAAGGGTCTTCTAATCAATTCTTATGATCTCAGGAAAGAATTCCTTCAAAAATCTATCAAGACATATAATTGTATGTTGTATTTATGAAGATTATGAAGGTGGGAGTCTTAAGATAGGTGAGGGCAGCGTAAGGGGCTCTGGATAGTTCAAATTACAATTCCTAAGGTTTAGAGTTTAGGCTAAAATGATATTCAATATTATTCTAACATCTTACCAGTTATTGCTACTTGTTAGATATCTAATAGCTAACTGAGGCATTTTTTTCTTTTTCTAGAGATTTATCCTGCAATAAAATACACTTTATTGAAAGGAATGCCTTTGAATCACTACCATTTTTAAAATATATGTAAGTTATAAACATAACTTCATTGTGTTTAGAAATTTTATAAAACATAATTGTAAAACTCTTTGTTATTTATTTCAAAGTAAGTTTAAAGTTTTATTAGTGGAAAGGTACTAATGTTTTGTAGCAAATCCTATTGGTCTCTCGCATAGATTAGGGTGAGAATTATCTCACATTCAGAATGAATCATTCTATGGTTCTCAACAGGATGATTTTGCACCAGGTGACACTTGGCAGTATCCAAAGAGATACTGTAGATTTATGTGGTCAGAACTGTAGATTTGCTCCTGACATCTAGTGGGTACAGGCTAGAGTTATTGGTTAACATACTTCAAGGCACAGGACAGCCCCCCCATAATAAAAAAATCATCTAGCCCCAAATGTCAATAGTGTTGAAGTTGTGTATCCCTCTTCTAGAGAAAGATCAATTAAGGAAAATAAGTTTTTGAGCACTTACTGTTCTGTATCTAATGCACAACATGTATAAACATGAGAGCAAAAACCATAGCAAATATCTCTCAGAGTGAAATTTATTTAGTGTACAGAGTGATTATTGTGGTTTTTATCATATATAAATTAGAAACTCTGCTAAAAGATAAATGATATGAAAGAATTCTTTTACTCTCTTATTTTGCTTGTGTCTTTTTTTTGTAGAAATATTGGCTGCAATTCCATCACAAAAGTGAACTTTGGAACATTTAAGGCTTCCCATGGAATGCAGTTTTTAAACAAGTTGTAAGTGAAATAGAAGATGAACTCATGTAAAAAGCCATGTGTAAAAACCTCATACACTGATTGGTTGGCATTCATAAGCTCAGTTTGAACACTTTTGAAAAGTATGGCTTAAGAGCCCCTCTTTTTCCCTTTCAAATGAGGAAACTAAGGTACAAAGAGCTCAAGAGACTTGTCTAACTCATATATGGCATGCTCTGCTTTCTCCAGAACTAACCTTTGGCATGTACAATACAAGGCACTAAGCAGATAACATTCAAAGTATCACTATCATGGAAATCCCAAGTATTGCTTCTGCTCCCATATGTGAATGATCTTTGAAATTCCCCTTCTGAATTTGACTTTGATTCCTGCTCATGTGCAAAGGTCCTAACTGCTCCTATGTATGCAACATAGAACTGAAAGTATTATGTTTCCCTCAGAGTTTTTTAGGGAGCAAATATATGGATGCTACTTCATGAGTCTCTTTTAAATGGTAAAGCAGAAAGGATTCCTAAAAGGCTGCCACAAGGCACAGCTTTCCCAATTAGAACATTATTTTTCAGAATCTATATACCACTGAAGTGAATCTTTGAAGTATGGAAAAATATGCTTTTTATGTTAAGTTCTGCTTGAAAAGTATTCCAAGTGATTCTGGAACCAAAAAAAATGCATAGCTTTAGCCTCATTCCATTGTCTTTCCCAACTACCCCTCAATATGAAGTATGGGTTTTATTCCCTTTCAGCTAGAAAATTCTATGATTTCTCTGTGGCACAAGCAAATCTTAGTGGATAGGTTCAGTGACTTGAAAAGGATTTTAGACTCAAGAGAAATGCAAGGGAAAATAAATTAATATTGTCTTCCAATCTTGTCTTTGGAAAAGACTGTCTTACTGTCTTGTGGTACAGGAATCAAATTTCACACAATTCAATTCATGTTAGATGCAGATGTTCAGGGTTTGCTTGGATTTGGATTGACAGTTTCTGCAGCTTTCCATCTGTAATGGCCTGCCTTCTTCCCTCATTAATTTGATAAAGCCTCACTTGGAGAAAGAATACCAACAGCCAGTTTTCCTTTGGTCAACTCATTAGAGAGCATGCTCAGTAGGTCCCTACACCAAGAGTTTTTGGTAGCATCAATACAATGTCATAAACTCACCACCTGTACTAAGCATCATGCAATACTGAGAGTCTCCTATAAGAATCTGAGTTTCACTACATTTATGAAGATAGTACAGCAAGAAATAACCAAAAACTGTGGAATCACAGTTGCAAAACATTCATTCATTCAAAAACAGTGACAGCATGTACTAAGGGATAGGATACAAAGAATTGGACAGGGACTTTATCCCCAAGAATCTATATACTGGAAAGAGTAAGGTGAATGTTGATAGAAAAACACATGAGAGCGATGCTAGCATTTCTACAACAGGTAACAAGATAGGAGGGAGACAAAATGGGGAGTAGGTATCAGAAAAGATTTGTAGCCCTAACTGATTTGGCTTAGTGGATAGATCCTTGGCCTGCGGACTCAAGGGTCCCAGGTTTGGTGTGATTCTGGTCAAGGGTGTGTACCTTGGTTGCTGGCACATCTCCAGTGGGGGGTGTGCAGGAGGCACCTGATTGATGTTTCTCTCTCGTTGACATTTCTAACTCTCTGTCCCTCTCTCTTCCTCTCTGTAAAAATTCAATTATATATATTTAAAGATTTGTAACAGAGTAGGCACCAATTTATTTATCTTGAGTTTCTGGGTTCATCTTAAATGACAGAAAAGTTAATGAAAGAATCAGAGCTAGCTCGTATCATAGCATCATAAATAAATACCCCTATTAAGTGATTTGAAAAAGCTGTATTACTAAAACTAACTCAGAGTACTTTCAAGAGGTTGTCAGAAAACTGTGTGTCTTGGGGGCTAGGCTCCTTTGCTTTGGGCCAAATCTAGGGGCAAAACTAACTTGCTTCAGGAAACATTTGCCATCATGAGATAGAAATTAAATTGCATGTCTTCCCAAGTCATTTTATCATCTAGATAATATATTTCTGGTGTTTTTATAAGTTGAAACTTTATTTCCCCCTGCATTAAATAAGTTTGTAATAAGTGTGAGGTGGACTTATCATGAATTGAATGAAGCTTCAGCTTCAGGGTTCTTCACTTGCATAAGTCCCTTCTAAGTTCTAGCAAGTGGGAGGGGCTTAGAAATGTTCATATTCACAATTTTGCATAATTTTATTAGGATTTCAAAAAAAATGGTGTTCAAGCTCCACAAAACCTTTATATACCCCTGGGTTTCAGTTAATCCCAATTCAGTAAGCTTATTGAGTGAAGTCTATGTTATTGACAAACACTGAATGAACAAGTTAACAGTGTGACAAAGAATCCATTTTGGATCTAAAATCCACCTCAGAGTCATGCCAAGAGTGTATTAATACAGTAACACCTTCTGAATGGTAGTCATAAGCCTATTTCTTTGGTTAAAACCAGGAATGAAATATATTATGGAAAACCAGCAGTTGTTGATAATCCTAAATGTTAAATATTCTATTTTTTTCTGACTTTAAAGTGTTTCTCCTTCATTCACCTACACAGGTCCACATTGATGGTTTATTTTATTTTATTTGAAAACACACACATTTTTATTGATTTCAGATAGGAAGGGCAAGAGAGAGATCAAAACATCAATGATGAGAGAGAATCATTGATCAGCTGCCTCTTACATGCCCCACAATGTGATCAAGCCCACAACCCAGGCATGTGCCCTTGACTGGAATTGAACCTGGGGCCCTTCAGTCCACAGAGCAAGCTCCACCACTGAGCCAAACCGGTTTTGGCTATTTCCCACACTGTTGAGAATATCAGTGAGGTATGTTAGTCCACACTATAAAGGCAAATTGAGCTGTGGTCTTAAAGACACACGAATGCTCCCCTGTTCAACTGGCATTGATTCGTTTCCTTTAGATAGCTGTGAGCATGCAAGACTCCACATGTATTGTCATCAGGTTGTGGTAGGTACTGAAATCCTGGCAGCTCCTTTTAGATTCCAGAAGACATAAGCACTGAAGAGAAAAATCATTATCCATTGGGTTGATTTAGGGTTGTGGTTTTATTTGTAATTCTTCAAAAGTTTTGAGATTGTCATACCCAGCAGCTACAATGAGACTTTTCTTCTTCCAACTGCATATTGGTCCTCCCATCTGTATAAGAAGGTGTATTTTTTCTCTCAAAAGCATAGTAATTTTTCTTCTGCCCATAACATTTCTTTGACACCTACCTTTATTAAGTGCTTATTATGTTTCAGGCACTATATTTAATACTTTAATGATGATACAAATAAGATAGAGTACCTAAAGCTCTTAGAATAGTGTGTGGTACATGGTAAATGCTCATTATAAGTTAGCTCATTCACATTTTCTGAACAGTTCTTGTGATATGAATATTATCCCCATTGAAACTTAAAGATATTGAATAACTTGCCAAGTTTCACACTGTTCATAAGAGGCAGAGCCACTTATGAGTTTTGCAACTAATTTTCTATTCTTATTATTTAGCTGTTATAACTAATGCTACTATGGACATTCAGGTACAAGAGTTTGTACAGATATATGTTTTTTTTTAATATATAGGGTTTTTATTGATTTCAGAGAGGAAGGAAAAGGAAGAAAGAGGTAAATATCAAAGGAGAGAGAGAATGATTAATTGGCTGCCTCCTGTATGCCCCCGAATGGGGATTGAGCCCACGATCCAGGCATGTGCCCATAATCAGAATCAAACCTGGAACCCTTCAGTCCTTAGGCTGATGCTCTAACCACTGAGTTATAAGCTAGGACTGGATATATGTTTTTTTTTTTAATTTTCTTGGGTGCATACATAGGAGTGAAATTCCTGACTCATATAGCAACTCTATGTTTAGCTTCTTTGAGGAACTGCCCAAATGTTTCCCATAGTGGCTTCACTATTTTTCATTCTCACCAACAATATAAGTATTCCAAATCTTCCACGTCATTGCCAGCATTCATTACTGTCTATTTGCTTGGTTATAGCCATCTTAGTGAATGTAATGTAGTATCTCATAGTGGCTTTGATTTATATTTCCCTAATGAATTTAGATATTGAGCATATGGTTATTGGCCATTATATCTCTTTTGGAGAAAGGTCTTTAAATCTTCTGCCTATTTTAAAATTTGGTTATTTTTCTTTAAAAAAATATATTTTATTGATTTTTCACAGAGAGGAAGAGAGAGGGATAGAGAGTTAGAAACATCGATGAGAGAGAGTCATCGACCAGCTGCCTCTTGCACACCCCCTAATGGGGACGTGCCCGCAACCAAGGTACATTCCCTTGACTGGAATCAAACCCGGGACCTTTCAGTCCTCAAGCAGATGCTCTATCTACTGAGCAAAAACGGTGCCGGCTAGTTATTTACTTTTTATTGAGTTGTAAGAGACCTTTATATATTCTGGATATAGGACTTTATCAAATAAATATTGTAAATAATTTCTCCCATTCTATGAGTTCTCTTCTCATTTTCTTGATAGTGTCCTTTGAGGCTTAGAAGTCTTTCATTTTAATAAAGACATAATATAATTTTCCTTTAGTTGTTTGTGCTTTTAATATCATATCTAAGAAGCTATTGGGCAAACAATTTAGGTATTTGATTTATTTTGAGTTAATTTTTATATGTGGTGTGAAGAGTAGGCAGAATCCAACTGTATTGTTTGGCATGTGGATATACAGTTGTCTCAGCCCCATTTGAAAAAAGGATTCTTTGCAAACTGAATTGTTTTGACATCCTTGTTAAAAATAGACAAAACATGTGAGGGTTTCTTTCTGGACCGTAAATTTGTTCCATTGATTTATATTTCTAGCCTTATGCCCGTACCACACTGTGATTATTGTGGCTTTGAATTGGATTTTGAACTCAGGACCTGGGAGTTTTCCCACATTGTTCTTTATCAAGATTATTTTGGCTTTCTGTGTCCTCTGAATTGCCACCTGATTTTAGAATTAGCTTGTAAATGTTTGAAAAGTCAATTGGGATTTGGATAGGTGTTGCATTAAAACACTATATTAATCTGTTAATTAATAGTAGAACCATTTTAACAGTATCATGTTCTGATCCATGAACACAGTATGTCTTTCCATTTACTTACATATTAATTTCTTTAAGCAATGCTGTTTTAGTTTTCACTATGTCATGAAGTTTGGTTGAATTTTTTTTACTAAGTATTTCATTATTTTTCACGTGTTATAGATGGATCTACAGGCCAGGTCTGTAAACGAATTCTTGCACTGGTGGGGTCTTAGGCCTGGACTGCAGGATTGGGCCAAAACTGGCTCTGACATCCCCTGAGGGTTCCTGGATTGCAAGGACGCAGACCAGGCAGAGGAAACCCACTGGTGCAGGATCTGGGCTGGGGAGAGGCTCTGGATGTTGGCTAGATGGAGAGGGAGCACAGGAGGGCTCCAGGGCATGTCTGACCTGTCTCACTCAGTCCCAATTGGCTGGACCCAGGCAGCAAGCTAACCTACTAGTTGGAGCATCAGCACCCATTTGGTCAGTGCATGTCATAGTGAAAGGTTGAGTGGCCTTAGCATATCATTATCATATTATGCTCTGATTGGTTGAACGGCCAACCAGTTGACTGGGCACTTTGCATATTAGGCTTTTATTATATAGGATTATAATCTTAATTTCCGTTTTGGATTACTCATTGTTCAATGTATATAGAATTACAGCAATTAGTGGCAATAGTTCTGTTTGTTTTCTTTAAATATATTTTTATTGATTTCAGAGAAGTAGGTAGAGGAAGAAAGAGAGAAAAACATCAGTGATGAGAGAGAATTATTGATCTGCTGCCTCCTGCATGTCCGACACTGGAGATCAAGCCTGCAGCCTGGGCATGTGCCTTGAACAGGAATTGGTCAATGATCAACCACTGCACCACACAGGCCAGCCTAGTGTAATAGTTTTATTATTATTATTATTATTATTATTATTATTATTAGATTTCCAGGAATATGTCTCACAGTCTTCCAGTTTCCTGGGCACATGTTGGAGTACTTCAATGTCTCTATGGACATCTCATTTCTCAGCTTTTCCTTTTAATATTTTTTGTTAGCCTATTTTTTTATACCAATTGTTATCCAATGCCTCAGCAGCTGCCATGTTAAAACATATACATGAAATAGTTTTCACAAAATACCCTCTGAGGACAGAGTCTTTAGAGGCTAGGCAGTTCTCGGGTCAAGAACAAGCCTTTAAAGTGTGGTCTCCCAGGGACCCAGCAAACAGGTGAACGACAGTTCTTTGGGAAGATGATTTCATTCCATTCTGCTTTCAGTGGTAGTGGGGCTGAGGCTGGTTTTCAGAGTTACCCCAGAGACGGAGAACAAAGCTCTAGGATGAGTTACAGCAACACAGATCACCGTTCTTACGGAAATCAATAATTCCTCTTGACTAAATGTTCCCTGGATTCCTCCAAGCCTGATGGTTAGATTTATAGAGTTTGAAAAAATTGATTTGACCATTTTTTTTTTGCCAGTTGTTTTTTAGGAATAAATGTCCACATGTCCTTACTCCACCATTCTCACTTATTTGCCTACAGCATGGTTTTATATTTCTGAAGTCCCAAAGACCATAAGCTAGTAAAATATTTAATCATGGGTGATCATTCGCAAACAGGTATAAAAAGTAAAAAAAAATGTAATTCTCATAGAGGCTGTCCCAAATAGGTACATGGAATTTGAAAAGGTATTTCTATGTCTAGTGGTCTCAGAATTAAGGTTAAAGTAACAGCTATTTTCAACTCTTTTTCTTAAGAGAGCTTAAACATGGGTTTTAAGGTCAGAACTGAGTTCAAATTTCAGCTCAGCTTTTCACTAGCTTGACAACTAGGACAATTTGTAGTACCTCTCTGTGCCTCAGCTTCCTCATTTGTAAAACACGCTAATAATATATATCAATAAAGTTATTGTGAGGATCAAATATGAAATGTTCATCAGAGACACTCAGCAGCCTTATAGATCTTAGCTGTGATAATCATCTTTATAAAAGTCTGCAAAAATATTCTAATGACTTTTGAGTAGTAAACCTGTAGACAGATTTTCTTTTCTTCTTATTTTTAGTTTGTCTTGTTTTACTTATATGTTTTATAGAATTGAGAAGCACATTTATTTCAGCATTGGGAATAAAAATGTGTGCCAATTAACAAATTTGTTCATTTTAATGATATCTAACCAAAATATTATTTATTTATTAAAAAAAAACATCTATTAAATACCTAGTAAATATCAGGCAATAATAGTCCAAGAAATGGACAAGTAAACAAGTGATTTACATACAATGTAACAAAGCCTGTGATACAAGAATATACATGGTCCCTAGCCTGCTTGGCTAAGTTGATAGAGTTTCAGCCTGTAGACTGAAAGGTCCCAGGTTCCTTTCCAGTCAAGGGCAAATGCCTGGGTTGTGGCTCGCTCCCCAGTGGGGAGCATACAGGAGGCAGTCAATCAATGATTCTCTCTCATCATTGATGTTTCTATCTCTCTCTCTCCCTCTCCCTCTCCGTTCCTCCCTGAAATCAATAAAAATATTTTAAAAATACACATGGGAGTATGTGATAGAAGCATGCTTTCACCAATTCCTGATAGATTTAGCCTTTTTTGTTTTGGTTTCAAAACTAAGGAGTTAGACCTATTTTTCTCTTTAACTGATGTTTTAAAATGGATTTTTAAATAAAAATTTCTGGAGATTAAATTAAAGCATATTGAATTAACAAATTAGGCTCTAGAAACAGTATTTCCTATTAAGCAGGAGCTTCCTATCAGCATAGTTACTAACAGTGTTTCCGTTTTCCTCTTTTTAAATGTATTTTCATTGATTTCAAAGAGGAAGAGAGAGGGAGAGATAGAAATGTTAATGCTGAGAGAGAATCATTGATTGCTATCTCTTGCACTCCCCATACTAGGATCAAACCCGCAACCCTGGGATTCTGACCTGACCTGGGAATCAAACTGTCACCTCCTGGTGCATAGGTCAATGCTTAACCACTGAGTCACACCGGCTGGGCATTAATAAAGTTTTCAATCTAAAAAGTTCTTTGGTATCAGTTTTTATTTGCTATCCACTTTCCCCCCATTTTATTTACATGCTCTTCTCCATTTTATCATTTAGAGACCTGAGTAGTTCCCTCCCCCAAAAATGCTTTAGGGATTCTTAAGGGTGATCCAAAGGTAAAGACAGAAAAATATTTTTGTAACCTTTGAGTTTTGTACAAACAAAATGAATATAAGCTTTCATGCCAGTTATTGAGAATGCAGAGAGCTTTAATTCTATTATATTTTTCAGAATTCTTGATCATAATCCTTTAACAACAGTTCAAGATCCATATCTTTTCAATTTGCCATCATTGAAGTACCTGTAAGTATTGCAACAAGTTCATGGCTCATGAGTTGATTTCTTGCTCTTTCTTACTTTCATCAAAGATTAAATACTTTGCATTTTGTTTAAAAAATCATCATTTAAATTTTAACTGGGTTATTGAAAATGAATATCGGCACAGAAAAATTATTAAGAAAGACTGTACAAGGGCATAGGAAAGGAAGAGAGGAAGGGAGCAGTATTGAAGAACACTTTCAGACATGAAACATGTGGATGCATGTAGAAGTACCATGAATCTCAAGAGGAAAAAGAAATAAGTTTACATTATGTGTGTTTTTTTAAAAGTGATCAATTAGTGGCTTCAACAGAAAATGAGAAGTAGGATGATGGTAACACAAAAACAAAATATCAGATTGTACTGTACACCAAAGTGACTAATTTGATGATGCAAATAAATTTACGTTTCTTCAAGAAGAGCTCTCAGAAAATATCACTTTGGGCAATTAATTATTGAGTTGGCTTGACAGAGAAGCCAGAATTGAAGTAACCAGATCCTGTTAAATGTATTTTTAGATATAGAATTTTTGTCTTTGGGTTCATATCATGCATGTTTGGTCCTTCTCCTTCAGAGACATGGGAGCAACCCACGTGACACTTACAACAGTTGGTAACATCCTCAAGATGACCCTTTCACTAGAAAAACTGCAAGTTGTTTTTTTCTTATATGCATTTTCACTTAGTTATTATTTTATGTTTGCTTTATTATTTTTGTATGTCAGGTTTATTGAGGTATAATTTTTGTTAAAATAAAATTCACTCTTTTAACCCTGGCCAGTGTTTCTTAATGGTTAGAGCACTGGCCCCACGCTGAAGGGTCTCAGGTTTAATTTCCAGTCCAGAGCATGTACCTGGGTTGCAGGTTTGATCCTTGGCCCTGGTGGGGTGCCTGCAGAAGGCAACCAATCAAGGTATTTTTCTCATATCAATGTTCCTATTTTTTCTCTCCAATTTCCTCATCTTTCCTCCTTTCCTCAGGTGAGGATGAACAAATATAAAACATAAAAAACACTTTTAAAGTGTACAGTTTAGTGTGTTTTGATGAATGTGTGTTTTTGATCAATGTACCACCATCACATTACAGATACAGAACACTTCTGTCATCCCATAAAGGCTCCTCAAGTTTCTTTGTAGTCAATTCTTCCACCACCAGCCCCTGGCGAGCACCAATCTCATTTTTGTCATTAGAGCCTTGCCTTTTCCAAGATGTCTTATAAATGAAATAATGTAGAGTCCAGCCTTTTGTATTTGGCTTCTTTCATGTAGCATCATCCGCTTTTGAAAATACATTTATATATGTTGCTGGAAGTGAAATGAGTGGAACAGACAGTAGGTGAATGTTGAAGTTTAAAAAAAACCTAGATATTTTAAAAGATGGTTATATGACTTTACATCCCCACCATTGTATGAGAGTTTCATTTTCTGCACATGTTTGCCAATACCTGGTCTGACCATTCTGTTTAATTTTAGTTTAATAGGTGTGTAGTGGTATCTCAGTGTAGGTCTAATTTGCATTTACCTAATGTTTAATAATGTAAAATATATTTCCATATGTTTATTGCCATCTGTATATCTTTGAATCATTTATCGATTTTATATTGAGTTTTGGATATTTACATATTCTGAAAACAAGTCCTATATTAAATAGGTCAATTGGTAAGTATTTGCTTCCATTCTGTGGCTTGTGAAGTCATTCTCCCAAGAATGTTCTTTGCGGGGCAGAAATTCTTAATTTCGACAATGTTCAGTTAATCCTTTTTTGTTTTTTATATTCTACTTTTGATATTGTATCTAAGAAATCTTGCCCAAGTCAAGGTCATAAAGGTTTTCCTGTATGTTTTACAGTTACATCTTTTAACTAAGTTAAGTCCACTTCTGTATATGGTTTTACATTTACATCTTTCAACCAAGTTAAATCCATTTCTGTATATGCTTTGGTTTGAAATTATTTTTTTAATAGAGATATCCAATTGTCTCAGCACCGTTCATTGAAAAGACTACTTTTTCTCCATTTCTTTAGCTGGCATTATTCTATAAATAGCTTCTCCTTTACAAAACTCTTCAGGAGATAATGCCCCAACAATTCTCTTTTTCCCAGCCCTGTGGTAGCCTTGGCCTGTCTCTTCTACCAACTCAGGTAATCCTTTACCAGTAACTTAATTATTTGTGTTTCCATTTATAGGATCTTACCTACCCATTTGGGCTGCTGCCTCTGCCAATTTAAAAACAATATCGAGGCTGTTGCCAAGTCAGTCAAACTGCATTGTGATGAGTGTCTGGCAAAAAAATATTGTGGTGAGTTTAAACTGCCCATGATAAACTTTTAAATTTTTATTTTGTAATGAATCGTGATAAGTTTATCAACAAGTAAAGTAACTGCATTATTTTTATTAATTTACTCAGTGTTTAACATTGTAAGCACTACTCCTTGTTAAAAGTCAGATGAAGGGGAAGGATATTATCAGTAATGGCCTAATAGTGTGTGCTGTGCTGTCTGCTGAGTGTGTCACTTCCAAATGAGCACTTGTTCATTAGTGTGTCACAGTTAGTAAAGGTGTTTTTTGCAGTGTAGGAGAGATGTAGATACATTTTTGTTTTTGTAAGTTTGTGGAAACAGTGCAAATGGTGCAGATTTACATTTTATTTGGATCCATCAACAGAAGCTGCTACCCAGCCCTTCTAAGGCATGGAGGGTGCTTTATTCTCTGAACTTGCCCTGAATCATAAGGTTTTTTGTCCTTGAGACATTTGTGTGCTTTTAATTATTTTTCTACAGATTAGGTTTATTGGCAGGTACTTGATAACTTCCAAAGTGTGCTCTCATGCCCAGATAACTGGAGTATGGATTTGTGTCAGTGATCTGGAGCACACCATAAATAATTCCACTGTGCTACCTGCATGAAGTCAGTGTTGTTTATTTTTCAAAACAATGCTTTGACTAATTATATTACTCCCTTCTGCCCCAACAGTGGGCATATGGGCATTTTAGTCTTTTTTTACAGGCGAGTAAAACAAGTTCAGAAAGGGCTAAGAGCTATCACCTAGTGCTCAGGTCTCCAGGTCTCCAGCTCCCAGTTTTGGGCTCTCCAAAAGCCCAGGCTCTTTCCCAAGATGTTCCCTCCTTCTCTGACCCTTATCACCACCAGCAATACTTTTACTTCTGAGAGTTCTTGTGTTCTAGCTGCACAATGTTACAATTGAGTGTCATGCAATCAGAAGCTTTGGATTGTTCCCCAAGTAAAGCTGAAAATATAAGAAATGCCTTGAAATGGTAGCAAAGTAGGCATCTGACAAAAGTCACTTTTTCCCCTTCTGTGTTTTAGAACCCCATGTATTATTCCATAGTTTATTGAACCTTCCTCAGTGATACACAACCTGGCAAGTCTCTTAAGGTACAATCCAGATACCTGCCTAAACCTTAAGCACAGAGCGAGGGTAGACATGTTGTTTTCTGTATGGAGCCTTCTGTCATGGGTCTGGCATATGTGGAAGCAGGGCCCACCTAAGTACCAGTGGGCTAGTGGGGAAGGTGTGATCAGATGAGGGCCTGTGAGCAGAAGGTGTTCATCATGGCCATCTGTGATGGTGGCAAGAACACAAGCCCCCTGAAGAGTGGAGAGAGGAAGCCTGAGTCTCCCTCCGCATCTGAGGCAGCACAGGATGGGGTGTGTCAATGTGAGGAGTCACAGTAGATCTGCAGAGTGTCTAACTGAGTGAATCTTCGAGCCTTGGCTTTTCTCCAGTAACTGGCAGTTGGCCTTGGGGACCAATGGAATAATCCTAAATATATCACCATATGTTATGCTATGGAATGTTCTAAGAAAATAGCCACTCTTTAAAAAGATGCATTTTCTCTTATGTTCAAAATCATAAGTCTAAGTTGGAATATAATTTTCTTCTCTCTAAATAGCACTCATATATTTGCTGCCTCCCTATTTATTTGAATGGGATGTATGACTATGAATTGACATATAACTGTCCCACGAGTTTTTCAATATCAAATGTGATCTCTTTTTTGACAGATGTAAAAGTACTTACAGAAGGACCATTCATGAAAGTATTACAAGAACGGAAGGAGTACTATAGCACTGAGCTGACTATTGAGCCAGAGAAGGCATCCACATGGAAAAAATGTGACACTTTGTCAGCCTTCCTGAGTGAGCAGCTAGACTTTAATAACAAATGATATTATTAGTGTACTTAATTACATTTTGCCTTATTTTCCTTTTGAAAATAAATTTTTATTGACTTTGAGAGGGAGAGGGAGAGAGATAAAAACATCAACAATGAGAGAGAATAAGTGATCAGCTGCCTCATCCAGGCCCCTCACTTGGAATGAACATGCAACCCAGGCATGTGCCCTGACCAAGAATTGAACCATGACCTACTGGTTCAGAGGTCAATGGTCACCACTGAGCAACCCTTGCCTGGCAACCTTATTGGAGGGAATATCTTCTCAGAGTAATATCTAGAAGATATAGAATCAATGTTATTACCGTTCATTAAACTCCCTTTTCAAATGTACACAAGGCAGATATGCCCAGAGTCTTTTATAAACAACAGAAAGAACCCTTCTCTTAAACCTGAATTATACAATTTTAGTTTCAAAATAAATTGAGGGAAGTATTTTCTGGAACAGGCCTCCTGATGAAATTGATTGATGAGTGGCAGAAAGCAAAGGTTTCCAAGGAAGAATGGGATACCGAACAATGGAAAAAGGAGAAGATGGAAACCCTGGAGGAACAGGAAGAAGAGGAGGCACATGAGGTGAGGACAGCTCCAGTAACAAGGAACCTGGGATATTACTCCATTTAGGACATGCCACGAAAGTACTCAGGCAAGAGAGCAGGGGCACCTTGTCTGAATTTTATCTTGACCATGTGACTTTGGCTAAAATAGGGATCTCTCATTTTGCTCATTTAGGAATTATGCCAGGGTACAGGACATATGCCAGGGTACTGTACAAGACAATGCTGATTCTCAGATTATATATCACATGAGATTTGGTATGTTCATGAGGACCTATACGCTAGTTATTCAACTGCAAGAGTGGGATTTTCGAATAATAGTTAGGAATAGTTAGCTATTCTCTAGTATAGGCTACATAATAGTTATTTATAACATCATCTCCTTGGTTTTGTGAGTTTTTTTAATGTTCTTTTTTTTTCTTCTTCTAGTTCAAACAAGAAGTGCCACTATTTAAGAAGTACAACAAAATGCTCATAGCATCACCTGTGATTGCAGTAGTAGCCTTTTTTTTCATAGTATTCTGCCTCATTGTGGTAAGAATAGTTAATTCAGGTTTCCAATATATATTTCATCTTTGAAGAAGGTTCAGAACCCACAACCTGAAAATCAAAGCCACTGTCCCACCTACTCCTACTAGATGCTCCTCTTTATTCACAAGCACTGAGATATGATTTGTTCTTTTACTACAAATTTGTGTTCCATGGATTTTAAAATGAATCTGATTCCGAGGGATCTCTCTGGAATTTAAATCAAGAGAGGTTACTAGACTCTTTTGAAACTTAAGTTTGATAGGCCACAATGGACATGATAGCAAAATTTCTTCAACTCAAAATGAATGATGTCAAATGATGCACTCATTACTCTCTTTCTACCATTGATTTCTTTCTTGTTGGCTGAAATGAGAAGAGATGTATTATCACCACACTCCTGAAGCTATGGCACCCTAGTCCTGTCTGCTAGGATAAAAGTGCGATCTTGTCAATTCATAAGGTTTACCTAGCAGCTTTCTTCTCCAGGGTGTAAGGCATGGGGTAAGTAGGTTCACTTAAAATATTGCAGCCTAAATCCTGCAGCCGGCTTCTCTAAAGCATGTCATGTTAGAGTCACCTGTTCCTAGTGCTTGTTTGCATCTATTTTGTTCAATAACTTAATGGTGTACTTACCTTACAGGCAGGTTACTGCCATTAAAAGGGTTATTTAATAAGCTGACCATCGCCGAAACCGGTTTGTCTCAGTGGTGGAGCATTGGTCTGCGGACTGAAGGGTCCTGGGTTAGATTCTGGTCAGGGGCATGTACCTTGGTTGCTGGCGTATCCCCGGTGGGGGGTATGCAGGAGGCAGCTGGTCGATGTTTCTCTCTCATCGACGTTTCTGGCTATCTCTCTCCCTTCCTCTCTATAAAAAAAGCAATTAAATATATTTAAAAAAATAAGCTGACGATCTGGACTCTACCCCTCTTATCCAACTTGATACATTTTATTTAGCATTTCAACAGTCATGGCAGCCCTCCATTACAGACAAATTCACCCCTTCCCATAACCTAGCCACACCAAGCCCATATCCACTTCTTTTGATGGCCTTTACCCATCTAAAATCCCCTTATTTTGCTCTCCCTGGGAAAATCCTGTGACTTTCTCAAAGTCATTTCAAGTTCATCTGTCTGCATGAAGCCTTACTTGAGTACTCCGGCCCTCCAGGTCATAGTCCTTTTGTGAAATTGATATCATTTTTGTGGGGTAGGGCCAATAGTAAGTCATTCCCCTCCCCTGAGAACATAAAACTATAGTAAGGAACATTTTAAGAGGTGGCTCCCCAAGAGAGAAATACCAATGTCAACACATCATGGAGCAGAGCCGAGATGGGTAAGGACCAAATAGCTTCCTGGTCTATCAGACTGGAGCAAAACCTAATGGGATGCATTAACTGCTAAAGAGAAATAATGTCTATCTGCAGGAGGATTGATCAGTAGTAAAAGCAAAGAGTAGGTGAAGAAGAGACTAATATGAGCATTGTCCATCCTAACATTTTTTAAGTGTATAAATGTCATCTCAGGCAACACATGTGGTGAGTCAGACCGATTAGCCTGGCTGTGCCTGTCTGGGAGTTGGACTTGGCTTACTCTGTCAATTTCATTACACATTGCATTCGGCTGATTCCTTTTATTCTTAAAATATATATTTTTATTGATTTGAGAGAGAGAGAAAGAGAGAGACAGAGAAACAGAAGCATCAATAATGAAGAGAATCATTGATCAGCTACCTCCTGCATGTCCCCTCCTAAGGATCAAGCCCTGAACCCAGGCTTGTGCCCTTGACCAGAATCAAACCCAGGACTCATCAGTCATCAAGCTCTATGTTCTAGCCACTGAGCAAAACCAGCTAGGACTTCTATTGTTCTTATTTTGTTCTCTGATTGTGCTTTAGTGTGCCTGGTGGCCTAGCTCTACAGAATGTCTTTCCCTGATCATGTTGTGGTACAGATATAGTTCTCACTGTCAGGTCATAATCTGGCATTCTGATTTTTATTAACCCTATGATGTTGATAAGTTGATATTTCCAGGATAGGAAGAAGTGTGTTTTCTCTATCCATTGACCCAAACCGGTTTTGGCATGGATGGCTCTTTCTTTACTGATATAAAATGCTATCTTTTTCAGGACAATATTCTGTTGTTCCAGTTATCTTTTTTTTTATATCACTAGGTAATAGCAGTATCACTATTAATTACAATTCATTTATATTTTGACATCTAGTAGGGTAAGCTCCTGATATTTTATCTTCTTTTTCATAAGTTTCATGGCAACTCTTGCACATGTCCTCTACCAAATGTCAGATGACAAGTTCTTGTTTAAAAACTATCTGGACTCTGCTTGATGTGTGTCAGTTGGTGGTCACGTTGTTCTATGCCAAAGGGTAGTGTGTTCAATTCCTGGTCAGGGCACATACCATATTTGGGGTTTGATCCCTGGTCAGAAATGGTTGAAGGCAACCCATTGATGTATGTCGCTCACACAGATGTTTCTGTCTTACAACAATGTTTCTCAACCTTTTTTCTCTTCTCTAAAATCAATTTTAAAAATCTATCTTGAAATTTGAATAAGATTGCCTTGCATCTGTAGGTTTCATATGAGGACAATTGACATCTTTAGAAAGTTCTGGGGACAGGATACTTCACATGCATTTGCCTACTGGCCTTTGGAAGAGTTTTAATGTTTTTATTACATAGGTCTTCACACATTTTTGTTGTTTATTCCTAGGTGCCTTATATATTTATTGTAAATAAGCTATTTCATTTTTTAATTTGTTATTTGTGGTATATAGGAAAGATATTGAGATTTGCATGTTGATCTCATTTTTAAAATATATTTTTATTGATTTTAGAAAGGAAATGAGAGGGAGATAGAGAGATAGAAACATCAATAATGAGAATCCCTGATTAGATTCCTCCTGAATGCTCCCCACTGGGTATGGAGATAATTGAACCTGGGACCTTTAGTCTGCAGAGTCTATCCACTAAGTAAACCAGCTATAGCTGCATGTTGATCTCTTAATTTTAGATTTAGCCATATTACTATATTGTATTACTTACCAATAAATTTTAATCTACCCCTAACCAGTTTGGCTGAGTGGATAGAGAATAGGTCTGTGGTCTGAAGGGTCCCAGTTTTGATTCCAGTCAAGGGCACATGGCCGGTTGTGGGCTTGATCCCCAGTAGGGGGTGGGCAAGAGGCAGTAGATCCATGATTCTCTCTCATCATGGAAGTTTCTATCACTATCTCCTTCTCCTTTATATCTAAAATCAATAAAAATATAGTTTTAAAACAGTTTAATCTATGGCTCTTGGGATTTTTAGGTTGTGCATCATCTCATGTGCAAATATGTTCTGTCTCTTGCTTTCTAGTATTTCATTTTTCTTATTAAATTGATAGGAACCTCCTCGACAATGATGAATAGTAACAGTATAAAGGGCAACCTACTCTTGTTCTTGACCTAAAATAAAGCTGCTGTGTAGCTTTCTGGTAGAGACTTTTATTTTCTTTTCTACTTCTAAGAGTGTTTATTGGGAATTATCTGATAAATGTTATCGAAAACAGCCAATAACATGCATTGCAAGGTCCTAAATTAGGGAATATGAAAGAGTCCAAGGACTATTCAACTAAGTTCCTGTCCTTAAAAAAAGTTATCATCTCACTGGAAAGGAATCAAAGCTTTACATCAGTGCTTCTCAACCTTCCTATTGCTGCGACCCTTTAATACAGTTCCTCATGTTATGGTGACACCCAATCATAAAATAATTTGTGTTGCTACTTCATAACTATAATTTTGCTACTGTTATGAATGGTAATGTAAATATCTGTGTTTTCTGATGGTCATAAGCGACCCCAGCAAAAGGGTCATTCGACCCCCAAAGGGGTGGAGACCCACAGGTTGAGAACCACTGCTTTAGAGACAGTGGTCATCGTGATGAATAATCATGATGTTGTTTTCTCCCCAAACAGATGTGTCGCAGGAAAGAGTCTACCTATGTAAGATCCAGGTAAATATGAGTCTGGTGATTTTTAAAGTAGAATTTTAGAAGTAGAAGAACTTCCTCTTTCTGCAAGCAGCCAGAAGTGAACCTGAAAATGGTTCATTATTTACTTGAGTCAGAAAAACCAACAAAATCATGGAAGTCCAGAAGTTTAAACCGTTTTATTGATTGATCGATTGATTTTCACTTTAAGCACACTTGTGAATCTGCCTAATCCATCATGGGTATGCATATTCATAAAAACCAAAGAGTAGGGCTGGGCACAACGTCAGTGGCCTTAAAAAGAGTGCTGAATTTTGCTGCGCGTACTTAAAAATGTGATGTAAATATGGAGCCCACAGCTAAGAATGAAGCTTTCCTGAAAATGTAAATGATTGGCCAAATTTGGAATTCTTTTCTAAAATAAGGAAATAACGAATAGGGGTTGTTGTTTTTTGTATCGTTTTGTTTTTGTTTTTTGAGGGTTTTTTGTTTGTTTGTTTGTTTGTTTGTTTTCAAGATTAAAAGCCTTTGCCTTCTTCTTACCCCAGGGAAGAAAGTAAAGAAGCCTCCAGAGACAAGATGGATGTAACAGAATCTGCTTCTGAAGAAGCAGCAGAGGAAAGTGAGGAATAAAACCCTCCACTGATTGAACCATATCCTCAGCCTTATTGGCATGGTTAATTACACAGAATTGGCACAAATGTGTCAAATTAAAACCAACTCTAGCCAGGAGGTTATGAATAAAAGTGTAAATAGTCATGCATTTACATGCAAAAACAAGGGCCTTGGCAAGATAAGCAGGGCTAAAGCTGGAACCCCTGGGAAAGCCAATCCTTCCTCAGGCAGCAGAGTGGTTCAACCAGGGTCCAAAGGTCTCCTCTCCCTTGTTTCCTCAATGCACTTAGTCCTGAGAACTGGAAGACACCCCCTCTCCCTGGGTATAGGTTACTCTTGGGATTTTTAGGTTGTGCATCATCTCATGTGCAAATATGTTCTGTCTCTTGCTTTCTAGTTTTTCATTTTTCTTGGGATGGCTCTGTCCTCCTGGCTTACCAGTTGTTTATCACATATCTGACCTCCTATCCACAGAGGATCATTCACTTTCATCCCTCTCAACAGGTCTTGGGATTGTCAGAATATTTGGGTCCCTGAGCCTAGTCACTTTCCCAAGTTTTAAGAATACGCACAAATGTGTGCCCTCTCCTGGTGTAGCAGGTTCTTCCCCCTTAAAAGCTAGTGTAAAATTCACAGTAGTTTTCTTGGTATTCTTAATTAAAAAAAAACTCCCAATCTGGCTGGGATGTGTCAGTTAGTTCGATGTCATTTTTTCTCCCAGGAAATCCATGTTTGGATTACTGGTCAGGACACATGTCCAGGTAGTAGGGGATGTGAGAAAAACAAGTAATCTTTTCTGTCAAAGAACAGTTCAGACAGCCTCCATTTTGGACTGCATGACTTGAAAGCTTCCATGTTGGCCGCATGGCTTGCAGTCCCCTGGGGTCTGCCATCTTGAAATAATAAAGGCCAACTCCTCTGTTTGAATTAGCCAATCATGAAAGACTATGCACTTGAGATCCAATCAACAGTAAAGGACAGGTCACATGCATAAGGGATTATAAATCTGAGCAGACTGCCGGTTTGGTGTGCACGAGCTTCCAGAACATGTGTGTTCACTCTTCTATGTAAAATAAATATGTTTGCCTTGTTGCCTGGCTCCCAAGTATGTTTTCTATTCTACCACAACCCCTGAATTGAAGGGCTTACCTTATTTCTAACAGGGGAATATCTGTTTCTATTTCTCTTCCTCTCTCTGAAATCAAGAAACATAATAAAGAATCGAGTCTTTTTAAAAGCAACAGAAACCCCTCTAAATGGTTGGATAGCTAGCAGGGAGTCGCTGGAGATATAGGGTAAAGAAAAATGTGTGTGCATTAACTGCCTAAGACTTCCTTCCTCGGGAAGTTATTTCAGGAAACCTACTGGTGGGACACTTCTCCATTCACTTGTCCGAGCTCAGCCTCTGTGGACTCCACTAAGGGCCATGTGTGTGCTCCTCAGTTTCCTCCAGCTCAGCCCAGCACCAAACCTACCTCCTTCGTTCTGTGTCCAACACAGATCCTTGGCTGCATGATGCCAAATGATAATGGTTCCGCCACTCCTACAAAGAGAGGGACTCTTTACTAAAGCACATTAAGTCAGTAAGAGTTACTAGTACATGCCTGAGTGAGTAAAAGAAAGTCTGAATGAACACGATATAATAATTGACCTAAATCACCATGGATAAATGCAGGTGGCTTAGCAATATGAGATGCAGAATGGTGCCAATATGAGAGCAACACATCAATTGCATGCTCCCCTTCTGAGGATCGAGCCTGCAACACAAGTATATGCCCTGACTAGGAAACAAACTGACCATCTTTTGGTGTATGGGAGAACATACAAGCCATGGAGCTGCTCTGACAAGGGCTCTGTTATTCTGATTGGAAGTTTTCCCCCCAAATAACTAAACATTATTATTGACACATTTGTCCTCTTTAAATTCTGAGTTCAATGAATTGTGTGCCCACAAAAATAAAGAGGTTCTTAGTGTGGCTGATATTACACAGAGGAAAACTTAAAGCTGGAATCCAGTCCCCAAATACTACAAAGGAATCTTTGGCTAATATACAATCTCAAAGGGTCTCAGGTCTTTCTCACTGAACCCCTGTATCACAGTGTATTAGGCCTCTGTTCCTCCATATGAACCATTCTGTGTGTCTATATAGATTTCCTTACATATAGGTAGACTCTGGAAAAATACAGTCTGGTGACATTGATTTGGGTGAAGAAAATGAATGGCTCTTGGACAGAAGTGGTATAGTAACTTCTGTACTTTATGCATTTTTCCTTTTTTTAAAGAATTATGGTAAAATGCCTAAATCATAAAATTGATAATTTGAACCCTTTTAAAAACTGTATTTCCATTGATTTCAGAGAGTAATGGAAAGGTTGAGTTAAAAACATCATTGAAGAGAACATCAGTGATTAGCTGTCTCCTACACACCCCTCACTTGGGATTGAGCCCACAATCCAGGCATGTGCCCTGATTGGGAACTGAACTGTGTTCTCCTCATTCATAGATTGTTATTCAATCACTGAGCCATACTGGCCGGACCCCTCTTAATATTTTGGTAGTGTACAGTCTCTGACAGTAAATACATCCACAGTGCTGTGCAGTGATCATTCCAGAACATTTCCAAATGCAAAACTGCAACTCTACACATTCCTGCTCTCCAGACCATTGCATCCACCACTCTATTTTCTAGTCCTGTGAATTTGACCACTGTGACACCTAATACAAATGGGATCATACAGTATTTGCCTTTTTGTCTCACGTTTTTTATTACATAGAATAGTGTCCTAAAAGCTCATATTGCAACAAGTGGGGGCACTGAATAATATTCCAGTGAATATTCCATAGTTTGTCTAGTCTGTGCTCCCTCGTTATCTTTGTTTCCACCTTTTGCTGTTGTGAAGAATGTTGCCATGAATGTGGGAGTAGAAATATCTCCTCAAGATCCTTGTATCTTTACATTTTTAAAGCATATAAATGTGCTGCTCATTTGATAAAACAATAAATTAAAAATCTAAAGAATAAAATACAAATCAATAGGAATGAAAGTTGTATTTTTTTCTCCCACATCCTCTTCAAACCACCTAGGCAATCCTTGAGCCTCCAAAGAATCATTTTACTTGGGGGCGAGGATAGAGTGTGGAAGGACAAAGGGTGTGTCTCCCCCACTCCACACCCCTGTAGGATAATGGCTGGGGACCCTAAGGGGCCTGCAGGGAGGGTCTAGCACTGCATTGTTCTTGCCTGCCTGCTGCCAACCCCCTGCCAGGCCTGGACACATTTCTGTGTGCTGCCTGCTGCACTGCCAGTGACTTAAGGCCCAGGCAGCCTGGGAAAGCCTGGCCTTGCGATGGAGTCCTGTGGCTGCTTTTCTCTGAGTTAGAAACACCTTTGTTTCCTCTGCTCCAAACAGTCCCAGGGTTGGAGGGAAAGAGATTTGGAACAGAAACCAAGGCTTCCCACATTGGTTCTGACAGTTTTCCATCCCAAGTAAGTCAAGGGTTATAGATATTACACCTTTACACTGTGGTCTTGTTATAACATCAATCACAAAGCATCAGGTCACCTTCTTAAAACCTTTCAAAGTATCTCAGTGTAGAATTCTCCCAGATGTCTATGAGCCTTCCATAATCTGGCTTCCTGCTTCCTCTTCTCCCTATTCCACTCCCCTCTCCACCTCACCTCATTAAACATTTCCATTCTCCAGCTAAAAAAGCGCCTTCTTGCTTCTCTGCTGTCCCCAGCATGTCCCTCCCCACCACCGCCTGCCTCACCTCACTCTGTTTGCTACGTCTTCTCCTAATTTATAATCCACGGTTACCCTGCCTGTGTGTATAACTGGATTTCTGTAAGGCTCTGCTCTGCAGAGGTGGTTGGGAGTGAGTGAAGGGGAGGGAGTAGGCGGGAGGCTGGAGTTCTGAGGAGAGGACCTGCACCAGGATAGCCCTGTGGGGTCCAATGCCTGATACAAGGCCAATGGATTACATCTTTAGTGGTCCTTACTCAGAGTCCGGAAATCTAAATATTTCTAATAATTCAGTATTTAGTGCTACCTATGAAGAACTCCATAGTCTTTTTTGGGACTGCAAAAAATGAAGAGATGCAGGGAATCCCGGAGGGGGCGGGGCCAAGGAGAGTTCAGCCTGGCCCCACCCCTTGCTCTAGCCTTCTCAACTGTCACCAACTGTAGAATGGAATCTTATGGACAGTCACAAAACCATGGCTGAGTGGGAGCTGAGCCCTGGACACAGGGCCAGGCCTGGCCAGGGTGGGAGGGATGGAGAAATGGCTTCCTGGAGACAGGTAGGCCCGAAGTCTAGCTTGACCACCTCAGCCCCCATCTCCTCTGAGCGGGGCCTGTGTTCACAGTGGTCTGTGCAGTTAGCAAGCCCACCTGCTCTCTGAAGCGAACTGGCCTCAGCCAGCACAGGCGGCTGCCTCCTGCTTCTCAAATGTTATGATTTCAGAGACAACTCCTTCTTGAAATGAACCCCCTCCGCTGTTGCCTTGGGGAATAGAAAGGAATGGGCATTTTTTTTGGGGGGTGATATTTCACTTAAAGGTCAGGGGACCATCCACAGCGTCCTCAGGGTTGTCCCAGGCTGGCCTTCCCCAGGCTGCAGGGCCACCCACTCCTATGGCATCAGGGAGGGTCCCGCTATCAGCAGGGATGCCACGGAGCCCAAAAGGCCAGAAACTAGAGCAGCTTTTCCAGAAATCTCCAGGGACGTGGGTGCAGGTGGAGCACTCCAGGCTACACAGGATGAAGCACTGAATCAGGAAGAACAGGCTGCATCGGCAGGGCACTCTGGCTCACAGAATGCATATTGATGGGTCACTACACCCACCTACCTGCTGGTTCCCATTTTTTAATTATTATTATTTGTGTTTTAGACAAAGAAACTTAAACTCAGGAGGGTAAAGGGACTTAGGTAAAGTTGATAATACCTTTGGAAGCTCGAGGTCAAAGCCAGATTTAATGATGTTAAAGCCCATGTCATTTTATGCTGCCCCTTAATTTAACAAATGTTCACAGGAAGAATCTTGCTTCCTTTACCATTATGTGGTTTTAAAATATGTGTGCTTGCCCTAACCCAGTGTTTGGCAAGTCACAGCACAAGAATCACACATGGCGTTTTGCCCCCTTGAGTATGGCTCTTCCACAAAATACCATGGCCTGGGCGAGTCTATTTTGAAGAGGTGGCATACATTAGAAGAAGTTTAAGTTTAAAAAATTTGGCTCTCAAAAGAAATTTCAGTCATTGCACTGTTGACTAATGAGTTCACTGACCACTGGGCTAAGATTATGTGGTGCATGAGTCTTTGCCATGGAGACTGTCTGATAAATTTGAATACTGAAAACTTAATTTTACAGAAAAGAGGCTTCAACTAGAACTGGGTCAGTGAAAGACATCACAGCTTTGGGGAACCTGGAGTTTCTGGAAAAGACAAGCTTTTACTACTGGACCTCAAAGCTCAGTCAGCAGCAGTGGTGCAAGGCTCTGAGCTAGAAGCACCCACTTAGGGTCAGGAGGGACTGCCCAGACCCCTGGACCAGGAGGGTTTCATTAGGGAAGGGAACCCTCTGTGTGCTGCTCAGATGCTGGGCTAGTAGAGAGGGGTCTGCAGCTTCTGGGCTGGTTCCTGATGACAAGTGGCTCTTCTTGGTGGCCTGGGCTGGGCTGGATGAGGGTGTGCTGGCTGAGGGTGTGCTGAGCAGAAGGGTACATCTGCTGTCTCAAAGACTGTTTCAAATCACAGTAATCCTATGACCCTGTGAGGCTCTGGCCTCTGCCATCATAGTTTGCTCTGGACAGAAGGGCAAGGGCACCCTCAGCAGGCTAATGCTCATGGTTCCAGGTCCTGTTATTACCAGACAGGGACTGGGCCCAGGAGAGGGTCTGACTCAGGCTGGCCTGTAGCATGTGGTCTCTTGATTTTGTGCAGGAAAGATTTCACAACACAAGTCCAGGTGATTCTGAGAATATGTTTCTTAAAGCTGGGGACAGTGACACAGAGGCAGCTCTCAGCAACAAGAGAGAGCTGGGCAGAGCTCTGCTTTGGCTCCCTAGAAATGCTGTAGGCAGAAGGGGGCCAACGTGGGGCTGCTCAGCTGTCAGCTCACTGGGAAGACAGCGGAAAAGGGGGCCTTGGAGACAGGTTCAGGGGTGAGCACTACACAAGCTGCCATGGCCCACTGTTCCCCTGGACACATGCCTTTTGGGGACCCTTAGAGTTTAGAAAGAATTAAAAAGTTCATGTCCGACAAGAGGCCTGAGCATACACTAGATCAGTGCTTGGAAAACTGCTGCTTGTGAACCACATGCGGCTTTTTGGCCCCTTGAGTGTGGCTCTTCCAGAAAATACCATGGCATGGTCGAGGCTATTTTGAAGAAGTGGCATCAGAAGAAGTTGATGTTTAAAAAATTTGGCTCTCAGAAATAATTTCAAGTATTGTATTATCAACAATTTGACTCTGTTGACTAATGAGTTTGCTGACTACTGCCCTAACCTGTTTGACTCAGGGGAGAGAGCATCAGCCTGTGGAATCAAGGATCCCAGTTTTCATTCCTATCAAAGGCATGCACCTAAGTTTTGGGCACATTCCCAGAGAGGGCTGTGCATGAGGCAGCTGATTGATGTTTTCCTCTCATAGATATTTCTAACTCTCTATTCCTCTCCCTTCCTCTCTGTAAAAAGTCAATAAGATATGTACAATAATTAAATATGTGTGCTTGAGAAAATCTTTCATGAGTTACAACCTAAAGGTTGCTTTATCATCATCATCATCACACTCAAACTGTCTATTCGGAACTACAGTTCCCCCCAAAATGTTTAAACATTCTTTACTGCATTGTAGAAACCTTATTTGATCTAAACTGCCCTTATGTTTTACTTTCTAAGAGCCTCAGAAGTAGATTTAATTACCTGGGATGTGCCTCAATTCAACCATCATTATTTTTCATGGATCATTTATTATTATTATTATTATTATTATTATTATTATTATCATCAGCAATGATTATTTTTTTAAAGTTATTGCTGAAAGTATTACACATATCCACCTTTTCTCCATGGACCCTGTCTATTAGTCCCCCACCAATAGCCCAGGACTTCACCACCCTATTGTCTCTGCCCATGGGTTATGCATATATAGGCATGCAAGTTCTTTGGTTGATCCCTTTCCACTCACCCAACCTCTCATTGATCATTTTAACGAGTCAAAATGAATGAGTGAGGCTTAGATTTCCCAAACTTTTCACTTTATAATTGTGTCTTCATAAACCTCTCTAATTCATTCATGATCTGGCTTTTTGCTGACTTTGCTACCTATTCTTCCACATATTTCTTTTCTCAATGACTTAACCTCTCCTGAATCTGAGAACCCTCCTCAGAGAGACAATCTTCATTTGTGTACCCTGCTCAACAGCTTCTTCAATCATATCATTGAAAAGATTATTGGAAGACATTAATTTTCAGACTCTGATCTACCTCATTGAAGCCTATAACCATTTCACAAGGCCCCTCAGATGTTATAGGTACTGCAAAGATTAGGAAACAATTACTTGGTATCCTTTATGAGTAATACGTTAGATTTGTTGCTGGGCTGAGCTGGAGGGAGCACACACATGACCCTCAGTGGAGTACACAAAGGCTGAGCCCAGACAAGTGAATGGAGAAGTGCCCCAGCAGGAGGATTCCTGAAATAAAGTTCTGAGGAGGGAAGTCTTGGGCAGTGAGATCCACATCTAATCTGAAATAAATTGTGTGAAATTGGATTTCTGTACCACAAGACAGTAAGACAGTCTTTTCCAAAGACAAGATTGGAAGACAATATTCATCTTGAGTCTAAAATCCTTTTCAAGTCACTGAACCTACCCACTATAATTTCCTAGAGCCACAGAGAAGTCATAGAATTTTCTAGCTGAAAGGGAATAAAACCCATACTTCATACTGAGGAGTAGTCAGCAAAGATATTGGAATGAGGCTACAACTATGTATTTTCTTGGTTCCAGCATCACTTGGAATACTTTTTCACACCACAATTTAATATAAAAAGCATATTTTCCCATACTTCAAAGATTCACTTCAGATGTATATAGATTCTGAAAAATGATGTTCTAATTGGGAAAAGCTGTGCCATGTGGCAACTATTTAGGAATCCTTTCTGCTTAACTAATTAAAAGAGTCTCATGAGGAAGCATCCATACCTTTTGCTCCTAAGGAACTCTGAGGGAAACTCAAATCTTTCAGTTCTATGTTGCATACATAGGAGCAGTTAGGACCTTTGCACATGAGCAGGAATCAAAGTCAAATTCAGAAGTGGAATTTCAAAGATCATTTATATATGGGAGCAGTAGCAATACTGGGATTCCCATGATAGTGATACTTTGAATGTTGTCTGCTTAGTGCCTTGTATTGCATATGCGTAAGGTTAGTTCTGGAGAAAGCAGAGCATGCCATATATGAGTTAGACAAGTCTCTTGACTTCTTTGTACCTTAGTTTCCTCATTTGAAAGGGAAAAAGAAGAGCCCTTAAACCATATTTTTCAAAAGTGTTCAAACTGAGCTTATAAATGCCAACCAATCAGTGTATGAGATTTTTACACATGGCTTTTTACATGAGTTCATCTTCTATTCCACTTACAACTTGTGTAAAAATTGCATTCCATGGGAAGCCTGAAAATGTTCCAAAGTTCACTTTTGTGATTGAATTGCAGGCAATATTTCTACAAAATAAAGGCAAAAGCAAAATGAGAGAGAAAAAGAATTCTTTCAGATCTTTATCTTTTAGCAGATTTTCTAATTTATATATGATAAAACCACAATAACCCCTCAGTCCATTAAATCTCACTGTGAGAGATAATTACTTATGATTTATGCTCTCATGTTTATACATGTTCTGCATTAGATACAGAACATTAAGTGCTCAAAAAATACTGTCATTAATTGATCTTACTCTAGAAGAGGGATATACAACTTCAACACTATTGACATTTGGGCTACATGATTTTTATGGGGGATGTCCTCTGCCTTGTAATATGTTAAACAACAACTCTAGCCTGTACCCACTAGATGCCAGGAGCAAATCTACAGTTCTGACAACATAAACTCTCTTTGGATACTGCCAAGTGTCACCTGGTGCAAAATCACCCTGGTTGAGATCCATAGGATGGTTCATTCTGAATGTGAGAGAATTCTTCCCCTAATCTATGTTAGAGACAAATAGGATTTGCTACATAACTTTAGTAGCTTGATACTAATAAAATTTTAATCTTACTGCAAAATCAATAACAAAGAGGTTTATAATTATGTTTTATAAAATTTCTAAACAAAATTAAGTTATATTTATAACATAAATATTTAAAAAATGTAATGATTCAAGGCATTCCTTTCAATAAAGTCTATTTTATTGAAAGATAAATCTCTAGAAAAAGAAAAAAAATGCCTCAATTAGCTATTAGATATCTAATAAGTAGCAATAACTGTTAAGAGGTTAGAATAATATTGAATATGTAGCTTTAATCTAAAATCTAATTTTTAAGAATTGTAATTTGAACTATCCAGAGCTCTCACCTCTCATAAGACTCTCACCTTCATGATCTTCATAAATACAACATACAAGTGTAGATATTGATAAAGTTTAAAGGAAATCTTTTCTGAGATAAAAAAGAATTGATTAGAGGACCCTTTGTGGTCTCATCAAATTTAGATTATGAGCTCTAACTTTATATATCTCCATGTATATTTATAAATTTCTAACATTAAGAGAAATGGTCTCACATCCACACACCTTCTTGGTTTAGTTCTGTTTTTCTAGGCAAATTCAATACCAGAAGAAATAAAAGATGCCTTTTCATATAACTTAAAAGGAAGTGATTGTTATAAACACAGAAATTGAACTAATACAGAACTTTGAACTAACAGAACTTTCTATTATACTAATAGAAATGCATTTCTTACTTTACATTGCTTTAATACCCATGATCTAATTGCTTCAGTTGTACAGTGGTGGGACAATAGAAAACAACAAATTTAACAGATATAAACAAATTTATATCTCTCAGTGTCCATATCCTTTCATCAATCTAATGCACTTACGTTTGTGCTGGATTTGTATTTGAAAACACCATCGCTCCTCTGTAACTGACAGTCCCTCACTTTTCTCCTGGATAGGTACACCTGTCTTCTGGCTTTTGTTTCCATCCATAATCTCCCCATTGCTAAACCAGCCAGCATCATTTGGGAACTTGTTGAAGATGCAAATTCTCAGTCCAACTTTGGATGGACTGAATTAATAACTGGGGGTTCAGCTTGAGTTTTAATAACGGCTCCAAGTCACTCTGCTGTAGGCTGAACTTTCTCCTTGAGCACTGCTGTGGTAATGTAGTACTTGGCATCCAAAACACTAGAAGATTTTGTTCTAATCTCCCTACTTTTCCTACTTGTACTCTACAGCTACTCAAGGTATTTTTCCTGTGTTGACTCTCCCCAGGCTCCTTTTACAAGCTAATTTCTTCCAAAATGTCTGTCTGATGATCCCAAAGCACCTTCAAGTTTCTGTTCAAACAACTTTGCTCTACTAACATCTTTGCTGACCCATCTTGAAGTCTCTTTTCCCTCTGCTCTGACCAAAACAAATTTACATGACTCATTGCCCATATCCATTTCTTCTATTCAACGCATTTATGTTTGCATCCTATTTCCTCTGAGCAAAACTCCTTTAAAGTATGGACTGGGTTTTGCCTTTCATCATCTACTGAGACATGAACAGGTATAATTCAAATATTTATAAAACAAACAAATATCTGGGAAGTAAACAGAGAAAAATTACCTTAAAAAAATGTAGTTTTGGCCATAGCCAGTTTGGCTCAATGGATAGAGTATCAACTTGCAGATTGAAAGGTCCTGGGTTCAATTCTGTACTCTACATGTGGTCAAGGGCATGTATTCTACATTGCTGATCCATCTTGAAGTCTCTTTTCCCTCTGCTCTGAGGGAAAACAAATGTATATCTCTCATTGTCCATATCCATTTCTTCAATTTAAAGCACTTATCTTTGCATCCTAACATGTTGCAAGCTTCTCTCTGGCATGGGCCATGGTTAAGGCTCATGCAGGAGGCAACCAATTGATGTGGTTCTATCACATTGATTATTCTCTTTGCCTTTCCCTCTCTTTTCCACTCTCCCAAAAGTCAATGGAAAAAGATCCTTGGTTGAGGATTACCAAAAACGAAGCAAACAAAAAAAGAAATGTAGTTTCATGATTTCATGGCTCCCTCTTGTGTGCCACTGCAGCACATTGTCTTCCCCTTAGTACCTGTACTCTCTGGCTTGAGTTTATATGTTTATTTTCCCTATGAGATCATGAATTACCAGAAGGTAGCAACCCTGATGTACCTATCTTTCTGCCTATAGTTCTAGGTTCAGTGCATGGCATGTTCTTTTTTAGCTTGCTTACTGATTGCCATTTTTTAGTAGATGGGACTACTTTACCTAGCATGAAATAGTTAGCTCATAAAGTGTTTCACAACAGAAGTAATGAATGACCTAACCTTTTGAGCAGTTATTTACTTAATTTTATTTCCTCCAAACTGTATGTAAGGTTTTGAAGCAATATGCAAGACCAATACAAAAGTGAATGTCCCTCTGAAACTTGAAAGGTTTGACAATACAAACAACTATTTTCAGTTTCATGTGAGGCTCTTTATACTTATTTCCCTTAAACGTTCTACATTTGCAAAAAAAAAAAAATCCACTTGCTAAATAGCATCATTAATTAACTTAATAAGGATTAATGACATACACAACTCTAGGTGCCATGGACCAAGAATCATAATTGAGTTTTTATAGCAAAGAGCATCTCTCTATTTCTAATTAAAGAGAATTATGAGAAAAACATTTCTTCCTTGACAAGGAGGCTGGGGACATTTTTATTTTGATATTAGTGAAATTAGGGGTATTTCTGATATGCTTACTTAGTGTAGTCATTTTTAATAATACCATTAACCATGTTAAATATTTACTTTTAGTATTGGTATAATAATTCCTGCATTGACATCCTCAACACCAATTTGCTCTCTCTTGTTAACTTAATATGTTCTCAATAATATTATTTACATAATTCATCTACTTAAACTTATAATGTGTACATGTTAATTTCATTTATATTAAATTATCAAAAATATGGTTAATGCCATTCAAATTAATGTAAATGTTCTATATTTCAATAATAGGTTTACTTTATTTTATTTATATTTTAAGTTATGAATCATTTAAAAACAGAATCCTTAAGAACATAGATTTCTGCAGATCACCAGAGATATATGGGGGGGGGGAGGAATTAAGAAATCGTGCACTGGCCTTAGCTGTTTTGGTTCGTGGATAATGTCGGACTGCAGACTGAATGGTTTAGGTTTGATTCTAGTCAGGACACATGCCTGGATTGCAGTCTCAGCCCCAGTGTAGGATGTGCAGGAAGTAACCATTCAGTGATTCTCTCTTATCATTGATGTTTCTATTTCCTTCTCCCTCTCTGAATTAATAATAAATATATTTAAAAAAATGAAATCATGCACTGGGGTCCCTGACTCTAAATTAGGAACGTCTCCCTTATAATAAATCTCAAGCTGACTTAGAAATCTTCAAATCTTATGAGCGTTATATTATTATGTATCAACTCCAAAACACAAGTTTTTTTCAAAATTAATGTTTAAAGTTCAATTTGTTTTAAAAATATGTGGTATAGATTCTTATGGCTCAAAATTCCAAAGGTATGTGGTACACAATCCAAAGTGTTTTCCTAGGTCATCTTTTAGACTATCCCACTCCCTCTACTTCTTAAAGAAAACTAATATCATTTTTTCATGTGCCAAATGACTTTCATTTTAATTCTCAGATACTATTATGGAAAAATAAACTCTATGTAGTTTCAAATAAGTCATATTAAAAACAACTGTCTGGTTCTTTTTTGTCCTTACCAATAAGATATCAGACTAAGGGAGGAATCTTTTAGGGTGTTCAAAAACCCTGTTTTTAGATTACTATGACTATTATGTCTTTTGTTATTATTTGAGACATCATTTATGACATCTATTAAATTAGAGCTAATAATATGACACACAAACTGTCTTGGAAACATCAGTTAATTACTTGGAATGTACAAATTTCTTCCCAAATCACTTATATGCCTAAATGGACTTTTATACAATATGGGCAAAAAAGAGCAAGACAAATTTAGAAGAGAAATAGAAAGGTTCAATAAATATATAAAATATTTAAATTGACAGGTTGTAAAAAAAATTCAAATATAGAGAGGACCGTTTTATTCATCCATTATTAAATCAGCGAAAAAATTGAGACTCTGCAGTGGCAGGAGGGTAGAGGAATACATGCTGTTGTGGCCCACTGATTGGAGTGTAAATTGGCACAACTTCTTTGAGGCAATTAAATTGTGATATCAATATAATCTTTAGCACAACAATTCCATTTCTAAATATCTGTTCTACAATAATATCTACCCATGTTAAAAAAAATGCATGCACAAAAATGTTTGTTGCAGCAATGCATGTAACAAGAGAACTGGACATAGTCTAGACATCCATCAATAGAGGGACTATTAAAATATGGAATCTTATAAATTGGGTTACACTCTACGTACCAAGAAAAAAATATGTCTAAGATATAATGTGAGGTGAAAGAATCAAGTCATCGAATGTTATTACCATTTATGTTTTACAAAATGTGAAAATCACACAACATACCTATTTTGCTATCTGTAAATATGTGTGTAGGCAAATGCATGGAAAAAGATCTGTAAGGAAATATAGTAAACATAGAGTACCAGTTACCTTAGGGTGGTGGATGAGGGCAAAGCAGGGTTTTCACTATAAGTGCTATTTCATTTTTATATATTAAGAAAACTAGAGGCTTGCTGCTTTAATTTGTGCATGGGAGCCGGGAGTCCTTCACCCCATTCTGCACCCTCTCCAAACTGGGACCCCTTGGGAGATGTCTGACTGCCTCTCAAAGTCAGGGACTGCTGGCACCTAACCATTTGCCTGCCTGCCTGCCTAATCACCAATAACCCTTTGCCTGCCTGCCTCTAACTACCTCTGCTTGCCTGCCTCATCTCCCCTAACTGCTCCTCTACTGGGCTCATCACCCCTCACTGCTTCCCTGCTGGCCTGATCATCCCTAAATGCCTCTGCCTCGCCCTGCACCCAGGATTAAGGATTCATTCCACCGGGTGGTTGCAAGCACCCAGTACCCAGACATCCCTCCCTCTGGCCATCCACCGGCACCCTGGACAGAGGCTGCTTCTCCCAGGCCTGCTGCAGCCACAGGCACTGGCACCTAGCCCTGCAGTGCAGATGGCTTGTCCCTCTACAAGGCAGGGCTGTGGGTGCAGGCTCAGAAGCTGGTGCCCTGGACCATGGGGCATGGGGCTTGTCCCTCTTTGGGACCAGGTCGCAGGCATAAGCGCAACCACTGGTGCCCGGAATGGTGGGGTGTGTAGCTTGTCCCTCTCCTGGGCCCCAGCCCCAGCCTTTGGTGCCCAGGACCACGGGCAGCTTTATTCCCTAATGGGCCGCAGCCCAGGTGGTTCCCATTCCTCTCTCCCCAGTGATGAGTTTCTGAGCTGTTATGGTGTGACAGTGTGATGATCATTTGCATATTATCTCTTTATTATATAAAATAATCATGTATTACTTGTTATAATAGAAAATAAGTTTAAATTTACTTTGATTTTAAAGAGAGCCTACCAAATTAATTTTTAAAATAAACAGGATTGCAATCTATAGACGTTGATTTGGGGATACGGAGGGGGAAATACCTTTCCTCGGAGCTATTGACTCAAAATTCTGGACCAAGAAGGATTTTACAATGCAGTTATTTTTTAAAATTCATTTGTGGAGAGAATATACTCAAAGTTTCTCCACCAAACGGTATGACTTCCATGTATCTTTATCAATGTCTGAAATAGCATTGCCCTGCAAGTTTCTGTGAAGAAATAGTTAATGTATTTAAATAGCTAAGAAATGAATGAACAGAATAAGTAGAACAATCATGGCTACCTTATGGGGAATATTCAAATGTGGAAAACATTAGCTTTCTAATTTTCACAGCTCTTAGCTTCCCCATTTGCACAATTAATAAAGACATAATATGGGCCCACTGGAACCCTGAGGCTTCTCCTCAGAACCAGAACTGTATTTTTTCTTAGATATCTAATGCAAGTGAAGTACCTTGAATGAATTTTCTTTTTTTCTTTTTTTTTCAAATTTAATTGTGTTTACAATGACTCCTACAAATCAATGACAGATTAATAATTCAAATGGAAAATGGCAAAAATTTATCATTAAAAAAAAACAACTGTAAAGAAACCTTATACCATGCCACAGGAAAAAAGTGCACATGGGCAAATCTCTCCAGGTGTTAGAAGGATAATGGTGGTTAGAAATAAGAGGACTTGTATGGTCATAGACATATTTGATAAGGAAAAGCACAAATCACTGAGTAAGGAGTAAGTATTTCCTCTCTAGAGGGAAAATGTAAAAGAGATCAGAAGAATAGACATACACCAAAAGAGTAACAGGAGCAGAAACCGGTTTGGCTCAGTGGATAGAACATTGGTCTGTGGCCTGGAAGGCCCCAGGTTCAATTCTGGTCAAGGGCATGTACATTGGTTCCGGGCACATACCCAGTGGTGGGTGAGCAGGAGGTAGCTGGTTGATGTTCATATCTCATTGATGTTTCTAGCCCTCTATCCCTCTCCTTTCCACTCTTAAAAAAAAATCAATAATAAAATATATATATTTTTAAAATAGTAAAAGGTGTGGTAAAAAGTCTTGGGTGCGATTTTCTCATTATATTCTTTACCAGAGGCCTGGTGCATGAAATTCGTGCATGAATTGGAGGGGTGTCCCTCAGCCTTGCCTGCACCCTCTCCAATCTGGGACCCCTCCAAGGATGGTAAACTGCCCTTTAGACCCTCTCATAATCTAGGACTATTGGCTCCCAACTACTCATCAGCCTGCCTTCCTGATTGCCCCTAACGACTTCTGCCTGTCTGCCTGATCACCTTCTAACCACTCCCATGCCAGCCTGATTGATGTCTCACTGCTCCCCTGTGAACCTGTTTGCTCCCAACTTCCTTCTCTATGGACCTAGTCACCCCTAACTTCCCTCCCCTACAGGGTTGATCACCTCCAACTGCCCTCCCTTGCAGGCTTTGTCCTTCTCAACTGCCCTCCCCTGCTGGCTATCTTGTGGTGGACATTTTGTTTCCACAAAGTGGCAGGATATTTGACCACAAGGGGGCATCCATCTTGTGTGTTGGAGTGATGGTCAATATGCATGTTACTCTTTCATTAGATAGGATAGAGACCTAGTGCATGCGTGGGGGCCAGCTGGTTTTCCCTGAAGGATGTCCCAGATCAGGGTGGGGGTTCCCCTGGGGTGTGGGGAGGCCTGGGTGAGGGGCCTCTGGTGATTTGCAGGCCTGCCACGCCCCCAGGCACCCAATCAGAGGCCTTGGAATTTGGGATACATTTACTTTCTACAATTGAAACTTTGTAGCCTGGAGCAGAGCCAAGCGCCCTGCTCACTCAGGCTGCTGCCATTTCTGTTTGATTTTATGTATCTTCTATAATTGAAACTTTGTAGCCGGGAGTGAATGCCTAGGCCTGCAAGGGCAGGTGGAAAGCTTGGCTTCCTCTGTTGCCTGAGAAACCCAACCCTCCCTCCTGCTCTCTGTGGCTTTAGCCATCTTGATTGGTTTATTTGCATACTGTCTCTGATTGGCTGGCAAGCATGGTTTGTGGGTATAGATTAGTGATAGTTAATTTGTATATTATTCTTTTATTAGGTTTAGTAATAATTAATGTCGTTTTCTAATACTTTTTTAAATCAAATTTATTTAAACAATACAACAAAATTTAATCTACAATATATTTGCCGTTGATTTCTACTACTTCTGCCCAATGCTCAGGAAGCATTTTAATCCCTCGTTTCAGTTATTCGAGGGACCATCTCATCTGAGTCTGGTTATTTAGTTTCGGCAACTTCCATGTCAAAAGATAAAGCTTTAGTCCTCAGAGCCTGAACAGGCTCTGGATATGAAGGGCCATTTCAGGGTGTTTTAGAGGAGCAATAGTCTGATGCTGTTACCAAAGCAGCCAGGCATGGAGCAGCAGCAACCAGGGCCTGAGGAGCAACAGCCCGGCCCAGAGAAGCTAGGCCCGAAGCAGAAGCAGCCAGTTTCTGAGCAGTAGCAGCCAGGCCTTGAGTAGAGCTGCCAGAACCTGAGCCGCCTGGCCTGGAGCAGCCAGGCCCAGAGCAGCAGCAGACAAGTCTGGAGCAACCATGCTCTGAGCAGTAGCAGCCAGGCTCAGAGCAGGAGAATCCAGGCCTGGAACATCCAGGTCCGGAGTATCTAGGCCCAGAGCAGCAGCAGCTGTGCCTAGAGCATTCAGGCCCAGAGCAGCAGCAGTGAGGCCCAGAGCAGCCAGGCCCGAAGCAGCCAGGTCCGGAGCAGCAAGGCCCGAAGCAGCCAGGCCTGGAGCAGCAGCAGCCAGGCCAGGAGCAGCAGCAGCCAGTCCCGAAGCAGCCAGGCCCAGAGCAGCAGAAGCAAGGCCCCGAATACCAGGCACAGAATAGCAGAAGCAATTCCCGGACCAGCAGCAGCTAGGGGCAGAGTAGCCAGGCCCAGAGTTGCCAGTCCAGGAGTAGCAGCAGCCAGGTCTGGAACAGCCAGGCCCAGAGTGACCAGGCCCATAGCAGCAAGGCCTGGAGCAGCCCGGCCCGGAGCAGCCAGGCCCGGACAAGCATAAGCTAGGCCCAGAGTAGCCAGTCCCGGAGTAGCAGCAGCCAAGCCCGGAGCAGCCAGGCCCAGAATAGCAGCAGCCAGGGCTAGAGCAAACATGCTCGGAGCAGCAGCAGCCAGGTCCAAAGAGCAGAATCCAGGCCCGGAGCATCCAGGCCCGGAGCATTCAGGCCTGGAGCGGCGGCAGCTGTGCCTAGAGCATTCAGGACCAGAGCAGCATCAGTGAGGCCCAGAGTAGCCAGGCCCAGAGTAGCCAGGCCCAGAATAGCAGCAGCCAGGCCCAGAGAAGCCAGGCCAGGAGCAGCCAGACCTGGAGCAGGAGCATCCAGGACTGGAGCAGCCAGGCCCGGAGCCGCAGCAGTTAGGCCCAGAGCAGCCAAGCCCAGTGTAGCCAGGCCCAGAGTAGCCAGGCCCAAAATAGCAGCAGCCAGGCCCAGAGCAGCCAGGCCTGGAGCAGCCAGGCCTGGATTAGCCAGGACCGGAGCAGCAGCAGCCATGCCCATAGCAGCCAGGCCCAGAGCAGCAGCAGCTAGGCCCAGAGAAGCCAGTCCCAGAGTAGCAGCAGCTAGGCCCAGAGAAGCCAGTCCCAGAGTAGCAGCAGCCAGGCCTGGAGCAGGAGTAAGGCCTGGATGAACCAGGCCTGTAGCGGCCAGACCCAGAGCAGCAGCAGCCAGGGCCCAAGCAGCCAGGTCCAGAGCAGCAGTAGCCAGGCCCTTATCATTCAGGCCCAGAGTAGCAGCAGCCAGGACTGGAGCAGCCAGACCTGGAGCAGCAGCAGCCAGGCCCGGAGCCTCCAGGCCCAGAGCAGCAGCAGCTAGTCCCAGAGTAGCCTAGCCTAGAGTAGCCAGGCCCAGGGTAGCCAGGCCCAAAATAGCAGCAGCCGGGCCCGGAGCAGCCAGGCCCGGAGTGGCCAGGCCCGGAGTAGCCAGCCCCAGAGAAGCAGTAACCAAGCCCGGAGTACCAGGCCCAGACTAGCAGCAGCCATGCCCGGACCAGTAGAAGCTAGGCGCAGAGTAGCCAGCCCCAGAGTAGCCAGTCCCAGAGTGGCACCATGTCAGACAAGACGCAGAGAATAAGCAATAAAAGGCAATTCTTACAAGATGGTGAAGGTGCCATTGTAGGCGCTGGTCTCTGCAACAGGCACATTGCTGAGCTTCGTGTTTGAGCGAAAAACAATACACGACAGTGTTATAAAACTGCAGGTGCAGAACTCACATATATTCATGGTGGAACTCGTTTCAGTTATTTGAGGGACCATCTCATCTGAGTCTGGTTATTGAGTTTTGGCAACTTCCATGTCAAAAGATAAAGCTTTAGTCCTCAGAGCCTGAAATGGCTCTGGATATTGAAGGGCCATTTCAGGGTGTTTTGGAGGAGCAATAGTGTGCTGCTGGGTTACAGCATCAGTTACCAAAGCAGCCAGGCATGGAGCAGCAGCAACCAGGGCCTGAGCAGCAACAGCCAAGCCCGAAGCAGCCAGGGCCTGAGCAGAAGCAGCCAGTTCCTGAGCAGCAGCATCCAAGTTTGGAGCAGAGCTGCCAGAACCTGAGCTGCCTGGCCTGGAGCAGCCAGGCCCGGAGCAGCAGCAGACAGGTCTGGAGCATCCATGCTCGGAGATGCAGCAGTCAGGCCCAGAGCAGCAGAATCCAGGCCTGGAGCATTCAGGCCCGAAGCATCCAGGCCCAGAGCAGCAGCAGCTGTGCCTAGAGCATTCAGGCCCAGAACTGCAGAACTGAGCCCCAGAGAAGCCAGGCCCGGAGCAGGCAGGCCCGGAGTACCAGGGCCAGACTAGTTGCAGCCATGCCCGTACCAGCAACAGCTAGGCTGAGTAGCCAGGCCCAGAGTAACCAGGCCCAGAGTAGCAGCAGCCAGGCCTGGAGCAGCCAGGTCCAGAGCAGCAGCACCCAGTCCCTGACCAGCCAGTCCTTGAGCGGCCAGGCTCGTAGACATCAGGCCTGGAGCAGCAGCAGCAGGGTCAGAAGCAGCCAAGCCAGGACCATCCATGCCCAGAGCAGCCAGGCCCAGACCAGCATAAGCTAGGCCCAGAGTAGCCAGTCCCAGAGTAGCAGTAGCCAAGCCCGGAGCAGCCAGGCCCAGTGCAGCAGCAGCCAGGGCTAGAGCAAACATGCTCAGAGCAGCAGAATCCAGGCCAGGAGCAGCCAGGCCCTGAGCAGCAGCAGCTAGGCCCAGAGTAGCCTAGCCTAGAGTAGCCAGGCCCAAAATAGCAGTAGCCAGGCCTGGACCAGCAGCAGCTATGAGAAGAGTAGTCAGGCCCAGAGTAGCCAGTCCCAGAGTGGCACCATGTCAGCCAAGACGCAGAGAATAAGCAAGAAAAGGCAATTCTTACAAGATGGTGAAGGTACCATTGTAGGCGCTGGTATCTACAACAGGCACATTGCTGAGCTTCTGGTTTGAGCGAAAAACAATACACGACAGTGTTATAAAACTGCAGGTGCAGAACTCACATATATTCATGGTGGAACTCGTTTCAGTTATTCGAGGGACCATCTCATCTGAGTCTGGTTATTGAGTTTTGGCAACTTCCATGTCAAAAGAGAAAGCTTTTGTCTTCAGAGCCTGAACAGGCTCTGGATATTGAAGGGCCATTTCAGGGTGTTTTGGAGGAGCAATAGTCTGCTGCTGGGTTACAGCATCAGTTACCAAAGCAGCCAGGCATGGAGCAGCAGCAACCAGGACCTGAGCAGCAACAGCCAGGCCTTGAGCAGCAAGGCCTAGAGCAGCCAGGCCTGAAGCAGCAGCAGCCAGGCCCAGAGCTGCAAGGCCTAGAGCAGCAACAGCCATGCCCGGAGTAGCCAGGCCATGACCAGCAGCAGCTATGCCCAGAGAAGCCAGTCCCAGTGTAGCAGCAGCCAAGCCTGGAGCAGGAGCGAGGCCTGGATGAACCAGGCCTGTAGCAGCCAGGCCCAGAGCAGCAGCAGCCAGGGCCCAAGCAGCCAGGCACAGAGCAGAAGCAGCTAGCCTGGGAGCAGCAGCAGCCAAGCATGGAGCAGCAGCAGCCAGGCCCAGAGCAGCCAGGCCCAGAGAAGCAGCAGCCAGGCCCTTATTAGCCAGGCCCGGAGTAGCAGCGGCTAGGTCCAGAGTAGCCAGGCGCAGAGTAACCAGGCCCAGAATAGCAGCAGCCCGGCCTAGAACAACCAGGCCCGAAGCAGCCAGGCCTGGACTAGGTAGGCCCGGACCAACTGCAGCCATGCCCGTAGCAGCCAGGCCCAGAGTAGCAGAAGCTAGGCCCCGAGAAGCTATTACCGGAGTAGCAGCAGCCATGCCCGGAGCATCCAGGGCTGAAGCAGCCAGGCCCAGAGCAGTAGCAGCCAGGGTATGAGCAGCCAGGCCCAGAGCAGCCAGGCCCAGAGAAGCAGCAGCCAGGCCCTTATTAGCCAGGCCCGGAGTAGCAGCGGCTAGGTCCAGAGTAGCCAGGCGCAGAGTAACCAGGCCCAGAATAGCAGCAGCCCGGCCTAGAACAACCAGGCCCGAAGCAGCCAGGCCTGGACTAGGTAGGCCCGGACCAACTGCAGCCATGCCCGTAGCAGCCAGGCCCAGAGTAGCAGAAGCTAGGCCCCGAGAAGCTATTACCGGAGTAGCAGCAGCCATGCCCGGAGCATCCAGGGCTGAAGCAGCCAGGCCCAGAGCAGTAGCAGCCAGGGTATGAGCAGCCAGGACCAGAGCAGCAGCATCAGGGCCCAGAGCAGCCAGGCCTGGAGCAGGCAGACCTGGAGCAGCAGCAGCCAGGCCCGGAGCAGCCAGGCCTGGAGCATCAGCAGCAGGGCCTGGGGCAGCCAGACCTGGAGAAGCAGCAGCTACGCCCAGAATAGCTTAGCCTAGAGTAGCCAGGCTCAGAGTAGCCAGGCCCAAAATAGCAGCAGCCAGGCCCGGAGCCGCCAGGCCCAGAGAAGCCAGGCCCAGAGCAGCAGCAGCCAGGCCCGGAGTACCAGGCCCAGACTAGCAGCAGCCATGCCCGGACCAGCAGCAGCTAGGCACAGAGTAGCCATGCCCAGAGTAGCCAGTCCCGGAGTGGCACCATGTCAACCAGGAAGCAAAGAATAAGCAATAAAAGGCAATTCTTACAATGGTGAATGTGCCATTGTATGCTCTGGTCTCTGCCACAGGCATATTGCTGAGCTTCTGGTTTGAGCGAAAAACAATACAAGACAGTGTTGTAAAGTTGCAGGTGCAGAACTCACATATATTCATGGTGGAACGCATTTCAGTTATTGGAGGGAACATCTCATCTGAGTCTGGTTATTGAATTTTGGAACTTCCATGTCAAAAGATAAAGCTTTGTTCTTCAGAGCCTAAACAGTCTCTGGATATTGAAGGGACATTTCAGGATGTTTTAGAGGAGCAATATTCTGCTATTGGGTCACAGCATCATTTACCAAAGCAGCCAGGCATGGAGTAGCAGCAACCAGGGCCTGAGCAGCAACACCCAAGCCCAGAGCTGCCAGGACCGGAGCAGAAGCAGCCAGTTCTTGAGCAGCAGCATACAGGCCTGCAGCAGAGCTGCCAGACCCGGATCAGACTGCCCTAGAGCAGCCAGGCCCGAAGCAGCAGCAAACAAGTCTGGAGCAACCCTGCTCAGAGCAGCAGCAGCCAGGCACAGAGCAGCAAAATCCAGGTCCAGAGCATCCAGGCCCGGAGCACCCAGGCCCAGAGCAGCAGCAGTTGTGCCTAGAGCATTCAGGCCCAGAGGAGCAGCGGTGAGGCCCGGAGTAGCAAGGCCCAGAGCAGCCAGGCCCGGAGTAGCAGCAGCTGGGCCCTTATCAATCAGGCCTGGAGCAGCAAGGCCCGGAGCATCCAGGCCTGGAGCAGCAGCAATCAGGCCGACAACATCCAGGCCCAGAGCAGCCAGGCCCAGAGCAGCAGTAGCCAGGCCCGGAGTATCAGGCCCAGACTAGCAGCAGCCATGCCCGGACCAGCAGCAGCTAGGCGCAGAGTAGCCAGGCATGGAGCAGCAGCAACCAGGGCCTGAGCAGCAGCAGCCAAGCCCAGAGCTGCCAGTCCCGGTGCAGAAGCAGCCAGTTTTTGAGCAGCAGCATACAGGTCTGGAGCAGAGCTGCCAGACCCTGATCAGCCTGCCCTGGAGCAGCCAGGCCCGAAGCAGCAGCAAACAGGTCTGGAGCAACCCTGCTCAGAGCAGCAACAGTCAGGCATAGAGCAGCAGAATCCAGGCCCAGAGAAGTAGCAGCTGTGCCTAGAGAATTCAGCCCCAGAGCAGCAGTAGTGAGGACGGAGGAGCCAGGCCCAGAGTAGCAGCAGCCAGGCCTGGAACAGCCAGGCCCAGAGCGACCAGGCCCTTAGCAGCAAAGCCTGGAGCAGCTAGGCACAGAGCAGCAGCAGCAGGGGCTGGAGCAGCCAGGCCAGGACCATCCATACACAGAGCAGCCAGGCCTGGAACACCATAACCTGGGCCCAGAGTAGCCAGTCCTGGAGTACCAGCAGCAAAGCCCAGAGCTGTTAGGCCAAGAGCAGCCAGGCCTGGAGCAGCCAGGCCCATTGTAGCCAGGCCTGGAGCAGCAGCAGCCAGGCCCTTATCAATCAGGCCCAGAGTAGCAAGGCCCGGATCATCCAGGCCTGGAGCAGCAGCAACCAGGCTGAGAGTAGCCTGGTCCGGAGCAGCCAGACCAGGAGCAGCAGCAGCCAGGCCCAGAGCAGCCAGGCCCAGAGCAGCAGTAGCCAGGCCCGGAGTACCAGGCCTAGACTAGCAGCAGCCATGCCCGGACCAGCAGCAGCTAGGCACAGAGTAGCCAGTCCCAGAGTAGCAGCAGCCAGGCCTGGAACAGCCAGGCCCTGAGCGACCAGGCCCTTAGCAGCAAAGCCTGGAGCAGCTAGGCACAGAGCAGCAGCAGCAGGGGCTGGAGCAGCCAGGCCAGGACCATCCATGCACAGAGCAGCCAGGCCTGGAACACCATAACCTGGGCCCAGAGTAGCCAGTCCTGGAGTACCAGCAGCAAAGCCCAGAGCTGTTAGGCCAAGAGCAGCCAGGCCTGGAGCAGCCAGGCCCATTGTAGCCAGGCCTGGAGCAGCAGCAGCCAGGGCTGGAGGAAACATGCTCAGAGCAGCAGCAGCCAGGCCCAGAGCAGCAGTATCCAGGCACGGAGCATCCAGGCCTGTAGCATCCTGGCCTGGAGCAGCAGCAGTTGTTACAAATCATTCAGGACCAGAGCAGCAGCAGTGAGGCCCAGAGAAGCCAGGCCCAGAGCAGGAAGATCTGGAGCAGGAGCAGCCAGTCCCCGAGCAGCCAGGCCCTGTGCCGCAGCAGCTAGGCCCAGAGTAGCCAAGCCTAGAGTAGCCAGGCCCAGAGTAGCCAGGCCCAAAATAGCAGCAGCCAGGCCCTGAGCAGCCAGGCCAAGTCCAGCAGCAGTTAGGCCCAGAGAAGCATGTCCCAGATTAGCAGCAGCCAGGCGTGGAGCAGGAGCTAGGCCTGGATGAGCCAGGCCTGTAGCAGCCAGGCCGACAGCAGCAGCAGCCAGGCATGGAACAGCAGCAACCAGGCCCTGAGCAGCAGCAGCCAGGCCCAGAGCAGCAGTATCCAGGCTTGCAACATCCAGGCCTGAAGCAGCAGCAGCAAGGCCCAGAGCACCAGTATACAGGACCGGAGAAGCCAGGCCCAGAACATCCAGGCCCGGAGTGTTGTGGGGTGGAACACTGGGTTCAAAATGAAAGGAAAGAAGGCGCAATGCAGCCAATTCTGGTAACAAAGTATTATGTCCTTCATTACAATGGACTCAGAGATGCTCCTGTGTCCCTTCACCCAAAAGGAATGAGAGTTGCCCAGACAACAGCAAAGTGGGAGAAAAAAACTGAAGGCTACGCAAGGGACTGAGGTGCCAACATGGAGTCATCTGAAGAAATTAAAGACTGAAGTGGAAGCTGCTTCTTTAATCATGTTCCTGCTCATGCTAGCATCTGTTAGCTTTCAGTCTTCTGCAAAATCTAGTGCACCAAGTCCAAGGACTCTGAGTAAATCTACACCAACAGCAAAAGGGACTCATTTAGTAGGTAAAAATATTAATATATCCATAATTCTGATTTCTCATTTTGTTGTTTTGCATTAGCATAGTTGTTATAATTGAATAGCCAGAGTTTTGCTCTTGACATTCAAGTTTTGAAAATAACATGTATGTGGTTTAGTTTTTGCATTGGCAAAAAAAAAAAAAAAAAAAAAAAAAAAAAAAATCTGAAGACCAGAATAAACTGGTGAATATAATAGAATCAGGGGCAAAGAAAGGGAGTGGATTGATAATTATCAGGGGGAAAGGGGTGTAGGGGTGCAGAAAGAGACTCTCTTATAACCTATGGATGAGGACAATGGCTAGGGGCGGGGAGAGATAAGGGCAGAGGGTGTGGCAGGAACCTGGGGAAAAGGAGCTATGGGGGGAAGGGGAAAGGAGAAACAAGTGTAATAATCTGAGCAATAAAGATTTATTAAAAAAACTATTAATAAAATTAAAAAATTAAATACTGGGGTATAATCAAGCAACCCAGAAAAGTGGGATGCAAGTGCCATGCGTTGAGCAGATGCCCAAAATTTGGCAGGTATTTTATAATTGGCAGCCCGGTTATGCATGTCCTCTGTAGAAACCAAGCACCCCTCTCCCACCTCAGGTTCTTACCTTTATTATTCTTGGGCTGAAGTGACTATAGAAAAGTGAGCCTGTTCCCCAGAATCAACAGGGATCACTTGGTTCCTTTCACTGGTTCCTTTCAACTACCCACTGGCCCTCTCCTCCCCCATCACAGTATGGCAGGATTTGGACTTCATACTTGGGTGTCCCCAGAGCCCAGGGATGGACTAGGCCATTAAAAAATGTGGGGAGTTGTGGGGAGGGGGCAGGTATTGAAGAGCTTTCCAAGAAAGCCACAGGGCCTGGCAGCTCAAGAAATTCAGAAGAGTTAGTCTAGTCTGGCAATCTGAGCTCCTCTTCAAAGCTGAACTCTGAGATAGTCTTCCTCCCAATGGCCATACTGCTTCCAGGAAGAGTACCTGAGTCAAAAATACACCAGTTAGAGTGGTGTGCAATGGGACACACTTTACAGTTCAAAAATGTTGCCATTTCCTCAAAATTCTCAGTATCCCTGTCTGATTCTTCTTTTGCTTTTTATTCTTACCCTAGATTTTGTTTATTGATTTGAGAGAGAGAAAGGAGAGAAAGAGAGAGAAACCTTGATGTGAGATAGAAAAAAAAACATCAATTGGAGAGAATCCAAGATGGCCGCATAGGTAAAAGCCTAACTGCATCCTCACACAACAATTTCAAAACAAAATACAACTAAAATACAAAAGGGATATTATCCACCACTACAGGAAATTTAGCTGACCGGAAATTCTACAACTATAAGAGAAGAGAAAACCAGAAGGAAATCAGTGAAGGATTGATCTGCACTGTCATGCCCTAACCAGGAATTTAATCAGGCCACAACCCATTTGATGCACTTGGTGCTCAGGACAGTGTTCCATCCAAAGAGACACCCAGCCAGGGCTCCATGCCTGGATTTTCATTCACCACAGGGGATATTACACAGGAGTTACCATTGTGTAGTGATGATTCCAAAATGACTGTAGATGGGGTTTTGGAGGGTAAGCAATTCATTCTGGGAAGGAGAGTCTGAAACCAAGTAAATACCTTTACAGTGGTATGGAAAAATGTCCCCCTCCCACCTTGGCTCAACACAGCCATTAATGTAGTAAAGAAACTATGTCACTTTTCTGAGGTCTACCCTGTGTGCACATCAGGAGAAGATTGGTTGTTAAAGACAGCATTTTAAATAATTATTTTTATAATTTAAAAAATATATATTTCCTTTATTGACTTCAGAAAGGGAGAAAGATAGCGAGAGACAGAAATTTCAATGATGAGAAAGAATCATTGACTGGCTACCTCCTACATGCCCCCCAAGGGGATGCAGCCTGCAACCCGGGCATCACTGGCCAGAATTGAACCTGGGACCCTTCAGTCTGCAGGTGGATGCTCTATCTACTAAGCCAAAACAACTAGGGTTTAAGTAATTTTTAAAAATACTGTAACTGGCATCCAATTTTCTTCCTTACCAGCTCTTTTTATAATCTATTTTATTTTGCTCCTTGTTTATGGTCTGGCACAACCTCTAGTATGTAAACTGCAAGAGAAAAGGGTCTGCATCTTATTCCCAGTGTCTAACACACAGGAATGGTTTCAGTCAAGTTTGTTCATCAGTTTATGTCGTTTATTATTTCCCCTAGATGTGTGAGATCATGTGATACAACAAATACACTTATAAGAACCAAACTTGAGACCAGCCATAATGGTTACCTGAGAGGCAAATGAATCAGTCTGTAGTGAGTTTCTTTTTGGGCCAACAGTCCTTTTGAGTCCCAATTTCAATGACAAACACTTCCTGTGTGTACATGTCATCATTGATATTTCAGTTCTGGATGGTGGACAAATGGTGGTAATGCAGGTCCGACTATCTCTGGTTTGGTCCTGGGTATCCTTCAGGGACACACAGCTGCTGTCTGCTAGTATGGAAAGGCATTATTAGAGCCTTCCATCTCTGGACTATTTTTCTTCTGTCTTCATAGCCGGAGCAGTCCTGTCAATTTCTCTCTGTTGCAGGAATCCACATTATCTTAGAGTTGTTTTCTGAAAATATACAAATATATTCTCAACTAAAAGTTCATAAAAGAATATTTTCTATAAGTTTGACTTTGGATCCTTTTTTAACATTTTGCCCAAATGATTTTCCTCTGGCTTGTTTTGACACCACATATGTTTTTCAAGGGTGTCTTGCTATTAGCATTACAAATGAAAGTTAAATTTCTAAACTACAAATTTCCTAGATATAATTTACTTACATGATCTTTTTCTTTACATGATATTCTTCTATCTCCTCCTTTAAAAAACAAAAATCAAACAAACAAACAAACAAAACCCAAAAACCTAAGACAGGTACAGTCACAGAGGGCCAATCAGGAGAAAACTTGGGTGTCAACAGAGGTGGGGCACAGAAACTTATCCTCCATCCCCCCAACTTTGCAGGGGCCAGAACCATGTTAACGGAAAAAAAAAGAAAAGCATTGAAACTTGAAAAAGAATTTTTGTGAGTTTATTTGAGCCAAACTGTGGACATAAGCCTGGAAGCAGAACCTCAATGGATTGAGATAATGCTCTGGAGAATGGAGGGTTACATTTCTATATTTGTAAAAAGGAAAGGGACATAGGTGAGTTACATGAAATTTATAGGTCATAGATTAGGGAGGTGGGACAGAGCAAAGCAGGGAAACCTCTGGGATAGGGTAAAAGGTGAAATGATGGACATGAGCTTCTTTTACAGAGGTGGATACAAGATACTCTAAGTTAATTAACAGTTGATAATTAATTAGATAACAATAACAATGAGGGAATACCTGGAGACCATTTTTGTGCCCTAATGGGTCTGGGTTAAAAAGGAAGTTACAAGTTACCCAGACATCTCACAGGTAAGTTATTTTAGAGGTAGGAAGGCAGATGGGCTCAATAAAAGTAGATCAAAGTTGACCTTTGTCAGGTGCAATATAGGTCTAGGACATGAATAACCACTATAACCTGTTTGTAGTTAGATATTAAATTTTCAAGCCATCTTTTGTGCTTATTTTAGGTCTCTGAGTTTGCAAGACTGCCACACAGGCCTTCCCTGAGCTAGCATGTGGCACTTTTCTTTCTCAACCTTCACCCCTGCTGAGGGAGTCTTCTGCCCTCATGGCTGCTTCTCTTCCCATGCAAAACTCAAATTAGGACCCAGCTAACAGATAGAGACTTGACAGACAGCAGCTGTCCTCTCACTGAAACAAGACTTGAGATGTCTTGTAACAAGGATGAGGGGAAGTGAGTTTTTGATATCCAAATCCAGCCTAGTACTGGGGGGAGAGGGGGTTTTCCTCTGTTTTCCAGGACCTGCAAGGAAAACAACAGGTTCCTGAGTGGTGGAGCTGGGGATTAAGAAATTAAAGAATAAAAAGAAACCAAAACACAGAAATAGATTCAAGCTGGGAGACAGGTGTGGGGTTGCCACTCTGATGGAGACACAGTTAACCCCCAATATAGACAACACAGCACATTTATTTATTTCCAAAGGGGTGGCTTAAGGTCACAGAAGTTTTGGGTGTGCCCAGGTCGTATTCATTCCCTCATTCCTGGAATTTAGTATATTAAGACCTGGGTAAGTCAAGGTCCTATTTGTTTCTCATTCCAAGCACATGGATAAAGATAAGAAACTGATAACTACCTGCCACATTTTGGGGAACATGTTCCATGGGCAATTCTCTGCCTATGCCTGATACAATTAAAGATCATCCATGTGCATTCCCAAGGGGCCCTCTACAAGTACCAGGAATATTCAGGGCCTACTCAAGAAGACAAATAATCTTCCCACTAATATATACATGGTAACTAAGATTGTTGTTAGAGTGTAGAGTTTGACAATCGAATAGTAGCCAAGTTTTCAGAGTAATTTAAAGTGGCTAAATGAAATAAGTAAATACTCTGGAAAAATTGTAAAGTACAAAAAGCTGTTTCTAATTTTTATTGGCAGTTCATCTCATGGTAAAATGGCATAACATGTAATGAACCTAAAGCAGTCATATTTTCAAGCAAAAAAATAAAATGTTAAAGCTATCAAGACTACATTTTAAAATTTCCAAAAGCCTCCTAATATTTAAATCAAACTATCAGTTTTAATGGCAGAGCAGGGGGAATGATAGGTAAAATGGACTCAGGATGTGAACTCCATTTAGCTAAGTGAAGTAAGAATGAACTGGACATTCTCAGACTTTACTCAAAATGTGATTACCAAGCCCTAAAGAGGTGATAATTCCCTTCCTTCCCAGCCCTCACCCCCAATACCCAGTAGATTTATTGCAAGAGATACTATTCTAGGACTTAACTCTTTCTAGTTTAAGAATGTGAGTATTGACAGCAGGAGTCAACCCTGGTTCTAGGAAGCTCCACATGCACCTACCCTCTCACTGCACCGAAAACTTTCACTTTCCCTTACTCATGATAATATAGAGGTTTCCCTTTTAGACCTTTGACTGGCATTGTGCTCATAACTCAATATCTGGGCACTTTCATATCTTTTTTCATTTTGTCCTCTCAGGTTCTGGGAGCTGTAGGCAGGACTTACAACTCCAGCAGTAATATGGCCTAGGTAAAGGCCCTTCCTAGTACTTTTTATTCCCCCCAGTATATCCTTATCCATGGTTTAATCTGATCCCAAATGTTTTGTATAGGATAGGAAGCAAAACTTAGAGAAATAAACAGACTTGATCAAGGCCTTACAGGATGTGTGTTAAGACCTAACGTCTTCCATCTTCTGGTCCAAAGAAGACCAAACTTTCTCAAAAAGTATGACCTTCTGAGATGGAACATACAGAGAAACTCTGACAGTACCAGATTCTCAGACTACAAAGATGCTGAGGAGCAGGAAACCGAAGTGGCTAATCTTGACATTCTGTGTTCTCATAGAAAGACAGTGCTGAGATGCATGAGTGTTGGCGAGAATATTGGGTGTTGGGATTGAGAACACTAGCCAGAAGAAGGTGGAATGCCTATATCTAGAGAATTCCTTGCAAGACACTCCTGAGACTGGCATCCCAAGGTGAGCTGGAACATATGATCTTTTTGCTAAGATATCGATAAATCCTTTGGATTTTGCCAATATAGTAATCAAGTCACTTGGGGGAATTGAGATTGTAGATTGAAAAAACAAATACACAATTATCCAAAGTGCATGGTCCAGGATGAAGTCTGGAGGGCAGTGAACTGGTTCAAGTTCATCAGAACAGCCATGCTCCACCCCTCAACCAGAAAGCCCCACCCCCTTTTTTTTTTTTTTTTAAAGATAACCATAGGACCAGGCATTTTATTCCATACATTCCCACACCCATCCAAGTCAGCGAGACACCCACAGCAAGGATGCTGACACTGACAGCCCCATACTTCTTTTTTTTTTTTTTAATATATTTTATTGATTTTTTACAGAGAGGAAGGGAGAGAGATAGAGAGCTAGAAACGTCGATGAGAGAGAAACATTGACCAGCTGCCTCTTGCACACCCGCTACCGGGGATGTGCCCGCAACCAAGGTACATGCCCTTGACCGGAATCGAACCCGGGACCTTTCAGTCCCCAGACCACCGCTCTACCACTGAGCCAAACCTGTTTCGGCAGCCCCATACTTCTTAAGGTAGAAAAGGTCTTCGACCCCATCACTGCCTGTTCTTTGGCAGTCAAAGGTGGAGGGAAATGACTTCAGGGACAGTTAAATTCCTGACAGAAGTTTAAAATGTATCTAGTATTTGATGGGTTCAAGCAAGCCTTCAGGATCTTTCATGAAGCATCTTACTTCCTTCAAAATGTGCTTTTATACTTCTTTCCAGGATGGAACATCCAGCAAGAGAGGAAAATAAATCAGTAAACTGTTATTGAGTACCTGCTATATAGGACAGGCACTATGTGAGGCAGGGAACACATGCTTTGGAAAATGGTGGTTAAGTATTAAGAAAGTCGTCCCCAAAAAGTGATATCTGATTTTTATAAAAATAATTATTAGCTTGCTTTATTTTTAATAGAAAAAATTTATGGACACTGAACAAAATAAAAAAAAGAAGAAGAAGATAACAAGAAAACAAAAATTGCCCAGCTTTCTGGACATAAAAATAGTTTTGTATTTTGCTACTGTCATCTAATAGTCTTTTTTGAACTAGCATATCTTATTTTTATTACTTTATATACCTCCCTGTAATTAAAGATTCATGTTATTTAAAATTGGCATGCATGGTATTTTATTTTATGAGTACAACAAAATGTTATACCATCTATCTACCTATTAAAAGAGTAACATAATAATTGACCATACCGCCCACCAGCCAACCAAGAGTGAGTTTGAAAATTGACCCAACAAAGATTGTGGGTTAATTTGCATACAAAGCTTCTGGGCCTCTGAGCAAGGCTGGAAGGGAGAAAGGGGTCTCTGGGCCACAGTGAAGGTGGTGCCAGCAGCCAGGGAAAGAAAGGCCATTCTGGCATGAATCTTCATGCATCAGGCTTCTACCTTGTTTCCCAGAAAATAAGACATCCTTTGAAAATAAAACCTATTTACAGGTTTCCTTCTGAGTGAAATATAAGGCATCTGCCCAAGAATAAGGCCCCCCTAGACTAAACATGAGAGATTTGGACCACTGATTATGAAAGAAATGGAGTCACAAGAAATTCACCAGAAAATTCAGGAATTGGATTTATGATGATGATCCAGAAGATCATCATCATAACAATCCAATTGATTGTCATTAACATGATTGTCATTGAATAAAAGAGTAAATTCTTGATACTGTAGGATTCACAGTTTGTTTTGTTTGTGTTGACAACTACTGTACTACCGCACTATATAGAGGTAATAAATTTCCTTTATTTTTATTTAACAATAAATGTGTACCGTGTTCTTCTTCATGGAAAAAGAAGACATTCCATACTGCAAGAGGGATGTCTGTCAATGGGACTTGGACTCCAAGAAGGTTCAGGCCAGGATGAGGGACAAGGTGACCCCACCCCTACAGTGCATGAATTTCATGCACAGGGCCTCTAATAATTTCTAATTAACTATTATTACCTAGATTGGTCCATTCAGTTCATTTTAACCTTTCCCTATTATAAATTCACCTGAGCACAGGCCAGTGTAGCTCATTCTGCAGAACATTGTCTCATGCACCAGAAGGACACTGGTTAGATTCCTGGTTAGGGATGCATACACAGAGGCAACCAATCAATGTTTCTCTCTCACTTCAACGTTTCTTTCTCTTTCTCTCTCTTTTAAAAAAAATATATATTTTATTGATTTTGTACAGAAAGGAAGGGAGAGAGATAGAGAGTTAGAAACATCGACGTGAAAGAGTCATCGAGCAGCTGCCTCTTGCACACCCCCTACTGGGGATATGCCCGCAACCAAGGTACGTGCCCTTGACCGGAATCGCACCCGGGTCCCTTCAGTCCCCAAGCCTACGCTCTATCCATTGAGCCAAACCGGTCTCGGCTCTCTCTCTTTTTTTTTTTTTCTCTCCCCCTCCCCACCCCTTCTGTCTAAAATAACCACTAAAAATATGTTTTAAATTGAGCTGAGATTGAAAGATGATTAGCCAGGAAAAGAGTGTGGGGATGGATTTACTCAAGCAAAGAACAAGAGGCTTGTTCTTCTTTTAAATGTATAAAATAGATTCATTGCAATATTCAGTAACAATGATAATAGTACCTAACAAATTACACTTCCTATGACCCAGAGGGGCTCTAAATCTTTTATAGATGCAAATGTATTTGATCTTACTAGAATTATACTGTCACACGTAAGGAAACTTCAGCACACACAGGTAATAACCCAAAGAACACAAATCTAACACATCATCAACATGAAAATGAATCCAAAGATGTCTGGCTCCAGGGTGTAAGTAAATCAGAAAAGGAAAATGTGCTTATTTTAAATTGATGTTAAAAGCTTAACAACTTTGGTTGTTTTATAATTATTATGCAAATTGATTTTCAGTTTTACGGTTTGCATGTCTTTGAACATCTGAGTGCATGGGTTTCTCTCTCTTTCTTAAAAAATTAGGTGAATGAAATAGGTCGTTGTTTTTCTTATTTGTTCTAAATATTAATCCCTGCAGGGATCGTGGGAAGTATCTATGATTATAGTATATCATTCTGATCTGTGATTCACAAAAAGGGGAAATTGTGACTTGCCAAGTTGACACCTCAATCATAAAAAGCAGAAAAGAGACCTGTACTTTTAAGGAATTACATGGTTTAAAGGTAGTAAAGGGATGTGGCCAAATGGGGAGGCAGAAGTCAGGTCACAGAAGAGAAACTTCCATCTCATGCTGGAAACAATGATGAGTATTTGAAGGATTTTGAAGAGAAAGAGACGAGAGACTGATTTGCACTTCAGCAAAATCACTTTGGTGACTGTCTGATGATCGAACAGATTTGAGAGAGGCAAACTGGAAGAAAATCCAGTTAATAGGACACTCTTAGAGCTGTCATGGAGAGAAATGATGAAGGTCTGATGTATGACTGGCAGTGGGAATGGTGAGAAGCAGATATACTTAATTTCTAAATGCAATCAAGTCAGTGATTGAATACAGTAGCCCCCTATCTGTGAGGGGTACATTCCAAGACCCCCAGTGGAATGTATAGTACTGAGCCCTATATATACTATGTTATTTCCTATTCCTCATGCACAACTTTTCACTTAAAGGAAGCACTTGACAGCTTATCTTTGTCATATTCCAATTGCCAATTTCATCACTCTTGCACTTTGGAGCCATCCATGAAGTAAATTAAGTATTACTTGAATATAAGCTCCGTGATACCAACAGTCAATCTGATAACTGAGATGGCTACTAAGTGTCTAACTGGAAGGGTTTACATTTTCATGTGATTGGATGCACTGGGCATCCAATGATTCAGAACAGCATGCAATTTGAAACTCTCGAATTGTTGTTGTTTTGTTTTGTTTTTAATATATTCTATAATATATATTTCTATATATTCTATTTTTTTTACAGCGAAGAAGAGAGAGGGATAGTGAGCAAGAAACATCGACCAACTGCCTCCTGTAGACACCCTCCTGGGAATGTGCCTGCTACCAATGTACATGCCCTTGACCAGTATCGAACCTGGGACCCTTCAATCCTCAGTCAGATGCTGTATCCACTGAGCCAAAGAGGTTTTCGCTGAAACCTATAAATTGTTAACATCTGAATTTTCCATTTAATATTTTGACCACAACTGACCAACGCTTACTGAAACCAAGGAAAGTGAAACTATAAATATAAGGGGGAAGATACTGTAGATGAAGGAGGTGAAGTGCTATGATGAGTCAAGGGTGACTCCCACATTACTGGCTTGGAAGCTGGGTAGGAGGGAATGCTTTTTAGTGACTGGGGAATACAGAAGGAGCATAGGAACAATGGGAAGGATCTAATGCCATGCCTACCTGTATGCTGTGATCCACTGTACACATACCGAGGAGCATGACAAGAACTCCGGATAGAAATGCACAGAGAAGGAGCTGCATGGAGGATGCTAAAACGGGGTCTACCTGCTTGAAAGGTGGAGCCAGGCCTGCTGCAACCTGATTCTGGGCCACACCTGTAAAAAGGAGGATGAGGCTGGACCACATAGGGGAAGTGTAATCCATGAAGCATCCATGGAGCTTCTGCTCTTGAAGGGAGAGTGCTATGCTTGACACCTGGGGAAATGAAACTATAGAAACTGAAATGAAACCAACCCAGCAGGGCCAGGGGTTGGGAGCAATGAGGAGGGCACAGAGCAGGACTAGAAAATGATGTTACAGAACATGAATAGTTCAGCCGGAATTCCCTGTGCTCATGGTTGGGGCATTCTGCTATACTGACGTGGGGCCTCAAAGAGGCTGGAATGAGTCAGAAAGCTAGGGCACAAATCAAGGTCCTCCATGCTAAGGATCCACTGTCGCCTGCTGTCTACTTTATGCCACCACTTCATCCCCAAAGATGAAGACCTTGACTCATGGCCTTCCTGATCTTTTTATTCCTGTTAGTATATCAACTGCATAGTAGGTCTTGGGCATAATACATACTATTAGTCAAATCAGTGATTTATTCATTCATTCACCAAATATTTTTAAGTTCCACCATGTATCACCTGTGATTACCGCTGGAGAAACATTGGTAAATAATGCACTCAGTGAAATATAAAACTGACCAAGTCTATCTGTATGATCCTAGGCATATCAATTTCACCTGGGAACATCAATTTATCTCCTGGGAAATGTCTAAGATGCTGTACAAACATTTCAAGTATCCTAAGGCTCCCTCACATTATTCATTCAACAGAATAAGGCTGAATAAGCACATACTTTGTATATAAGTATGTTATTTCCAATTCAGGTAAAACCACATAGGACAAAGGGCTATTTCCTGGATTTAAGATGGATATGTGACATCTTCTATATATAATTACTAATATGGAATTTTATATACAATAAATCACCTTTTTTAAAAGAACAAAAGCATAAGAAATAGAGACTATGTTAGAAAATTCATCATGTTATCATCGGCATGTGCTAGGATTTGATTGAAATCCACAAAGACATTTATGAATTAGGTTTAACGTCAATAGGACATGGTGTCAACTTTTAAAAGAGAAAATGGCATAAATAACATATATAACTCAATGTGGTATGTACTTTTAAAAGAGGAAATGGCATAAATAACATATATAACTCAATGTGGTATATACAATGAGGAGATAGGTAATAAGGTCCATTATCAGAAAGTGGTTGATTCTGCAGTTTCCATTTTCTTCTTCTTGCCCTGCCCAACTAATAAACCAGCTCTCAGAAATTTCATCTTGAGTGTGAAGGGAGTTCCCAGAGGAAGTAAGTGAGGGAATGTAATTAAGGGCATCAATTGCAGAAGCTTGGCTTCCTTCATTGCCAGAGAAACCCAAGCCTGGCTCCTGCTCTCTCCATGGCTACAGCCATCTGGGTTGGGTAAATTTCCATACTTGCTCATGATTGGTCGATGTGTGTGGCTTGTAAGGAAGTGATGGATAACTTGCATATTACTCTATTATTAACAATTCTGGAGCAGCCACTGCATGGCACACACCCCTGTGGTCCTCATGAACTCTGGTGCTCAGCCTTCATCCCCTGAATGTAACAGGCAAATCATCCTCCTCAACAGCAACTAGAAATGACTTCCTTCTGGGACACCACGTCCCCTTTTTCTGTGATCGAATCTCTCCTGCTTGCTTCCTCCTCAGGTATTTAGGTTTCGCAGGCTATTCATGGGTGGAACCCATAGACACAACAAAGTGATTTTATGGGCTTTCTTCTGGGCTCACGAACAATTTTTAAAAATCCCTTTTGATCCTCTAAGATCCTGGCAGTCAACTCTGGTTAACATCACCCAAAAGCTAACTGCACCCTGCGCTGTCCTGGGAGCCTGGCTTCTCAAGTGCCTACCTGCAGGCAATTCTGTCTCTTTCCTGGTACTGGAGGCACCTTGAAAATGTCCAGCAAGCAGAACTGGCAGGTCGGATCACTGACATGTGAATGTGATTAATATTTACATCTGTGAAAAGCATTTTGTACCAAATAAACCCTTAAGAAATTTCATTGCCATCTCCAGGCCCCTTCATTGAGTAGCTTAATCCTCAGTTCTCCTACAAAAAATTCCTGATTCAGGGCCTAGTCAGATTTAAGATTGATCCTGTTCTGAAACTTTAGCCTATTCCTCTGACATTCATTGAGGTCTTTGGAACAAGCTACTCCTGTGTACATGATGGATTGTGGGAAATGGGTGGAAAGTAGAAAACTGGGGAGAGTCATGTGTTCCAATTTTCAAAAGGAGCTGCTTCAAACAGTAATCAGCACCTTGAACCAGTCAGTCATGGTCTAAATGCCCATCAGGCCAGACTGTTAGCCCCACACCTGGTCTGGCTTTTGATAGGGCCTGCCAGTCAAGGCATCTGATGACATTGAGAGCACCTACAGAAACATATGCCATATGTACAGATACAATGTTTCCACACTGGACCCATTCTTTTTACTTTATATGGGATAATTGGACTATTAATGATGTACTGCAATCCTATCATATATTTTCTTTTCTATTTTTACATATACATTTGTAATTTCTATGGCTCCTCCCTCCCCAGCCCCAGTTTTATTAAATATAATTGACATATAAAGTATTTGAGCTATGTATCCAGTTTCTCTATGTAGGTAGGTAACACATTATATGTAGAAGGAGAATACAACTGGGAAGCATTATACTTTATTGAGCACTTGGATCCAAAGATGAGCAAAGATTAGCTTCAATCTGGGAGAATGTTTCTAAGGTTGAAGGCAGATTTTAGGCTTCTTACATTTGTCCACAACATAGTGGAAACACTAAGTAACGGGCTCACACTATGAGTCAGATTTTTGTGGCTAGAAACAGAAGAAGCCGGCCTTCCATTTTTTTCTTTATTCTCTTCCTCCATTCATCTCCTTTTTCTTTCATTATATATATATATATATATATATATATATATATATATATATGTAATTGATTTCAGAGAGGCAGGGAGAGGGAGAGATAGAAACATAAATGATGAGTAAAAGTCCTTGTTGGAGCCTGATCTTGCAACCCAGGCATGTGCCCTGACTGGAAATTGATCTGTGGTCTCCTGTTTCATAGGTTAATGCTGAACCACTGAGCCACACCAGCCAGACTCCCCTTCATCTTTATGACATTAAATGTTTATAAATCCCACTTGGGGCTGTGGAGAAGTTAAATGAGATCAAGAGTTGTGGGTGACATCAAATTCAGAGATCTCTTAGGTAGTCCTCATGGGGACAGAGCTCAGACGCCACCTCCCTTCTTTGCATATTATACTGAAGTTCTCTAGAAATATTCATTGGGAGCTACCATGTCTGCCTTTCTGAACACAAGCTTTCAGTGCAGTGAAACGCTGGCTACTGAGACCTGCACACGTTGGATGAACTCCTCTAATCCAGTTACCAGGCCTGAGGATAAAGTCACTGCCATGCCATGTGCTTCTGCAGAGGCAGACACATCAAAACAACCACCAGAGCTAAAAATAAGTCAGACACGAATTGCATTCAGGCCATAAGGCCGAGAACCAGCCCTTTAGAGGGTTAGCACAGGTGCTGAAATTACTCAATCCTAAAGCCTAAACATTTAGAGCCAAAAGGGACTACCACAAAGCTTGTGGTCTAACTTCTCACTTGGATATAGACGAGGAAGTACAGAGAAAGGTTAGTTGATTTGCTCAAGGTCTTCCAGTTAATTATTGGCAGGGTTGGTTTCCTGATGTTTGGTCCAGAGTTCCTTCTACTCCATCACATTGTACTGATTCTAATAATAATAATAATAATAATAATAATAATAATAATAGCAGCAATCGGTTACATTAGCCTAGTTCTCCACAGATGAGAACACAAAACCTTGAATGGTTTAATGACGCCAACAGAGTTAAGAAGGGAAACATCTTTGCCTTGTTAATATTCATAGTCATGATATTTATTAGGGAAAACAAAAAGTAAACTAAGCACAATTTTCACTGGGAAAATATTGGGAACTAAATGAGAAACTGAAAGATTCTACTACCTGTAGGTAAGAGTAAAGGAATACTAACTTTCCTCAAATCCAGTCTGTCTCTTCATTTCTCTTCTCCTTGTCCTTCTTTCCTTCTGGACCCCAGTCAGCAGCAGGTTTCGTGGATGGATGGATTTCTAACAAGACTAATGAGGATGTTATATTTTACCTTAAAAAGAGATAAGGCAAATATTATCCCACATTATAGACCAGGCAAAGGAGGCACATGGTCTAGGACAGTGGTTGGCAAACTAATTAGTCAATGCAGCCAAATATCAACAGTATAATGATTGAAATTTCTTTTGAGAGCCCAATTTTTTAAACTTAAACTTCTTCTAATACCAGTTCTTCAAAATAGACTCTCCCAAGCCATGGTATTTTGTGGAAGAGCCACATGTGGCTTGCAAGCTGCAGTTTGCTGACTATGGGTCTAGGATATTTGTCAGAGGTTACATAGCTAATAAATGATAGGGATAGACTCAAACCGAAGTTTCTTTGGCTAGTGCTATTTCTTATTCAGCACATTGGTCTCCTTGCTGTTACTGAAATAGATAGTGTGAGTTCCTCTGAATGTTTGTTTTAAATTAGTTTTGAAGTTTTTTGGGGGAGACTGCACTATTAAGGACACAATTTAGGGCTTTCAATACACAACAGATGTCTTATTCTGGAAAGTGAAGGCTAGAGCTGCAAGGAACTAAAACATTCTATCCAGCATGGCCTTCTGTTTTGATGTAAGTACTGTGCCCATGTTTTAGGGCTCCATCTCCAGAAAAAAAAATGCAACCCAAGATCTTACAAATAAAAGTGACTGAGCCTAAAGGAGAACCTTCATTTCCTGTTTTATGTGAAGTCTACGTTGCAGCACACCCTGTCTAGTCTCAGAGCTCCTGGCATAAGGAAAACCTTAGCCAGTCCCCAGTACTGTGGAGTGCTCAGGATGTCTACTAACATCATGGCAGGTAGGGACACCATCGCCACTCACCAGCACTGTGCAGTGCTTACTCACAGTGGCTTCTAACATCATGGCATGTAGAGAAAAGCCTTCATCTTGGGACTCAGAGGCTTAGTTGAAATCCCACTTAGTAACTGAGTAAGCTTAGGCAGCTTACTTAACCTCTGGAATCTGTGCCTTCCTGATTAAAATTGGCATGTTAAAAGACCAACTCACAGAGCTGTGAAGGGGAATAGAGGCCATGCGTGTTGACCTGGTAACCCTGTGTTCTGATCAGGTAGGCACTCTGGTAAACCAGATGTGCAGGTCCATTGTCTTGGCTGACCAGGATGCTCCTGAAGGTAGAGCACTGGTTTGAGGCAAGCACTACTCAATGATTTTCCCAGCAAGACTGTGCCCTAACCCCTTCTTCTTTCTCATGCTGGTCATGGGGAGCAGAGGCTGAGAAGGAACCTGTTATCCTTAGTAAAAAGTAACAGCACCACAAAAACCTACCTCCATCATACTGCCTGTGATGTGAGCTTCAGCGTCAACTTGAATGGATCACAAACATCAGGGTTCCCTGATGTTTGGCTGAATATTATTTTTGGGTCTGTCTGTATGAGTGTTCCCAGAAGAGATTAGCATTTGAGTTGGTAGAAGACTACCCTCTCCAGTGTGGATGGGCATCATCCAATCCACTGAGCGCCTGAACAGCAGAAAAAGGTGGAGGAAGGGTAAACTCTCTCTCTCTCTCTCTGCCTGATTGTTTCAGCTGGGACATTGGAATTGAGACTAGAATTTACACAATCAATTTCCCTGGTTCTTAGAGCTTTAGACTGACGGAATCACACCACCAACTTTCCTGTATCTCTAGCTTGCTGATGGCAGGTCCTAGACTTCACAATCTTCATAAAAACATGAGCCGATTCCTTGTAATAAATCTCTATGCATCTCTAAGTTTTTGTTATTGTTGACCTGGATTCTTCTAATCAAAACCTTGCTTCATTTTTGTAAAGGTTAACCTCATATTTAGAGCAAATGGTATATATGTATATATATATATATATATATATATATATATATATATATATATATATATATCTTAATTTGGTAAGCAGAATATAGAGCCTCCCCTCAAAAGAATGCTCTATATTAATCTTTAGAATCTGTGAATATATTGACAGATGGAAAAAATATTTTGCATATGTGATTAAGAGTATAGATGTTGAGATTGGAAGACTATTAGGTGAGCCTAACTTAATAACATGAAAATGGAAGACCACACCAGCAGTGGTTAGAGAGAGACCAAGAGATTTGATGACAGAGGTGTTGCTAAAGAAATGCTACACTGGTGACTTTGAAGATGAGAGACGAAGCTGAGAGCCCAGAATCCAGGCAACCTCTAGAAACTTGGAAAGGCAAGAAAACGGATTCTCTCCTAGAGTCTCCAGAAAGGGTTGCAGACCAGCCGATGCCTTGACTTTAGCCCAGTGATTTCCCTGGTGACCTACAGAACTATATGATAATGAATTTGTGTTTTAAGTCACTAAGTACCCCTCAGAAATAGGGTAGACCTCCTCCCCAAATTTGAAATGCCACACACACACACACACACACACACACACACTCACACACACACACACGTGCACATGCGTGTAGGTAAGAGCAAGCTTGTTACATGGTAAGATTTTCAAGGTGACTCCAAAACTGTCCAAAAATGGCCTGAGAAATCAGGGAAAGGAAACTTTCTTGGGGAATCTATGCGGCTTAGGAGATGGGGACTGGGTGACAGTTCACCTGCATGGTTTGCTCTTACCATTAACATCCATGGAGATGGCACCAGACATTCTTTTTCTTTTTTTAATTCTCACCTGACGATATGTTCTTATTGAATTTTAGAGAAAGAGGAGATAGAGAGAAAGACAGAGAGAGAGAGAGAGAGAGAGAGAGAGAGAGAGAGAGAGAGAGAGAGAGAAATGTGAGAAAGAAACTTTGGTTGCCTTCAGTACAAACCCCGACTGGGGATCGAACCCACAACCCAGGTATGAACCTGGGTTAGAAATCAAATGCACAACCCATTTGGTTAGAAATCAAATGCACAACCTTTTAGTGGTGTACAGGGTGGTGCTCTAACCAACAGAGCCACTGGCCATGATGGACACCCAGATAGTCTTATCAGCTTGGCCTGGTGTGGGACAGGAAGGGAACAGATGGGTGATGCTCAAGTATTGTCAGCCATCAAATATTAAGAAGTGGAATAATATGCTGTTTCTCAAAAATAGAAATTTAACACAGCAATATTCCTCTACTTCCATCTAATAAACAATTTAACCATCTATCTATCCATCCATCCATCCACCCAACCAATATGTTAAGGTGTATCTACTTTGTGCCAACCTATCTAGAAGATATGAATGCAGTGTTATCCCTGGAATAACTTCCCTTCCTTCTTTGCTCACCATCTTGTAGGAGTGGACATTATATTTTTTGATTATTTGCCAAGTATCCCAATTGTTGTATGTGGTGAAGGCTTAGAAGGCACAATGAAGAAAGTGAATATTTCTTAGGTTGACATAAAGCAAGATGATCCATTTACTCGACATAATTTTAAAACCACACAAATAGGGGTGCAAAGATGGGACGGGAGAGAGAGAGAGAGAGAGAGAGAGAGAGAGAGAGAGAGAGAGAAGTGAAACAAACTGTCTAAATCCTCAAGTCCCTTTTAAAGAACAGACACATAATAAAAATTAAAAAGAAACCACATTAGAAATACAGAGGGGTCTGCAAAACAAGAGGCTTCATTCCAAAAATAAATAAATAAATAAATAAATAAATAAATAAATAAATAAATAAATAAAATAAAATTTAAAAAATTCAATACAAGGGTAGAACCAATGAATGCAATGGGTCCACATTCCAAAGTTTTTATCCTGCCTCAGGAGACACTGCACTGGAGAAATTTTGAAGAGGAAAATGGGAGGGCTGGGGGCAGAGAAAGAGCTAACCAGAATGTGGCCTGCAAACTGCAACAAAGCAATCTCCATTGACCATGGGCCTCTTTGTGCTGCTAAATTTAGGTGTGCTATAGTGAGTGTGTGTGTGTGTGTGTGTGTGTGTGTGTGTGTGTGTGTGTGTGACTTGATGTGCCCTGACATTTGCCCTTTATGGGGGGATGTGATAGTTAGGGTTAGGGTTAGGGAGACCACAGGGCGAGGACAGAGGAGATGGAGAGGGAGCCCGCAGCCAGGGGCTGAGTGGGCACCTGGAGAGCTGGTGTAGGTGCTGAGCCTCCTGAAGCTGCTTTCCCTGCAGTCACCTGCTGCGTGGTTCTCTCCCTCTTCTCTGGATAATGGGAGTCCTTCTGGTCCTCTCCCCCTCCCCTTTCTTAACCTCCTCAGAATCCAGGGTCTCCTGTGCATCACAGTACTCCTCGTCCTCCACTTCTCCTTCAGGGTCAGGGAACACCACACACCATGTGAGTCTGAGCCAGGTATCCCTTATGGTCTCAGGAGCTCAGGATGGGATCGGATCTGGGTGAAGGTGGGGAGGAGCTGCTTGCTGGTACCTAGAGTTACTGCTGCTCCCACTGCTGCTGCATCTAGGTCCCCACCTCTGCCTCCTCTTGGTGCCCAGGTGCCCAGAGGTCTGGAGCAGAGCCACTGATGGGTCCACAAGTGGGAGGGGCGGGGCCAGGGATGCTTGGATGGCCTATTCTCCATCCCCCCCCCATCCCTGCTCCTCAGGAACCCTTCAAGTTGAAGCTCCTGGGACTGTGGGGAGGTGGTGAGGAATAAGGCCCATTAGAATTGATGGGGTCGCACCCTGGACCCTCTGGACAACCTTGAAGCAATAATTCCTTTTCTCCCAGTTGCTAGGTGACTGCTGCAAGCAATGGTTGCCAACCAACAGATACCACAGGCCTGGAGCAGCCGCCGTGGTCACCTGAGCTGCACCGCTGTGGAGCCTGGAATTGCATGAGCCTCAGAGATGCCCTAGTGGGAAATTTGCATGCTGCTAGACTGATGCCTCCCCATTGCTGTTATGGGTATTTGCCTTTTATTAATTTGTAATCATACTTTTTATTTTTTATAAAAGAGGCTCAGTACTAGAAATTAGTGCACATGTAGGGTCCCAAGCAGCTCCCGTGGGGGCCTTCCTTCCTTGGCTGCCGGCCAGGGCCTTCCTTTGTTCCAAGCTGCCCCTTGGTGGTCAGCGCATACAATAGGGAGCCAGTGAACTCTTATTCTGCTGGTCAAACTACTGAGACGACACTGCATATTAGCCATATATATATATATATATATATACACTAGAGGCCAGGTGCACTAATTCGAGTATGGGTGGAGTCCCTCTCGGTGGGCTGCAGGCATTGGGATGAAAGCGTCAGTCCAGTGCCACCTGCCTCTCCTGTGTGCTGCTCTCGCTCATCCCGGCTCCACTGGGTTTGATATGATCTCTTGTACAGTCAGTTGTTATCTGGAGAGGCTCATGCTGCTGCATTCCTGTTCACCAGCTGTGAGGCCTGTGTCTGAGGCCCCTACCAAGGGTGTTAAGAGGCACTGGATTGGATCTTCACTCCTAGGACTCCCTTCCTGGTCATGTATCCAGATTCATCCCACTGATATTCATGCCCTTTATTGGGAGCCACCTGCTGGCTGCTTTTATATACTTTCTTGCCTGCAGAGCCTCTCAGGAAGGGAAGCAGGCACAGTGCCCAAGGCCTACTTCCCAGAGGCCAGCTGAACTGTTGATATCATGCTTGTGATGCAAGTCCCTCAATGCCTGCCCTGTTCTCTGGAGATTGGAGCTATAGGACTACTGAGGGAGGGAGTAGCTGCTGCCATGCTGCTGGGCCACCAGTATGGGATGGTCAGCTGACTGCCCTCCTGTTGTGGAAGTACACTAACCCTGGTGGTCAGTGTGTGTCACAGTGACCAGTGAACTCTTCATTCAGTGGTTCAGTCATTTGATTCCTTAGGCATTTATATACAAAGATAGATATTTTTAGATTTCAAATAGGCATGGAGCGGGGGAGAGATTGAAACATCAATGATGACAGAAACATTGGTCAGCTGCCTCCTACACGCCCTTACTAGGAATGGAGCCCACAACCCAGGCATGTGCCCTTGGCAGGAAACAAACCCAGGACCTTTCAGTCCACAGGCCAATGAGCTAACCAATGAATAATACTGGCTCGGACATACTTTTTTTATTGGAAAGCCACAAATCATTGCTTTCTCAACTTCCTATTGCATTCCCAGGTTTGTTCCCTTTTTTAGAAATATCCTGTTGCTGATCATCTAGCCAAAGCACAGCATTCTTCCGCTCTGTGATTTCCTGACCCTCCTCTAATAAATACAAGGGCAGAGCTGGGTCCAGGGAATCAGGGAGCAAAGAGCGCAGGATCCTCAGGCCAGTGCTCTCTGCACACCGGGGAGATAGACGTCCCTGCAGCTGCTCTCTTGGTCCTCATCCTTGCTGATACCCTTGGATCCCCTACACAGGGCAGAAGATTGCTATTTTTTGGCTGTACAATCAGCAACAGGTTATTTCTAACAAAGGGAACAAGCCTGGAAACTCAATAGGATGGTACAATGATTTGTGGCTTTCCCAACTGCAAAATGGGAATAGGCAAGAGTGTCAAGTTGGTGACAAGGACCTTAGCCAAGACAGGAATTGAGACCATGTGGGAAGAGCTCTCACATCCTATGTGGATTAGGAAATTCCTATAGGAAGAATGGTAACAATTTACTGAGCTCTATGGTTAAACAGCTTCACCACTTAACTTCCCCTTCCTCTCTGTAAAGGAACTATTTTCTTCTTACTTTCTCTTTGTAAAGGTCAGGTATGTATATACTCAAGTGCAATCTTTACATTTTCTAAACATTTTTTTTGCAGAAAGAATACCTAGTTGATTTTTTCTTTAGAGTCAACAAGAGTGACCGTATTTTATTAAACATCCTTCCTTGGAAGGTTTAATTATTCTTCTAAATAAGAGTTTTCCCTCAGGAATTAACTGTTTTCAAGTGCACAAAGAACTATTATCAGGGTGATCAGTAGAAGGAATGCTCTAATGTGTAAACCTGGTTGTGTGACCCCTCACATAGAATCTTCACCCTGGCCTCCTCTCTGTTTTATGTCCCACATCCAAACCATTAGCAAATGTGTTTGTTTTTCTTTGAAAAATATGTCCAGCATCTTATTATTGCTTACCATCTCCACTCACTCCACCTGATCCAAGCCACCATTGCCTGTCATTGAGATTCTGTCCTTGCCCCTCTTTAGTTCATTCTGCATATTGCAACCATAGTGAGTTTCTTAAAAAATAAGTTAGGTCAATTAAAAACTGTTTGAAACCCTCCAATGACTTTTAAAAAATATATATTTTTTTATTGATTTTAAAGAGGAAAGGGACAGAGAGATAGAAACATCAATGATACGAGTGAATAATTGATTGGATGCCTTCTGCATGGCCCACTGCCACCACCTCACCCCACTAAAACATGATAGAGCCTGAAACCCAGGCATGTGCCCTGACAGGAAATGGAATCATGACTTCCTGGTTCATTGGTCAACACTCAACCACTGAGCCAAGATGGCTGGATCTCCAATGGCTTTTTATTCCAGTCAGTGTAAAGCCTGATTATTATCCTAAATTACAAGTCCTTATGTAATATGATCCCTGTTTGTTCTCTGTTATAAGCTCCTATGTGATCTGGCCTCTGTTGTCTGTTTCATGTCCTATAAATTCCCATCATTCATTCTGCTTCAGTTATGCAGGCTGACCCAGATTTCTTTTCCCTCTGCTTCGACCACTCTTCCCTCATAGATCTGTATTACTTTACCCTTAACCTCCTGTAAAGTTATCTTTTCAGTAAGTTTTTCTGGGACCTCTAAATTTATAATCTCCCCCTGCCCAAATTTCTTTATTTTTTCCTGTGTACTTAACATTTGACGTACTACACATTTTACTTCTAAACCTTTTAATATTTTATCTTCTAGAACATAAATACCAAGGGAACAGTGTTTTTGCTTCTTTGTTTACTGTATTTCTCTGGTGACTGGGATATGGTAAGTTCTGATAGATCCTCCGTTTACCCAACTGATGGACACAGAATTATGTAAACTCCACCTGTAGTCTGAACATTCCTGAGCACCTAACCAGGCACGTTATATGAACTGTACATTGAACCACAAATCAGCACCTGCCAAATACCCTAAGCCCTCGATTCCTAAGTCCCTAATTATGTGCCTTATATGAAACAACCAGTGCATCATCATTGTCCCCATCCTTCCCAGGAACCTAACAGAGCCTAATGCAAATTAATCCAGCAAAGACTAATGTTGTAGGGATGGGAAGCACATATAGATCAAGGGGAATCATGGAGAGAAGCAACAATTGTATATTAATTCCTTGGTTCCCATATTTTCTAGATACTGGAGACATGGCATCATCTATCAGCTTTTAGTTTGGTGCATATACTTCATTGTGGAGAGTCTCAATCCTGAAGTTTGTTGTCCTCTTAGCTAAATTATTAATACCATTCATTTTCTTGGTCCGGCTGCTTGTGGGTGATTAAGTACATAGTAATACCAGTGGATCCCATATGCCCACTGACTCATATCATTTGCTATAAAATGGGCCATTTGCCTGAGGCAGTGTTGTGCAAACCCCATACTATCTATAATCTTACCAGCTGGCAAACACACTGAAGTTGGACTGTTCTCTCTTGTAGGGGTCCAATTTACTCAACATGTCTCTCCTTGATTGTAGTTGCCACATTGAGACTTGACATCTCTGCTGTTGGAAGGTTAGACATTCAGTAGAGGCAGTAGTTCAGTTGGCCTTGATGAGAGAAATCCCATGCTGTTGGGACCATGTGTAGCCTCCTTCCTTGTCACCGAAGTGTCTCTGTGCACAGGATCATTGCATTTAGCAATGTTGTGGCTGAGGGGTGAGGCTGGCTGACATGCAGAGGAGAATTCACTGATTTTCTCCGTTGCTGTAATACCCTCCATTTTAATCATGAGTGCTTATTCAGTACTTCCAGGTTGCACATGCCTGAGTATTGACCAATTCCTTTAGGCATTCTAAATCTCAGCATCAGAGAATCTCTGGTACCGGAAAAAGAGGGGTATGCATGATGGCCAAAGTAAAGTGTGGTCAGATGATATCTACATGGAGCTGGACAAAGTCTGTGCAGAACTTGCTGAGGTGATATCTAGAGTAAGAGATGGGGCTGATGGAATGGAAGTGGTATACAGAGATGTCTGACAAAGCACTGAATAAAATGAAGTGAAAGAAAAGATGAAGGAATAAATGTCTGATTTCACAATATACTTATTGCCATTTCTTGACTTCCCCAATATAGAAAACATTTTGTAGGTGTTTTTTGTGTACTTCCTGAGCCTTTATACCTCCCCTGCCACCCTCATTGGTGACATTTAAGAATCAGATCAGCTTTATTTGTTACTTAGCTTGGCATAAAAAGAGACCAGGCTGTGATATTCTACATGTGCTACTGAAGCCTCACAGGTCTTCAGCCCATAACAACAGCAGCCAATGCTTAGTGATTACAACTATGCTTCAGGACTACACTTGGGGCCCTGTGGGCATCATCTCTCAGGTGAAGTGCTTACTGGATGAGGTGCTTACTATAATTATTTCATAATAGTGCCTAGAACATTCCATAGTTTCTTTCCTTAGAGAAATACCAAATATCCTGTCATCTCTGTCTGTAAATCCTACTCTTACCACATCCTGAGATGTGTACTTGCATAACATGTTTGTCTAGTATAAGCTGAGCTACTCTACTATTTCATGGGAAGAGGAGGGCAAGGGTAAGTATATCAGAACTAAAATTTTCCTTCACTGGGGTCATCCCCCTTCTTTCTCAGTCCTGCAATTAGTCTATAGGGAAATTTTCTGCTGTTACTTCAACCTTTTCTTTCTCTCCTTTCTTATCAATCCATTTGTCATGTGCCTGTATCCAAGGCAGGTTATGAAATATTAGAATACATGATCCATTTATAAGCCCTTCTGAGCAGAGAGCCCTGACATTGTGATTCGTCTTTACAAACTTAGTTGAGTTTCCAAGTGAAACCATCTCAGGTGCCTGACTTCACCTAAGATGCATGACTAAAGAAAGTCCTTTGAGCTCTGTTTGTTGTTCTCAAGAAAATAGAAATAAAGTTTTGGTTCTCTCTTACACCAGATGCACAACCTGTTGTGAAGGGCTATCTGGTGCATGCAAACTTTCCACACTTTCCCGGCCACCTAAGAGTGACTTTGGGGCTGGAACCAGTTACTTTTTGGTGCATGGGACAATGCCCACCAAGTGACCCTCACTGGTCAGGGTATATAAGGGAGTCTTTCATGGCAATTCTTGATACCTACAAACCATGCATAAGGTTGATATTCTGGGACGGCTGCTCCTGCTGATAGATAAGAGGTATCATTTGCTTAACACATCCCAACTTTTAAAGCACTGGATTGTTACTACTTTGAGCCCTGGGCAGGAAGACTTTGACCTAGACCTCATCCTCTGGAGGACTCCAACAGCTGGGATCCGCTGCCAGCCCATATCATGCTTGTGCCCCTCTACCTCAGTTTTTCAGCTCTTGTACCTGAATGCTCCTTTATCTTTTAGTATAATTGTAGAACTTCCACTCAGGCAGCTTTCTCATGGTTCTGGGTGATAGAGGTTTTGTCTTTTAGTTCTAGTTTTGAAATTGTTGTGCATGGCAGAAGTTTAGGTGTGTTTATCTATGCCCCTATCAGTGAATTACCCTTTTTTTAGGTAGATATATAGTATAATATTTTGGAGTATCCATAAAATAAAGTGTCATGCATGCCAATTTTAAATAACATGAGTCTTTAGTTACAGGGAAGAATATATAGTAATAATAATAGGATATGCTAGTATCAAAAAGACTGTTAAATAACAGTAGAAAATTCAAAACAACTTTTATGTCCAGAATGCTTGTTAATTTTTCTTTTCTTTTCTTTTTTTTCTTTTCTTTCTTTTCTTTTCTTTTCTCTTCTTCTTCTTCTTCTTCTTCTTCTTCTTCTTCTTCTTCTTCTTCTTCTTCTTCATTTTTTATTTTGTTCAGAGTCAATGTATATTTTCTGTTGAAAATAAAACAAGCCAATACAATTTTTTTTATAAAAGTCAGATATCACATTTTGGGGAAGACTTTCTTAATACTTAACCACCACTTTACAAAGCATGCATTCCCTGCCTGACATAGTGCCTGTCGTATAGAAGATACTCAATAACAGTTTACTGATTTATTTTACTCTCTTGCTGATGTTCCATCCTAGAAAAAGGTATGAAAACATTTTTGAAGAAAATAAGATGCTTCTTGAAGGATCCTGAAGGTTGTCTTGAACCCGTCAAATACTAGAGACACTTTAAACTTCTGTCAGAAATTTAACTTGCTCTGAAGCCAATGTGTTCTGCCCCTGACTGCCAAAGAAGGTCTTTTCTACTTTAAGAAGTGTGGGGCTGGCTGGCTGAGGGCTGGAGTGTGGCTGCTCTGATGAACTACTTCAACCAATTTGTTGCCCTCCAGACTTCATCCTGAACCTCATTCACTTTGGATAATTGTGTACTTATTTCTTCAATCTCCAATCCCACATCCACCAAGTGACTTGGATACTATATTGTCAAAATTCAAAAAATTTACCTCTTTTTGGTTTATCATCTTGGCAAAATTATCATATGCTCCAGCTCACATTGGAATTCCAGGCTCAGGAGTTTCTTGCAAGGAATATTCTAGATCTAGGCATTCCACCTTCTTCTGGAAAGTGTTCTCAACCCCAACACCCAATATTCTCCCCAACACTCCTGCATCTCATCACTGTCTTTCTATGAAACACAGAATGTCAAGATAGGCCACCTGTATTTCCTGCTCCTCAGCATCTTTGTAGTATGCTTGAGAATCTGGTACTGCCAGAGTTTCTCTGTATGTTCCATCTCAGAAGGTCATACCTTTTAAGGAAGTTTGGTCCTCTTTGGACCATAAGATGGAAGACCTTAGGTCTTAACACACATGCTGTAAGGTCTTGATCAAGTCTGTTAAATTCTCTAAGTTTTGCTTCCTATCCTATACCAAACAGACTGGGTTCAGATAAAACCACGGATAAGGATATACAGAGGAAAATAAAAAGTATTAGGAAATGTCTTTGCAAGGCCATATTACTGCGGGAGTTGCCATTCCTGCCTATAGCTCCCAGAGGGTGGGGGGACAAAATGACAAAAGATGTGAAAGTGCCCAGAATGGAGTTATGAGCACAGTGCCAGTCAAAGATCTAGAAGGGGAACCTCTCTATATTACCATGAGTAAGGGAAAGTGAAAGGTTTCCCTGCAGTGAGAGTGTAGGTGACCCACTGAATGCATTGGAGCTACCTAGAACCAGGTTTGATTCCTGCTGTCAATACTCACATCCCTAAACTGGAAAGAGTTAAGTCTTAGAATAGTATCCCTTGCAATAAATCCACTGGGTCTGGGGGTTGAGGTCTTGGAACTAAAAGAATTATCACCTCCTTAGGGCTTGGGGATCACATTTTGAGTAGAGTGTGAGAATGTACAGTTCATTCTTACTTTACTTAACTAAATGGAGTTCACATCCTGAGTCTATGTTACCTATCATTCCCCCCAACCCTCCTGCTTCGCCATTAAAACTGACAGTTTGATTTAAATATTAAGAGGCTTTTGGAAATTTTATAATGTTGTCTTGATAGATTTTAAATCTTTTTTAGCTTGAAAATATGACTGCTTTAGGTTCTTTACAAGTTATGCAGTTTTACCATGAGATGAACAGCCAATAAAAATTTTTGTTAATACTTTAAAAGCAGTTTTTTGTACATTACAATCAATTTTTCTAGAATATTCACTTATTTCAATTAGCCAATTTAAATCACTCTAAAAAGTTGACTACTTTTCTACTGTCAAACTCAACACTCTAACAACAAACTTATTTACCAAGTGTATATAAGTGGAAAGGATTATTTGTCTTCTTGAGTAGACCCTGAGCATTCCTGGTACTAGGCTGGATTTGGATATCAAATACTCACTTCCCCTCACACTTGGAACAAGACATCTCAAACACATCTTGTTGCAGTGAGAGGACAGCTGCTGTCGGCCAAGACCTGCATCACCACCATTTGTCCACCATCCAGAACTGAAATATCATTGCTGACATGTACACCTAAGGAACTGTTTGACATTGAAATTGGGACACAAAAGAACTGTTGGCCCAGAAAGAAACTCACTACAGACTGATTCATTTGCCTCTAAGCATGACCATTATGGCTGATCTCATTTTTGGTTCTTATAAGTGCATTTCTTATATCAAATGATCTCACACATCTAGAGGAAATAATGAACAGCATAAAATGGTGAACAAACCTGTCTCAGAGACAGTTAAGCATTTATCGGACTGTCAAACCTCAGAAAGAAGGTAGGGGAGGGTGGGGGAAAGAGGGAGAGATCAACCAAAGGACTTGTATGCATACATATGAGCCTATCCAGTGGTCACAGACTACAGGGGATAGGAGAATACATGGGGAGAGGTTTTGGGTGTGAATGGGGAAATGAGAACAATTATGTGACACTATAATAATAATAATAATAACAACAACCCCACACTGATAGTTTGGACTCTAGACATTTATCACACAAGTATTTATTGAACATCTACTATGGAAACAGAGATAAGCGTACTATGTTTTCTGCATCAAGGAGTTCACTCTCTAGTAGGGGAAGTGATCAAATATGCATGTTACAGGTGGTATGATGGAGGTAGCTCAGAAGCTGTAGGAGCACAGAGGAAGGTGCAGAATACTGTTGGCGAGGTGAGGAAATATTCTCTAGAGAAGACGAGCACTGTGTGTGTGTGTGTGTGTGTGTGTGCATTTGTTATGCTCTTTCAACTAAGAAACATTTAAAAAGGCACTTGTTATTCTCTATAGCTTAGAAATGGCTTCAGTGTATAAAACTTGGAGGCCATTGATTAGGTAAACATATTGGCACAAGTCTTTTGTACTCTTTATTTTTTATCCTCACCAGAGAATGTTTATTGATTTGAGGGAGGGAGGGGGAGAAAGAGAGAAAAAAAGAAAGTGAAACATTAGTTAATGACCTCCTGTATGCACCCCATCTGGGAAATGAACCTGAAACTTAGGTATGGGCCCTGACAGGGAACTAAACCTACAATCTTTTGATGTATAGGACAATGCTCATTCAACTGATACACCCAGCTTGTGCTGAAGTAGAATAATTCTGAAATTTAGCCTGTGTGGTACTTCTGAGAATACTTAATTGAAATTTGGAACCTCCTGAAGACTACAGAAAGCAAAAGCTCTAGTATTGTCCTGGGCTTCAAGAAATCTGTCTTCCTGAGAAATACATAAAGATGGGATTTAGTATTGATGCTCAAATTTTCAGAAGCCTGATTATAACAAGTGATACACTCTGGGATGAGTTCCATTTAAAAACCATTACTACTACTATTACTACTATTAGTACTACTACTACTACTAATAATAAATATAACAATAAAAATAATAAAACGAAACCATTCTTGCATATTAGATGCTGGAAATAAGATGCAGCCCCTTTTCTCTTTTAGTTTACATACTGGAGGTTGTGCCAGACAATAAACAAGGAGTAAAATAAAGTAGATTATAAAAAGAGCTGGCAAGGAAGCACATAGGATGCTAGTTACTGTATTTTTTTAAAACCCCAGTTGTTTTGGATGAGTGGATAGAACATCAGCATGCAGATTGAAGGACCCAGGTTCCATTCTGGCCAACTATGCCCATGTGGCAGACTCCATCCTCTGTGGGGGGCATGTTGGAGGTAGCCAGTCAATGATTCTTTCTCATCATTGACGTTTCTGTCTCTTCGTCTCCCTCTCCCTCTCTGAAGTCAATAAAAGAAATATATTTTTTTAAATTATAAAAATTATTATTTAACATGCTGGCCTTAACAACCTATCTTCTCCTGATGTGCACACAGGGTAGACCTCAGAAAAGTGGCATTGTTACTTTTCTAGATTAATGTCTGTGTTGAGCCAAGGTGGGAGGGGGACATTTTCCCATACCACTGTAAAGGTATTCACTTGGTTTCAGACTCTCCTTCCCAGAATGAATTGCTTACCCTCCAAAACCCCAACTACAGTCATTTTGGAATCATCACTACACAATGTAGCCCCTGTGCAATAGGATGGTGAATTAAAAACCAGGCATGAAGCTCGCTCTAGGTGTCTCATTTAGTTGGAACACTGTTCTGAACTCCAAGTGCATCATTGTGGCCTGATTCAACTCCTGGTTAGGGCATGACATTGCAGGTCGATCTTTTCTTGGAGAATGTAAGGAAGGCAGCCAATTGATGTTTCTTTCTATGTCACATCAAGGTTTCTCTCTGTTTCTCTCTTCTCTCAAATCAATAAACATAAACTAGGGTAAGAATACAAAGCAAAACAAAAAATCAGACATGGATACTGAGAATTAAGAGGAAATGGCAACATTTTTGAACTGTAAAGTGTGTCCCATTGCACAGCAATCTAACTGGTATATTTTGTGGGTCAGGTACTCTTCCTGGAAGCAGTATGGCCATTGGGAGGAAGACTCAGAGTTCAGCTTTGAAGAGGAGCTCAGATAGCCACACAAGACCAGATTTTCTGAATTTCCTGAGATGCCAGGCTCTGTGGCTTTCTTGGAAAATTCTTCAATATCCCCCTTCCCACCCCCTCCACAACTCCCCACCTTCTTTAACAGCCACACCCATTCCTGGGCTCTGGGGCCACCCAAGTGTGAAGTCCATATCCTACCATACTGTGAGGGGGGAGGAGAGGGCCAGCTTGTACTTAAAAGGAAGCAGGTGAAAAGAATCACCTGATCTCGAGTGATTCTGGGGAAAAGGCTCATTCTTCTATAGTCACTTCAACCAAAAATAACAAAGGTTTGAACCTGAGGTGGGGGAGGGGGTGCTTGGTTTCCAGAGGGCACATGCATGACAGGGCTACCAATTGTGACATCGCCGCCAAATGTTGGGCACCTGCTCAGCGCTTGGCACTTGCATCCCACTTGTCTGGGTTGCTTGATAGTTCCCCTGTACTGTGGATCACTCTTCGTGCTCCATTACTTTGAATTGCTTTTCGTGCCCCAGGATCCTGGGACACTGTCTTTACCCCATTCGCCTTGGTGGCTCATTGTGCCCCGGACCTCTGACTGTCATGTCCGGGCTGCACATGTGGGCCCTAAGGTTTCTGTGCCTGTGGCAGCTGGTATGGCTGCAGGTCCAGGCAGCTCCGATTCCGGAGTTGTCCCTGGACTCTGTCCTGCTGACCTCCATCCCCATGGGGCCAAGTCCGCAGCCTGTTCAGGCTCAACAACCAACCCTTCCATCGTTGGACCGAGGACTCACCATCACCCCTGAACCGACTATGGTAACTGATGCTGTAACCCAGCAGCAGACTATTGCTCATCCAAAACACCCTAAAATGTCACTTCCATATTCAGAGTCTGTTCATTCTCTGAAGCCAACCTTGTCTCAGTTCACAGCTCTGTCTTTCAACATCAAAGTTGCCATAGCTCAGCAGCATGAATCAGATGCGATTGACCCAGCAATGACTGAAAGGAGTTCCACTGTGAACATCTGTAAGTTCTGCAGCTGCAGTAGTGGGACACTGTCCTGTCTTGGTTTTGGCAAAAAACAGAAGCTGAGCAAAGTACCTGTACCAGAGACCAGCACCTACAATGGCACCTTCACCATCTTGTAAGCATTGCCTTTTCTCACTTATTTTCTGCATCTTGGATCACATGGCAGCCTTTTCCCTGAGTACTTCCTTGGTCTTCCTCATCTCCCCCTAAACAGCTTTGAAGGACTTTCTGTTTTGATCTCCTTTGACAACTATTCTTCATCTTTATTCTCCTTAATGCTATTGTTCCCCATTTCACCAGTCTTTTACTTGTAATTGCCCATGTTATTTTTCTTGATCCATGATTTTAGCCCCTTCATTTCATTCTTTAACCTCTGTTGTCCTCCCACTTTTGCTTCATCCTCTTTACAACAACATGATCATCTTTGAATTTTATTGATGGTGAAACAACAAAGTGGTTAAGAGAAGAATCTAGAGCCAGATATGCTATTTATTAGTCTTGGGACTCAATTTCCACAACTTTGAAATGAAGATTAGGATAGTTAACATCTTTAGTATTGTTGTGAGTTTTGAATGAGTTAATATATATAGAAAGTACTTGTATAAGAGGCTAATATATATATTTGTTAACTATTAGTATTTGACCACTTAGTCATATCTGGAACTCATCTTTGCCCCCTGGCTGTCAATATAAATCACTCATTTTGTGCCCAACTGAGGTGTGACTACTGTGAAGCCACAGAAATAGGGAATTGACTGTGGAACATGACAGTGGTAGGTGGGAAGTAAGACAAAATGCATAAAAAGGAGGTGATATATATAATTAAGCACTAAAAGAGATATAGGCCAGAGAAGCTGTAATTCAGCAGAATCTGCAGTGACTGGGGTGTGGAGTCAGGGATAAGCTAGAACTTCAGCTGGGCCTTAAAGGATGGCTGTGGTTTGGTAAACAGAGAAAAATTAGTGAGAACAAATTAGGCAGAGGCATGGCTGCAGGAATGATTATGACTAAATAGACCAGTCTAGTTATAAAGAATTAGTTTCGGAAGCAGTGAAAAATTTTATTATGTAAAATCTTGACTATCAGCTCTAGAGGTTTGAAAGCTGCACATATAAGGAGACCAACTTAAAGCTTTCAAGTGAGAGAGACAGAAGAATAAAATAAGAGGATTGCCCAGCCTATGTTGCTCAATGATTGAGAATCAAGTCAGGAACCAATAGGTTACTGGTTCAATTCACAGTCAAGGTCCAGCTTGATCCCTGGTGGGGGGGATATGCAGGAGTCAGATGATCAATGATGTTTCTCTCTCACAGGTATTCCTACCTCTCTATCCCTCTTCCTTTCTCTTCTCTCTCTCTCTCTCTCTCTCTCTCTCTCTCTCTCTCTCTCTCTCTCTCTCTCAAAAAATGGATTATTTTAGATTTCATAGTTACAGTAATCTAGAGAGGAAGACTTGAGTCAGGGAGACCAAATATTATACTCTAGGAGTCAAGTGGGAATGTGCTGAATCAGATTGGTTATTACAGGAGTAGAAAGAAAATCCAGAGAACTCTATAAAGGAAGAACTAACAAAGTTTGGTAGCTAATTGGAGTCAGGGATGGGATGTACAGGAAAGAGAAAGATCAAATATGACCCTTGATCATTTCTGTCCTGGATGATGAGAAGAATGATGTTGGTATGACAGGCAGATATACAGCAGTTGGGAAAGAGAGCCAGACTGAGGAAGTGAGCTTAGTTTGGGCATCTTTCATGGGTGAGCTTAAAGCAACAGGAAGGTTTCTATTTGAGTGAAAATGCCCACTGGACAGAGGGGCAGGCAGCTATCTGAATATTTCTGAAAAATATGTAAACTGAATAGGTAAGTTGAGTAACGAGGACAAACTAAAGATTCAAAGTCATCCACAGAGATAGTGTTTTGAAACCGAATCTCAGGAATTTAACAACTTCTTTTAAACATTTGTAATTCATGGACACATTCTTACTGTTTTGTTTTTAAGTGTGACAGAAGTATTCTACCTAATAAAAGAGCAACATGCAAATTAACTATTACACTGCTACACCCACCAGCCACGCCCACCAGCCACGCCCACCAGCCCATCAGAGCCAGTATGGAAATAAACTCAATAAATATGGCTACAGTCACAGAGGGCAGTAAAGAGGAGTGGGTTTCCTAGGCAACAGAGAAAGCTAAGCTTTCCACCTGACCTTGCAGGCCTAGGCCTCCACTCCAGGTTACAAAGTTTTAATTATAAAAGATACATAAAACCAAACATAAATGGTGACAGCCTGAGTGAAGAGGGCTTGTCTTCACTCCAGCTATAAAGTTTCAGTTGTAGAAAGTAAATATATCCCAGATACCAGGGCATCCCAATTGGTCACCAGAGGGAATCGCCAACCTGCAAACCACCAAGGGACCCTCACCCAGGCCACCCCACACCCAAAGGAACCTCACCCAGGCCACCCCACACCCCAAGGGAACCCCCACCCTGATCTGGGACACCCTTCATGGACAACCAGCTGGCCCTCACCCATGCACCAGGCCTCTATCCTATCTAATAAAAGAGTAATATGCAGATTGACCATCACTACAAAACACAAGATATCCTGCCCCTATGTGGACACAAGATGGCCACCACAAGATAGCCAGCAGGGGAGGGCAGTTGAGAGGGACCAGGTCTGCAAGGGAGGGCAGTTGGAGGTGATCAACCCTGTAGGGGAGGGCAGTTAGTGGTGACCAGACTGGCAGAGGAGGGAAGTTGGGGCCAAACGGGCTGGCAGGGGAGCAGTTAGGCATCAATCAGGCTGCCCTGGGAGTGGTTAGGGGGTGATCTGGCAGGCCAGCAGAAGAGGTTAGGGACAATCAGGAAGGCAGGCAAGTGAGCAATTTGGAGCCAGCAGTGCTGGATTGTGAGAGGGTCTAAATGGGCAGTTTAACATCCCTCAAGGGGTCCCAGATTGGAGAGGGTACAAGCTGGGCTGAGGGACATTCCTCCCCTTAGCCTGGACACCTTCACAAATTCCAGCACTGGGCCTCCAGTAAAGGATATAATGTGAAAATCTCACCGAACCCTTTCTTCCACTCCTGTTACTATTTTGGTGTGTGTCTATTCTTTTAATCTCTCTCTCTGTCTTTTCTTTTTACATTTTCCCACTAGAGAGGTAATATTTTACTGCTTACTCAGGGATTTGTGCTTTTCCCTGTCAAATATGTCTATGTCCATACTAGTCCTCTTATTTCTAACCATCATTATCCTTCTAACACCTGGAGAGATTTGCACAGTGGGCACTGCTTTCCTGTGGCCTGGTATAAGGTTTCTTTACATTTGTTTTCTTAAAATGATAAATTTTTGACATTTTCCTGGTCAATTACTATTTTCTCACTGATTTGTAGGAATCATTGTAGACACAAGTGATTTTGGAAAAAAGAAAATATATTCAAAGTAGTTAACTGGCATTATCTATCCAAGAAAAAAAGTTCCGGTTCTGAGGAGAAGCCTCAGGGTGCCAATGGCCCCACATTATGTGTTTATTAATAATGCAAATAGGGAAGCTGTGGAAATTAGAAAGCTGGTGTTTTCTACATTTGAATATTCCCCTTAAGGTTGCCATGATTGTTCTATTTATTCTTATTTGTTTCTTAGCTATTTAAACACATTAATTGTATTTCTTCACAGAAACTTGCAGGGAAATGATATTTCAGACATCGATAAAGATACATGGAAGTCATACCATTTGGTTGAGAAACTGTAAGTATATTCACTCCAAAAATGAATTTTAAAAAATAACTGTATTTTAAAATCCTTCTTGGTCCAGAATTTTGAGTCAGTAGCTCTGAGGAAAGGTATTTCCCCCTCCGTATCCCAAATCAACATCTATAGATTGCAATTCTGTTTATTTTAAAAATTAATTTGGTAGCCTCTCTTTAAATTCAGTGTCAATTTAAACTTATTTACCATTATAACAAGTAATACATGATTATTCTATATAATAAAGAGCTAATATGCAAATGATCATCACACTGTCCCACCAGTAACAGCTCAGAAACTCATCACTGGGGAGAGAGGAATGGGAACCACCTGGGCTGCGGCCCATTAGGGAATAAAGCTGCCCGTGGTCCTGGGCACCAAAGGCTGGGGCTGCAGCGAATGAGCGGGACAAGCTACACACCCCACCATCCCGGGCACGAGTGGTTGCGCCTATGCCTGCGACCTGGCCCCAAAGAGGGACAAACCCCATGCCCCATGGTCCAGGGCACCAGCCTCTGAGCCTTTGCCCACAGCCCTGCCTTGTAGAGGGACAAGCCATCTGCGCTGCGGTGCTAGGGGCCAGTGCCTGTGGCTGCAGCAGGTCTGGGAGAAGCCAGCCTCGATCCTGAGTGCCTGTGGCTGGCCAGAGGGAGGGAAGTCTGGGTACTGGGTTCTTGCAACCACCTCGAGGAAGGAATCCTGGATACTTGGTGCAGGGAGAGGCAGAGGCAGTTAGGGATGATCAGGCCAAGCAGTGAGGGGTTATGAGGCCAGTAGTGGAGCAGTTAGGGGACATCAGGCAGGCAAGCAGAGGTAGTTAGGGGCAATCAGGCAGGCAGGCAAGGGGTTATAGGTAATCAGGCAGGCAGGCAGGCAAATGGCTAGGTGCCAGCAGTCCTGGATATTGAGAGGCAGTCAGACATCCCCTAAAGGTCCTGGATTGGAGAGGGTGCAGACCAGGTTGAAGGACTCTACCCTCCCATGCATGATTTTTTTGTACTTTTCTCAATATATAAAAATGAAATAGTAAGTATAGTGAAAACCCTGCTTGTGCCCTCATCAGCCACCCTAAGTTAACTACTACACTATATGTGCTATATTTTCTTACAGACAAATGCATTTCTTATTCCCCCTGCATTTGCCTACACGCATATTTACAGATAGCAAAATAGGTATGTTGTGTGATTTTCACATTTTTTAAAACATAAATGGTAATAACATCCGACAACTTGATTCTTTCACCTCACAATATATATCTGAGACATATTTCCTTCTTGGTACATAGAGTGTAACCCAATTCATAACATTCCATAGTTTAATAATCCCTCTATTGATGGATGTCCAGACTGTGTCCAGTTTTCTTTTTACATGTATTGCTGGAACAAACATTCTTGTACATGCGTTTTTTTAAACATGGAAAGGTATTTATGTAGAACAGATATTTAGAAATGGAATTGTTGAACTGAGGACTATATTGATATCACAACTTAATTGCCTCATAGAAGTTGTGCCAATTTACACTCCAATCAGTGGGCCACAACGGCATGTATTCCTCTACCCTCCTGCCACTGCAGAGTCTCAATTTTTTCGCTGATTTAATAATGGGTGAATAAAATGGTCCTATCTACATTTGAATTTTTTTGATTACCTGTGAATTTAAGTATTTTTATATATTTATTGAACATTTCTATTTCTCCTCTGAATTTGTCTTGCTCTTTTTTGCCCTTTTTGTAGAAAACTCCATTTAGGTACATAAGTGATTTGGGAAGAAATTTTTACATTCCAAGTAATTAACTGACATTTCCAAGACATTTTGTGTGTCATATTATTAGTTCCAATTTAATAGATGTCATAAATGATGTCTCAAATAATAACAAAAAACATAATAGTCATAGTAATCTAAAAACAGGGTTTTTGAACACCCTAAAAGATCCCTCCCTTAGTCTAATATCTTATTGGTAAGGGCAAAAAAGAACCAGGCAGTTGTTTTAAATATGACTTATTTAAAACTAGATAGAGTTTATTTTTTCCATGATAATATCTGGTAATTAAAATGAAAGTCAGGCTGAGACCGGTTTGGCTCATTCGATAGAGCGTCAGCCTGTGGACTGAAACATCCTGGGTTCGATTCCTGTTCAGTTTTTGCCCCCTGAAATCAGTCCATTCAATCCTTTTACGGACCTCTGCCCTAAAGGGATAATCAACAACTGGAAATCACATGCACACTTTTGCATGTATTCAAGAAAGTGTACTTTTCTAAGGAAAGGGTCCATAGCTTTTATAAAATTCTCACAGGACTCTTGTCTCCAAAGACTAAGAGTCAAATGTAAGGGAGAAGAAAGATATTTCTTTGGCTATCTATAAAACTGTCCTTACCCTCAAGAGTGATGGTAAATGGATGATTTGCTTTAAATAAAAATAGTATACTAAAAATGCTGTCTGTCATCTTCCGAAATCATGGCAAAAGTGTTTCTGGAATATCTGCTACGTGCCAGGAATTGTTTTTTGTACCAGGATTACAGGCCCAAGAACAAAGTAGACAAATTGTGCCAGTTCTCAAGGTGTTTACAAATGTATAATATGAAAAAAAATTACACACAAACACACATATATTAAATAAATAGATATAATTTCAAGTATTGATAAGGTCTTTGGACAGACAGAAAGCTGAGGAAGGAAAGTGAGTCAATTCTAGAATGGCCTATTGTTTCCACAAAAAAGATGTGATAAGAAAGGTTTGAATAAAGAACAGATTATCTTCCTTCAATTAAATAAAGATTAGGGTATTTCAATGGCACAATTACGCACATTTCCTTATATATTTACAACTATACAGTAAATAGTTGTAGTTATTTTGCATTTTGATCCAGAAATAATGTTTTTATTTTTCAGAAATCTCAGTGGAAATAATTTGAGGGAAATACGTAAGGATTCATTTGAAGGCCTGTTTTCCCTCCAGTACTTGTAAGTTAATTATATTGATTTATGAGTTTTTTAGTTGTAATATCTATAATATTTACTTAAAGGGTTCAAATGAGATAATCTCTGCAATTTCTCCCAGCAATAAAATTCTACAATTCTGTAAACTCCATCCCATTTCTAGCATTTACTATTTGTTCTGTATTTTCATTTTATAATCATATAGACAAGATATGGATAGGAAAAAAACTCTTCAGTTATTGAGTAAAATTGGTAATGAGATCTGAGTAATTATACACACACAGATATGCACCTTGTTATGTAAGTGTTCATATACCATCTGCTTATATTTAGTTTAGGGGCCATGGGTCATATCACACCTATATTTGTGTGTTTCTCAGAGGATATAAGTTAATAATGATTTTTATACTTATGAAGGGCTGTAAAAGAACAGAAGAATAGAAGAATATACAAGACAGACTGTCCGTGGGTAGGAAATCCTTACTGTCTGGCCTTTACTGAAAAGGTTTTAAAATGTTGATTTAATAAAATGAGAATAATTCAGTTTAACTGCAAATTGTCTTCTGTAGGACATGAAAATATAAAACATTTATATTAATTTGAATACTATTAACCAGACTTTTTGATAATTTAATATAAATGAGATTAACATTTACTCATTAAATGTTTAAGCAGATGAATTATGTAAATAATATTTAAAAATATATTACATTACCAAGAGAGCAAATTGGTGTTGAGGATTTCAATGCAGGAAATGTTATACCAATACTAAAAGTAAATATTTAACATGATGGGTAAGTGGTATTGTTGCAAATGACTACACCAAGTAAGTATATCAGAAATGTCTCTATTTTTGCAATAAAAAACTCCCAGCCTCCTTGCCAAGGAATCAATGTTTGCCTAGTAAGTCTATTTACTTAGAAATAGAGAAATCCTTTTTGCTATAAAAACTCAAATATGATACTTGGTCCATGTTACCTAGAGTTGTGAATGTTAGCTTAATCTTAATCTTTATTAAGCTAATTAATGATGCTATTTAGTAAGTGTATTGTTTTTGAAAATATAGAACACTTAAGGGAAGTAGGTATAAAGAGCCTCACACCACACTGAAAAGAGTCGTTTGGATTATCAAACCTTTCAAGCTTCAGAGGGGCATCCACTTTTGTAATGGTCTTGCATCTCACTTCAAAATCTTACATACAGTTTGTAGGAAGTAAATAACTGATCAATAGGTTTGGTCATTCATTATTTCCACTGAGAAATACTTTATAAGCTAACTATTTCTTGCTACAATAAGTATTCCCATCCACTAAAAAATGCCAATCAGTAAGCACGCTAAAAAAGAGCATACCAATCACTAAACCTAGAACTATAGGCAGAAAGATAGGTACATCAGGGTTAATACCTTCTGGTAATTCATGATCTCATAGAGAAAATAAACATAGAAACTCAAGCCAGAGAGCACAAGTACTAAGGGGAAGACAATGTGCTGCAGTGGCACACAAGAGGGAACCATGAAGTCATAAAACTACATTTCTTTTTTTGTTTGCTTTGTTTTTGGTAATCCTCACCCAAGGATCTTTTTCTATTAATTTTATGGAGTGTGGGAGAGAGAGGGAAAGACAAAGAGATTCATCAATGTAATAGAAACACATCAATTGGTTGCTTTCTGCATGAGCCTTATCCAGGGCCCGTGTCAGAGAGGATCCTGCAACCAAGGTACATGCCCTTGATCAGAACTGAACCCAGGGCCTTTGGTCTGTAAGCTGACAACCTATGGACTGAGGCAAACTGGCTATCACCAAAACTACATTTCTCTTAAAAGTCATTTTTCTCCCTCTACTTCCCAGCTATTTGTTTATTCTATAAATATTTGAATAATACCTGTTCATGTCTCAGTAGGTGATGCAAAGTAAGACCCAGTTTATACTTTAAAAGCGTTTTGCTCAGAGGAAATAGGATGCAAACATAAGTGCATTAAATGGAAGAAATGAATATGGACAATTAGAGATATAAATTTGTTTATATCTGTTAAATTTGTTGTTTTCTGTTGTCCTACCACTGCACAACTGAAGTGATTAGATATGGGAATTAAAGCAATATAAAATAAGAAATGAGTTTCCATTAGTATAATAGAAAGTATCCTTAGTTCAAAGTTCTGTATCATTCAAATTCCTGTATTATTTAGAACAGTCACTTCCTTTTAAGTTATATGAAAAGGCATCTTTTATTTCTTCTGGTATTGAATTTGCCTAGAAAAACAGAACTAAAGCAGGAAAGTGTGTGGATGTGAGACTATTTCTCATGATGTTAAAAATTTATAAATATATATAAAGCTATATAAACTTAGAGCTCAGAATGTAAAATTGATGAGATAATGAAGGGTTTTCTAAACAATTCTTATGATCTCAGGAAAGAATTCCTTCAAAATCTATCAAGACATATAATTGTATGTTTTATTTATGAAGATTATGAAGGTGAGAATCTTAAGATAGGTAATGGCAGCGTAAGGGGCTCTGGATAGTTCAAATTAAAATTCTTAAGGTTTAGAGTTTAGACTAAAATGATATTCAATATTATTCTAATCTTACCTATTATTGCTACTTATTAAATATCTAATAGCTAACTGAGGCATTTTTTTCTTATTCTAGAGATTTATCCTGCAATAAAATAGAATTTATTGAAAGGAATGCCTTTGAATCACTACCTTTTTTGCACTATATGTAAGTTATAAACATCACTTAATTGTGTTTAGAAATTTTATAAAACATAATTGTAAACCTCTTTTTATTTATTTTGCAGTAAGATTAAAATTTTATTAGTACAAAAGTACTAATGTTATGTAGCAAATCCTATTGGTCTCTCACATAGATTAGGGTGAGAATTATCTCACATTCAGAATGAACCATTCTATGGTTCTCAACCAGGATGATTTTGCACCAGGTGACACTTGGCAGTATCCAAAGAGATACTGTAGACTTATATGGTCAGAACTGTAGATTTGCTCCTGACATCTAGTGGGTACAGGCTAGAGTTATTGGTTAACATACTTCAAGGCACAGGACAGCCCCCCATAATAAAAAAAAATCATCTAGCCCCAAATGTCAATAGTGTTCAAGTTGTGTATCCCTCTTCTAGAGAAAGATCAATTAAGGAAAATAGTTTTTGAGCATTTACCGTTCTGTATCTAATGCACAACATGTATAAACATGAGAGCATAAACCATAGGCAAATAACTATCAGAGTGAGATTTATTTAGAGTACAGAGGGATTATTGTGGTTTTATTATATATAAATTAGAATCTCTGTTAAAAGATAAATGATCTGAAAGAATATTTTTAGTCTCTTATTTTTCTTTCTCTTTTTTTTTTTGTAGAAACATTGGCTGCAATTCCATCACAAAAGTGAACTTTGCAACATTTAAGGCTTCCCATGGAATGCAGTTTTTACACAAGTTGTAAGTGAAATAGAAGTTGAACTCATGTAAAAAGCTATGTGTAAAAACCTCATACACTGATTGGTTGGCATTTATAAGCTCAGTTTGAACACTTTTGAAAAGTATGGCTTAGAGCCCTTATTTTTTCCTTTCAAATGAGGAAACTAAGTTACAAAGAGGTCAAGAGTCTTGTCTGACTCATATATGGCATGGTCTGCTTTCTCCAGAACTAACTTTTGGCATGTGCAATACAAGGCACTAAGCAGATAACATTCAAAGTATCACTGTGATGGGAATCCCAGTATTGTTCTGCTCCCATATGTGAATGATCTTTGAAATTCCCCTTCTGAATTTGACTTTGATTCCTGCTCATGTGCAAAGGTCCTAACTGCTCCTATGTAGGCAACACAGAACTGAAAGATTTAACTTTCCCTCAGAGTTCTCAAGGGAGCAAAAGATATGGATGCTTCCTCATGAGTTTCTTTTAAATGGTAAATCAGAAGGAATCCTAAAAGGCTGCCACAAGGCACAGCTTTTCCCAATTAGAACATTATTATTCAGAATCTATATACCTCTGAAGTGAATCTTTGAAGTATAGGAAAATATGCTTTTTATGTTAAGTTGTGCTGTGAAAAATATTTCAAGTGATGCTGGAACCAAAAAAAAAAAAATGCAGAGCTGTAGCCTCATTCCATTGTCTTTCCTAACTACCCCTCAATATGAAGTATGTGTTTTATTCCCTTTCAGCTAGAAAATTCTATGATTTCTCTGTGGCACAAGCAAATCATTGTGGATAGGTTCAGTGACTTGAAAAGGATTTTAGACTCAAGGTGAATATTGTCTTCCAATCTTGTCTTTGGAAAAGACTGTCTTACTGTCTTGTGGTACAGGAATTAAATTTCACACATTTCAATTCGGTTAGATGCGGATGTTCAGGGTTTGCTTGGATTTGGATTGACAGTTTCTACAGCTGTCTGTCTGTAATGGCCTGCCTTCTTCCCTCATTAATTTGATAATGCCTCACTTGGAGAAAGAACACCAACAGCCAGTTTTCCTTTGGTCAACTCATTAGAGAGCATGCTCAGTAGGTCCCTATACCAAGAGTTTTTGGTAGCATCAATACAATGTCATAAACTCACCACCTTTACTAAGCATCATGCAATACTGAGAGTCTCCTATAAGTATCTGAGTTTCACAATAGTTACAAAGATAGTACAGGAAGAAATAACCAAAAAATGTGGAATCAAAGTTGCAAAATATTCATTCATTCAAAAACAGTGACAGCATGTACTAAGGCCTAGGGTACAAAGAATTGGATGGGGACTTTATACCCAAGAAACTATATACTGGAAGGATTAAGGTGAATGTTGATAGAAAAACACATGAGAGCCATGCCAGCATCTCTACAACAAGTAAGAAGATAGGAGGGAGACAAAATGGGGACTAGGTATCAGAAAAGATTTGTAGCCCTAACTGATTTGGCTTAGTGGACAGATCCTTGGCCTGCGGACTCAAGGGTCCCAGGTTTGGTGTGATTCTGGTCAAGATGTGTACCTTGGTTGCTGGCACATCTCCAGTGGGGGGTGTTCAGGAGGCAGCTGATCTATGTTTCTCTCTCATTGACATTTCTAACTCTCTATCCCTCTCTCTTCCTCTCTGTAAAAATTCAATTATATATATTTAAAGATTTATAACAGAGTAGGCACCAATTTATTTATCTTGAGTTTCTGGGTTCATCTTAAATGACAGAAAAGTTAATGAAAGAATCAGAGCTAGCTCATATCATAGTATCATAAATAAATTAATACCCTTATTAATGGATTTGAAAAAGCTGTATTTCTAAAACTAACTCAGAGTGCATTCAAGAGGTTGTCTGAAAACCGTGTGTATTGGGGGCTGGGCTCCTTTGTTTTGGGCCAAATATATGGGTAAAACTAACTTGCTTCAGGAAACATTTGCCCTCGTGAGACAGAAATTAAATTGCATCTCTTCCTAAGTCATTTTATCACCTAGATAATATATTTCTGGTGTTTTTATAAGTTGAAACTTTATTTTCCCCTGCATTAAATAAGTTTGTAATAAGTGTGAGGTGGACTAATCATGAATTGAATGAAGCTTAAGCTTCAGGGTTCTTCACTTGCATAAGTCACTTCCAAGTTCTAGCAAGTGGGATGGGCATAGAAATGTTCATATTCACAATTCTGCATATTTTTATTAGGATTTTAAAAAAATGGAGTTCAGGCTTCACAAAACCTTGATACACCCCCGGTTTTCAGTTAATTATAATTCAGTAAGATTATTGAGTGAAGTCTATGTTATTGACAAACACTGAATGAAGAAGTTAACAGTGTGACAAAGAATCCATTTTCGATCTGAAATCCACCTCAGAGACATGCCAAGAGTGTATTAATACATTAACACTTTTTGAATGGTAGTCATAAGCCTATTTTTGGGGGATAAAACCAAGAATGAAATATATTATGGAAAACCAGCAGTTGTTGATAATCCTAAATGTTAAATATACTATTTTTTTCTGACTTTAAAGTGTTTCTCCTTCATTCACCTACACAGGTCCACATTGATGGTTTATTTTATTTTATTTTATTTTATTTGAAAACACACACATTTTTATTGATTTCAGAGAGGAAGGGAAAGAGAGATCAAAACATTAATGATGAGAGAGAATTATTCATCAGCTGCCTCCTACATGCCCCACAATGTGATCAAGCCCACAACCCAGGCATGTGCCCTTGACTGGAATTGAACCTGGGACCCTTCAGTCCCAGACCGAAGCTCCACCACTGAGCCAAAGCAGTTTTGGCTATTTCCCACACTGTTGAGAATATCAGTGAGGTATGTTAGTCCACACTATAAAGGCAAATTGAGCTGTGGTCTTAGAGACACCCGAATGATCCCCTGTTCAACTAGCATTGATTTGTTTCATTTAGATAGCTGTGAGCATGCAAGACTCCACATGTATTGTCATCAGGTTGTGGTAGGTACTGAAATCCTGGCAGCTCCTTTTAGATTCCAGAAGACATAAGCACTGAAGAGAAAAATCATTATCCATTGGGTTGATTTAGGGTTGTGGTTTTATTTGTAATTGTTCAAAAGTTTTGAGATTGTCATACCCAGCAACTACAATGAGACTTTTCTTCTTCCAACTGCATTTTATTCTTCCCATCTGTATAGTAAGGTGTATTTTCTCTCAAAAGCATAGTAATTTTTCTTCTGCAGAACATTTCTTTGACACCTACCTTTATTAAGTGCTTATTATGTTTTAGGCACTATATTTAATACTTTAATGATTATACAAATAAGATAGAGTGCCTAAAGCTCTTAGAATTGTGTGTGGTACATGGTAAATGCTCATTATAAGTTAGCTCATTCTCATTTTCCGAACAGTTCTTGTGATATGAATATTATCCCCATTGAAACTTAAAGACTTGAATAACTTGCCTCCTTTCACACTGTTAATAAGAGGCAGAGCCACTTATGAGTTTTGCAACTAATTTTCTATTCCTATTATTTAGCTGTTATAACTAATGCTACTATGGACATTCAGGTAAAAGAGTTTGTACAGATATAGTTTTTTTTAAAATATATATGCTTTTTATTGATTTCAGAGAGGAAGGGAAAGGAAGAAAGGGGTAAATATCAATGGAGTGAGAGAATGATTGATTGGCTGCCTCTGTATGCCCCCAAATGTGGATCGAGCCCACAATCCAGGCATGTGCCCATAATCAGAATTGAACCTGGAACCCTTCAGTCTTTAGGGTGATGCTCTAACCACTGAGTTATAAGCTAGGACTGGATATATGTTTTTTAATTTTCTTGGGTGCATACATAGGAGTGAAATTCCTGACTCATATAGCAACTCTATGTTTACCTTCTTTGAGGAACTGCCCAACTGTTTCCCATAATGGCTTCACTATTTTTCATTCTCACCAACACTGTATATGTATTCCAATTCTTACACGTGATTGCCACCATTCATTACTGTCTATTTGTTTGGTTATAGCCATCTTAGTGAATGTAAAGTAGTATATCATAGTGCTTTGTTTTATATTTCCCTAATGACTTTAGATATTGAGCATCTTTCTGTATGATTATTGGCCATTATATCTCTTTTGGAGAAAGGTCTTTAAATCTTCTGCCTATTTTAAAATTTGGTTATTTACTTTTTAAAAAAATATATTTTATTGATTTTTCACAGAGAGGAAGAGAGAGGGATAGAGAGTTAGAAACATCGGTGAGAGAGAGTCATTGAACAGCTGCCTCTTGCACACCCCCTACTGGGGATGTGCCACAACCAAGGTACATTCCCTTGACAGGAATCGAACCCGGGACCTTTCAGTCCTCAAGCTGACGCTCTGTCCACTGAGAAAAACCTGTGCCGGCTGGTTATTTACTTTTTATTGAGTTGTAAGAGACCTTTATATATTCTGGATATAGGACTTTATCAAAAAAATATTGTAAATAATTTCTCCCATTCTATGAGTTCTCTTCTCATTTTCTTGATAGTGTCCTTTGAGGCTTAGAAGTCTTTCATTTTAATAAAGACATAATATAATTTTCCTTTAGTTGTTTGTGCTTTTAGTATCATATCTAAGAAGCTATTGGGCTAATATAAATGCCATAGAGATTTACTCCTTGGTTACATTTTAGGTATTTGATTTATTTTGAGTTAATTTTTATATGTGGTGTGAAGAGTAGGCAGAATCCAACTGTATTATTTTCCATGTGGATATACAGTTGTCTCAGCCCCATTTGAAAAAAGGATTCTTTGCAAACTGAATTGTTTTGGCATTCTTGTTAAAAATAGACAATACATGTGAGGGTTTCTTTCTGGACCATAAATTTGTTCCATTGATTTATGTGTCTAGCCTTATGCCAGTACCATACTGTGATTGTTGTGGCTTTGAATTGGATTTTGAACCAGGAACTATGAGTCTTCCCACATTGTTCTTTATCAAGATTATTTTGGCTTTCTCTGTCCTCTGAATTGCCACGTGATTTTAGAATTAGCTTGTACATTTTTGTAAAGTCAATTGGGATTTGGATAGGTATTGCATTAAAACACTATATTAATATGTTAATTAATAGTACAACCATTTTAACAGTATCATGTTCTGATCCATGAACACAGTATGTCTTTCCATTTACTTACATATTAATTTCTTTAAGCAATGCTGTTTTACTTTTCACTATGTCATGAAGTTTGGTTGAATTTTTTTACTAAGTATTTCATTATTTTTCACCTGTTATAGATGGATCTAGAGGCCAGTTCTGTAAACGAATTCTTGCACTGGTGTGGTCCTTAGGCCTGGACTGCAGGATTGGGCCAAAACTGGCTCTGACATCCCCTGAGGGTTCCTGGATTGCAAAGGACACAAGCCAGATCGAGGGACCCCATTGGTGCAGGATCGGGCTGGGGAGAGGCTCTGGATGTTGGCTAGATGGAGAGGGACCACAGGAGGGCAGCAGGGCATGTCTGGCCTGTCTCACTCAGTCCTAATTAACTGGACTCAGTCAGCATTTTGTGAAAACTAGTTGGAGCATCTGCTCCCTGTTGGTCAGTGCATGTCATAGTGAATAGTTGAGTGGCCTTAGCATATTATTATCATATTATAGTCTGATTGGTTGAATGGCCAACCAGTTGACTAGGCACTTTGCATAGTAGACTTTTATTATATAGGATCATAATCTTAATTTCAGTTTTGGATTACTCATTGTTCAATGTGTATAGAATTACAGCAATTAGTGGCAATAGTTCTGTTTGTTTTCTTTAAATATATTTTTATTGATTTCAGAGAAGTAGGTCGAGGGAGAAAGAGAGAAAAACATCAGTGATGAGAGAGAATTAATGATCTGCTGCCTCCTGCATGTCCGAAACTGAAGATCAAGTCTGCAGCCTGGGCATGTTCCTTGAACAGGAATTGGTCAATAATCAACCACTGCACCACACAGGCCAGCCCAGTGTAATAGTTTTATTATTATTATTATTATTATTATTATTATTATTATTATTAGATTTCCAGGAATATGTCTCACAGTCTTCCAGTTTAATGGGCACATTTTGGAGTACTTCAAAGTCTCTATGGACATCTCATTTCTCAGCTTTTCCTTTTAACTTTTTTTGTTAGCCTATTTTTTTTTATACTAATTGTTATCCATTCCCTCAGCAGTTGCTATGTTAAAACATATACATGAAATGGTTTTCACAAAATACCCTCTGAGGACAGAGTCTTTAGAGCTAGGCAGCTCTTGGGTTAAGAACAAGCCTTTAGAGTGTGGTCTCCCAGGGACCCAGCAAACAGGTGAACGACAGTTCTTTGGGAATATGATTTCATTCCATTCGGCTTTCAGTGGTAGTGGGGCTGGGGCTGTTTTTCATGGTTACCACAGAGACAGAGAACAAAGCTCTAAGCTGAGTTACAGCAGCACAGATCACCGTTCTTATGGAAATCAATAATTCCTCTTGACTAAATGTTCCCTGGATTCCTCCAAGCCTGGAGGTTAGAGTTATAGGGTTTGAAAGAGTTGATTTGACCTTTTTTTTGCCAGTTGTTTTTTAGGAATGAATGTCCACATATCCTTACTCCACCATTCTCACTTATTTGCCTACAGCATGATTTTATATTTCTGAAGTCCCAAAGACCATAAGCTAGTAAAATATTTAATCATGGGCGATCATTCGCAAACAGGAATAAAAAGAAAAAAAAAATGTAATTCTCATAGAGGGTGTCCCAAATAGGTACATGGAATTTGAAAATGTATTTCTATGTCTAGTGGTCTCAGAATTAAGGTTAAAGTAACAGCTATTTTCTACCCCTTTTCTTAAGAGAGCTTAAACATGGGTATTAAGGTCAGAACTGAGTTCAAATTTCAGCTCAGCTTTTCACTAGCTTGACAACTAGGACAATTTATAGAACCTCTCTGTGCCTCAGCTTCCTCATTTGTAAAACACTCTAATAATATGTATCAATAAAGTTATTGAGAGGATTAAATATGAAATGTTCATCACAGATGCCAGCAGCCTTATAGGTCTTAGCTGTGATAATCATCTTTATAAAAGTCTGCAAAAATATTCTAATTACTTTTGAGTAGTTAACCTGAAGACAGATTTTCTTTTCTTCTTGTTTTTTGTTTGTCTTGTTTTACTTGTATGTTTAATAGACTTGAGAAGCACATTTATTTCAGCATTGGGAATAAAAATGTGTGCCAATTAACAAATTTGTTTATTTTAATTATATCTAACCAAAATATTATTTATTTATTAAATAAACATTTATTAAATACCTAGTATATGTCAGGCAATAATAGACCAAGAAATGGAAAAGTAAAAAAGTGACTTACATACAATGTAACAGAGCCTATGATATAAGAATATACATGGGCCCTAGCCAGCTTGGCTAAGTGGATAGAGCATCAGCCTGTAGACTGAAAGGTCCCACGTTCCTTTCCAGTCAAGGGCATATGCCTGGGTTGTGGGCTCGCTCCCCAGTGGGGAGCGTGCAAAGGCAGCCAATCAATGATTCTCTCTCATCATTGATGTTTCTATCTCTCTTTCTCCCGCTTCCTCTCCGTTCCTCTCTGAAATCAATAAAAATATTTTTAAAAAATACACATGGTAGTATGTGATAGGAGCATGCTTTCACCAATTCCTGATAGATTTAGCCTTTTTTGTTTTGGCTCCAAAACCAAGGAGTTAGACCTATTTTTCTCTTTAACTGATGTTTTAAAATGGATTTTTAAAAAAAATTCTGGAGATTAAATTAAAGCATATTGAATTAACAAATTAGACTCTAGAAACAGTATTTCCTGTTAAGCAGGAGCTTCCTATCAGCATAGTTATTAACAGTGTTTCATTTTTTTTCTCTTTTTAAAATGTATTTTCATTGATTTCATAGAGGAAGAGAGAGGGAGAGATAGAAACATTAATGCTGAGAGAGAATCATTGATTGGCTATGTCTTGCACCCCCCATACTGGGGATCAAACCTGCAACCCTGGGATTATGACCTGACCTGGGAATTGAACTGTCACCTCCTGGTGCATAGGTCAATGCTCAAGAACTGAGTCACACTGGCTGGGCATTAGTAAAGGTTTCAATCTAAAAATTTCTTTGGTACAAGTTTTTATTTGCTATCCACTTTCCCCCCATTTATTTACATGCTCTTCTCCATTTTATCATTTAGAGTCCTGAGTAGTTCCCTCCCCCAAAATGCTTAGGGATTCTTAAGGGTGATCCAAAGGTAAACACAGACAAATATTTTTGTAACCTTTGAGTTTTGTACAAACAAAATGAATATAAGCTTTCATGGCAGTTATTGAAAATGCAGACAGATTTAATTCTATTGTATTTTTCAGAATTCTTGATCATAATCCTCTGACAACTGTTCAAGATCCATATCTTTTCAATTTGCCATCATTGAAGTACCTGTAAGTATTGCAACAATTCCATGGCTCATGAGATGATTTCTGCTCTTTCTTACTTTCATCAAAGATTAAATACTTTGCATTTTGTTTAACAAGTCATCATTTAAATTTTAACTGGGTTATTGAAAATGACTATCCACACAAAAATTATTGAGAAAGCCTGTACAAGGGCATAGGAAAGAAAGAGAGAAGGGAGCAGTATTGAAGAACACTTTCAGAGATGAAACATGTGGATGCATGTAAAATTACCATGGATTTCAAGAGGGAAAAAAAATAAGTTGTACATTATGTGTGCGTGTTGTTTTTTTAAGTGATCTATTGGTGGCTACAACAGAAAATGTAGGATGATGGTAACACAAAAACAAAATATCAGATTGTACTGTTCACCAAAGTGACTAATTAGATGATGCAAATAAATTTACATTTCTTCAAGAAGAGCTCTCAGAAAATATCACTTTGGGCAAGTTAATTATTGAGTTGGCTTGACAGAGAAGCCAGAATTGAAGAAACCAGATCCTGTTAAATGTCTTTTTAGATATAGAATTTATGTCTTGGGTTCATATCATGCATGTTTGGTCCTTCTCTTTCAGAGACATGGGAGCAACCCACGTGACACTTACAACAGTTGATAACATCCTCAAGATGACCCTTTCACTAGAAAAACTGCAAGTTGTTTTTTTCTTATATGCATTTTCACTTAGTTATTATTTTATGTTTGCTTTATTATTTTTGTATGTCAGGTTTATTGAGGTATAATTTTTGTTAAAATAAGATTCACTCTTTTAATCCTGGCCAGTGTTTCTTAATGGTTAGAGCACTGGCCCCACACTGAAGGGTCTCAGGTTAATTTCCCGTCCAGAGCATGTACCTGGGTTGCAGGTTTGATCCTTGGCCCAGGTTGGGTGCCTGCAGAAGGCAACCAATCAAGGTGTTTTTCTCATATCAATGTTTCTCTCTTTTTATCTCCACTCTCACCATCTTCCCTCCCTTCTTCAGGTGAGGGTTAACAAATATAAAACATAAAAAACATTTTTAAAGTGTACAGTGTAGTGAGTTTTGGTGAATCTGTGGTTTTGATCAATGTATCACCATCACATTAGAGATACAAAACACTTCTGTCATCCCATAAAGGCTCCTCAAGTTTCTTTGTAGTCAATTCTTCCACCACCATCCCCTGGTGAGTACCAATCTCATTTTTGTCATTAGAGCCTTGCCTTTTCCAAGATGTCTTATAAATGAAATTATGTAGAGTATAGCATTTTGTATTTGGCTTCTTTCATGTATCATCATCCCCTTTTGAAAATACATTTATATATGTTGCTGGAAGTGAAATGAGTGGAATAGACAGTAGGTGAATGTTGAAGTTTAAAAAACTATTTTAAAAGATGGTTATATGATTTTACATCCCCACCATTGTATGAGAATTTCATTTTCTGCACATGTTTGCCAATACCTGGTATGACCATTCTGTTTAATTTTAGTTTAATAGGTGTGTAGTGGTATCTCAGTGGAGGTCTAATTTGCATTTACCTAATGTTTAATAATGTAAAATATATTTCCATATGTTTATTGCCATCTGTATATCTTTGAATCATTTATCTATTTTATATTGAGTTTTGGATATTTACATATTCTGAAAGCAAGTCCTATATTAAATATGTCAATTGGTAAGTATTTGTTCCCATTCTGCAGCTTGTTAAGTCATTCTCCCAAGAGTGTTCTTTGGGGGGCAGAAATTCTTAATTTCGATAATATTCAGTTAATCCTATTTTGTTTATTATATTCTACTTTTGATATTGTAATCTAAGAAATCTTTTCCAAGTCAAGGTCGTAAAGCTTTTCCTGTATGTTTCCTTGTAGAAATTTTATAGTTCTAGGTTTCACATTTACTTCTTTCAACCAAGTTAAGTCCATTTCTGTATATGGTTTGGTTTGAAATTATTGTTTTAATCGAGGTATCCAATTGACCCAGCACCGTTCATTGAAAAGACTATTTTTTCTCCATTTCTTTAGTTGGCATTATTCTATAAATAGTTTCTCCTTTTACAAAACTCTTCAGGAGTTAATGCCCCCAAAATTCTCTTTTGCCTAGCCCTGTGGTAGCCTTGGCCTGCCTCTTCTACTGACACAGGTAATCCTTTACCAGTAACTTAATTCTTTGTGTTTCCATTTATAGGATCTTACCTACCCATTTGGGCTGCTGCCTCTGCCAATTTAAAAACAATATCGAGGCTGTTGCCAAGTCAGTCAAACTGCATTGTGATGAGTGTCTGGCAAAAAAATATTGTGGTGAGTTTAAACTGCCCATGATAAACTTTTAAATTTTTATTTTGTAATCAATCATGATAAGTTTATCAACAAATAAAGTAACTGCATTATTTTTATTCCTTTACTCAGAATTTAACTCTCACATTGTAAGCACTACTCCTTGCTAAAAGTTAGACGGGGAAGGATATTATCAGAAATGGCTTCATAGTGTGTGCTGTGCTGTCAGCTGAGTGTGTCACTTCCAAATGAGCACTTGTTCATTGGTGGGTCACAGTTGGTAAACTCTATGCATATGGTTCATTGCCCTTTGCAGTGTAGAACAGATGTAGATACATTTTTGTTTGTGCAAGTTTGGGGAAAGAGTGCAAATGGTGCAGATTTACATTTTATTTGGATCCATCACCAGAAGCTGCTACCCAGCCCTTCTAAGGCATGGAGGGCTCTTTATTGTCAGACTGCCCATCTCTGAACTTGCCCTGAATCATAAGGTTTTTTTATCCTTGAGACATTTGTGTGCTTTTAAGTATTTTTCTACACATTAGGTTTACTGGCAGATACTTGATAACTTCCAAAGTGTGCTCTCATGCCCAGATAACTGGAGTATGGATTTGTGTCAGTGATCTGGAGCACACCATAAATAATTCCACTGTGCTACCTACATGAAGTCAGTGTTGCTTATTTTTTAAAACAATGCTTTGTCTAATTATATTACTCCTTTCTGCCTCAACAGTGGGCATACGGGCATTTTAGTCTTTTTTTTACAGGCGAGTAAAACAAGATCAGAAAGGGCTAAGAGCTATCACCTAGTGCTCAGGTCTCCAGGTCTCCAGCTCCCAGTTTTGGGCTCTCCAAAAGCCCAGGCTCTTTCCCAAGATGTTCCCTCCTTCTCTGACCCTTATCACCACCAGGAATACTTTTACTTCTTCTGAGAGGTCTTGTGTTCTAGCTGCACAATGTTACAATTGAGTGTCATGCAATCAGAAGCTTTGGATTGTTCCCCAAGTAAAGCTGAAAATATAAGAAATAACTTGATGGTAGCAAAGTAGGCATCTGACAAAAGTCACTTTTCCCCCTTCTGTGTTTTATAACCCCACGTATTATTCCATAGTTTATTGAACCTTCCTCAGTGATACACAACCTGGCAAGTCTCTTAACATACAATCCAGATATCTACCTAAACCTTAAGGACAGAGTGAGGGTAGACATGTTGTTTTCTGTATGGACCCTTCTGTCATGGGTCTGGCATATGTGGAAGCAGGGCCCACGTAAGCACCAGTGGGCTAGTGGGGAAGGTGTGTCCAGATGAGGGCCTGTGATTAGAAGGTGTGCATCATGGCCATCTGTGATGGTGGCAAGAACACAAGCCCCCTGAAGAGTGGAGAGAGGAAGCCTGAGTCTCCCTTCGCATCTGAGGCAGCACAGGATGGGGTGCGTGAATTTGAGGAGTCACAGTAGATCTGCAGAGAGTCTAACTGAGTGGGTCTTTGAGCCTTGGCTTTTCTGCAGTAACTGGCAATTGGCCTTGGGGACTAATGGAATAATCCTAAATATATCACCATATGTTATGCTATGGAATGTTCTAAGTAAATAGCCACTTTTTCAAAAGATGCATTTTCTCCTATGTTGAAAATCATAAGTCTAAGTTGGAATATAATTTTCTTCTCTCTAAATAGCACACATATATTTGCTGCTTCCTTATTTATTTGAATGGTATGTAGGACTATGAAGTGACATATAACTGTCCCATGAGTTTTTCAATATCAAATGTGATCTCTTTTTTCACAGATGTAAAAGTACTTACAGAAGGACCATTCATGAAAGTATTACAAGACTTGAAGGGGTATCATAGCACTGAGCTGACTATTGAGCCAGAGAAGACATCCACAAAGAAAAATTGTGACACTTTGCCAGCCTTCCTGAGTAAGCAGCTAGACTTTAATAAGAAATGATATTATTAGTGTACTAAATTACATTTTGCCTTATTTTCCTTTTGAAAATAAATTTTTATTGGCTTTGAGAGGGAGAGGGAGAGAGATAAAAACATTAACAATGAGAGAGAATAAGTGATCAGCTGCCTCATCCAGACCCCTCTCTTGGAATGAACATGCAACCCATGCATGTGCCCTGACCAAAAATTGAACCATGATCTACTGGTTCACAGATCAATGCTCACCACTGAGCAACAGTGGCCTGGCAACCTTACTGGAGGGAATATCTTCTCAGAGGAATATCTAGAAGATATAGAATTAATGTTATTACTGTTCATTAAACTTCCCCTTATGAAATGTACACTAGGCAGATATGCCCAGAATCATTTGATAAACAACAGAGGGAACCCTTCTCTAAAACCTGATTTATACAATTCTAGTTTCAAAAATAAATTGAGGGACGTATTTTCTGGAACAGGCCTGATGAAATTGCTTGATGAGTGGCAGAAAGCAAAGGTTTCCAAGGAAGAGTGGGATACTGAAGAATGGAAAAAGGAGAAGATGGAAACCCTGGAGGAACAGGAAGAGGAGGAGGCACATGAGGTGAGGACAGGTCCTATTACAAGGAACCGGGGCTTTTACTCCGTTTAGGACATGCCATGAAAGTACTCAGGGAAGAGAGCAGGGGCCCCTTGTCTGAATTTTATCTTGACCATGTGACTTTGGCTAAAATAAGGATCTCTCATTTTGCTCATTTAGGAATTATGCCAGGGTACAAGACATATGCCAGGGTACTGTACAAGAAAATGCTGATTCTCAGATTACATAACACATGAGATTTGGTATGTTCATGAGGACCTATACGCTAGCTATTCAACTGGAAGGGTGAGATTTTAGAATAATAGTTATGAATAGTTAGCTATTCTCTAGAATAGGCTACATACTAGTTATTTATAACATCATCTCCTTGGTTTTGTGGATTTTTTAATGTTCTTTTTTTTTCTTCTTCTAGTTCATAGAAGAAGTGCCACGACTTAAGAAGTTTAACAAAGTGCTCATAGCATCACCTGTGATTGCAGTAGTAGCCTTTTTTTTCATAGTATTCTGCCTCATTGTGGTAAGAAAAGTTAATTCAGGGTGCCAATATATATTCCATCTTTAAAGAAGGTTCAGAACCCACAACCTGAAAATCAAAGCCACTGTCCCACCTACTCCTACTAGATGCCCCTCTTTATTCACAAGCACTGAGATATGATTTGTTCTTTTACTACAAATTTGTGTTCCATGGATTTTAAAAAGAATCTGATTCCCAGGGATCTTTCTGGAATTTAAATCAAGAGAGGTTACTAGACTCTTTTGAAACTTAAGTTTGATAGGCCAGAATGGACATGATAGCAAAATTTCTTCAACTCGGAATGAATGATGTCAAATGATGAACTCATTACTCTCTTTCTACCATTGATTTCTTTCTTGTTGGCTGAATTGAGAAGGGATGTATTATCACCACACTCCTGGAGCTATGGCACCCTAGTCCTGTCTGCTAGGATAAAAGTGCGATCTTATCAATTCATAAGGTTTACTTAGCAGCTTTCTTCTCCAGGGTGTAAGGCATGGGGTAAGTAGATTCACTTAAAATACTGCTGCCTAAATCCTGCAGCAGGCTTCTCTAAAGCATATCATGTTAGAGTCAGTCACCTGTTCCAAGAGCTTGTTTGCGTCTATTTTGTTCAAGAACATAATGGTGTACTTTCCTTACAGGCAGGTTACTGCCATTAAAAGGGTGATTTAATAAGCTGTCAGTTGCCGAAACCGGTTTGGCTCACTGGTAGAGCCTTGGTGTGCGGACTGAAGGGTCCCGAGTTCGATTCTGGTCAGGGTCATGTACCTTGGTTGTGGGCGAATCCCCGGTGGGGGGTGTGCAGGCGGCAGCTGGTCGATGTTTCTCTCTCATCGACATTTCTGGCTCCCTATCTCTCTCCCTTCCTCTCTGTAAAAAAATCAATAAAATATATTTTTAAAAAAATAAGCTGACGATCTGGACTCTACCCCTCTAATCCAACTTAATACTTTTTATTTACCATTTCAACAGTCATGGCAGCCCTCCATTCCAGCAAAAGTCTGCCCTCCCCATAATCTAGCCACACCAAGCCCATACCCACTTCTTTTGATGGACTTTACCCATATAAAATCCCCTTATTTTGCTCTCCCTGGGGAAATCCTGTGACTTTCTCAAAGTCATTTCAATTTCATCTGCCTGCATGTAGCCTTACTTGAGTACTCAGGCCCTCCAGGTCATAGTCCTTTTGTGAAATTGATATCATTTTTGTGGGGTAGGGCCAATAGTAAGTCATTCCCCTCCCCTGTGAACTTAAAACTATAGTAAGGAACATTTTAAGAGGTGGCTCCCCAAGAGAGAAATACCAATGTCAACACATTATGGATCAGAGCCGAGATGGGTAAGGACCAAATAGCTTCCTGGTCTATCAGACTGGAGCAAAACCTCATGGGATGCATTAACTGCTAAAGAGAAATAATGTCTATCTGCAGGAGGATTGATCAGTAGTAAAAGCAGAGAGTAGGTGAAGAAGAGACTAATATGAGCATTGTCCATCCTAACATTTCCTAAGTGTATAGATGTCATCTCAGGCAGCACATGTTGTGAGTCAGGCCGATTAGCCTGGCTGTGCCTGTCTGGGAGTTGGACTTGGCTTACTCTGTCCATTTCATTACACATTGCTTTTGGCTGATTTCTTTTAATCTTCTTAAAATATATATTTTTATTGATTTGAGAGAGAGAAAGAGAGAGAGAGAGAGAGAGAGAGAGAGAGAGAGAGAGAGAGAGAGAGAAAGAGAGAAAGAGAGAGGAACAGAAACATTAATAATGAAGAGAATCATTGATCAGCTACCTCCTGCAAGTCCCCTCCTAAGGATCAAGCCCTCAACCCAGGCTTGTGCCCTTGACCAGAATCAAACGCAGGACTCACCGGTCATCAAGCTCTATGTTCTAGCCACTGAGCAAAACCAGCTAGGGCTTCTATTGTTCTTATTTTGTTCTATGATTGTGCTTTAGTGTGCCTGGTGGCCTAGCTCTATACAATGTCTTTCCCTGATTATTTTGTGGAACAGATATAGTTCTCACTGTCAGGTCATAATCTGGCATTCTGATTTTTATTAACCCTATGATGTTGACAAGTTGATATTTCCAGAATAGGAAGAAGTGTGTTTTCTCTATCCATTGACCCAAACCGGTTTTGGCATGGATGGCTCTTTCTTTACTGATATAAAATGCTATCTTTTTCAGGACAATATTCTGTTGTTCCAGTTATCTTTTTTTATATATCACTAGATAATAGCAGTATCACTATAAATTACAATTCCTTTATATTTTTACATCTAGTAGGGTAAGGTCCTGATTTTTTATCTTCTTTTTCATAAGTTTCATGGCAACTCTTGCACGTTTCCTCTACCAAATGTCAGATGACAAGTTTTTGTTTAAAAAATATCTGGACTCTGCTTGATGTGTGTCAGTTGGTGGTCACGTTGTTCTATGCCAAAGGGTAGTGTTTTCAATTCCTGGTCAGGGCACATACCATATTTGGGGTTAGGTCTCTGGTCAGAAATGGTTGTAGGCAACCCACTGATGTTTGTCGCTCACACAGATGTTTCTGTCTTACAACAATGTTTCTCTACTTTTTTCTCTTCTCTAAAATCAATTTTAAAAATCTATATTGAAATTTGAATAAGATTGCCTTGCATCTGTAGGTTTCATTTGAGGTCAACTGACATCTTTACAAAATTCTGGGGACAGGATACTTCACATACATTCGCTTACTGGCCTTTAGAAGAGTTTTAATGTTTTTATTACATAGGTCTTAACACATTTTTGTTAAGTTTATTCCTAGGTGCCTTATATATTTATTGTAAATAAGCTATTTCATTTTTTAATTTGTTATTTGTGGTATATAGGAAAGATATTGAGGTTTGCATGTTGATCTCATTTTTAAAATATATTTTTATTGATTTTAGAAAGGAAATGAGAGGGTGAGAGAAAGATAGAAACATCAATAATGAGAATCACTGATTAGCTTCCTCCTGAATGCTGCCCACTGGGTATGGAGATGATTGAACCTGGGACCTTTAGTCTGCAGAGTCTATCCACTAAGTAAACCAGCTATGGCTGCATGTTGATCTCTTAATTTTAGATTTAGCCATATTACTAAATTGTATTACTTGCCAATAAATTTTAATCTACCCCTAACTAGTTTGGCTGAGTGGATAGAGAATAGGTCTGTGGTCTGAAGGGGCCCAGTTTTGATTCCAGTCAAGGGCACATGGCCGGTTGTGGGCTTGATCCCCAGTAGGGGGTGGGCAAGAGGCAGTAGATCCATGATTCTCTCTCATCATGGAAGTTTCTATCATTATCTCCTTCTCCTTTATATCTGAAATCAATAAAAATATATTGTTAAAAAGAATAATTTATGGCTCTTGGACTTTTTAGGTTGTGCATCATCTCATGTGCAAATATGTTCTCTCTCTTGCTTTCTAGTATTTCATTTTTCTTATTAAATTGATTAGAACCTCCTTGACAATGTTGAATAGTAACAGTATAAAGGGCAACCTACTCTTGTTCTTGACCTAAAATAAAGCTGCTGTGTAGGTTTCTGGTAAACACATTCATTTTCTTTTGTACTTCTAAGAGTGTTTATTGGGAATTATCTGATAAATGTTATCTAAAACAGCCAGTAACATGCATTGCAAGGTCCTAAATTAGGGAATATGAAAGAGTCCAAAGACTACTCAACTAAGTTCCTGTCCTTAAAAAAAGTTATCATCTCACTGGAAAGGAATCAAAGCTTTACATCAGTGCTTCTCAACCTTCCTATTGCTGCGACCCTTTAATACAGTTCCTCATGTTATTTTGACACCCAATCATAAAATAATTTGTGTTGCTACTTCATAACTATAATTTTGCTACCATTATGAATGGTAAATATCTGTGTTTTCTGATGGTCATAAGCGACCCCAGTAAAGGAGTCATTCGACCCCCAAAGGGGTTGAGATCCACAGGTTGAGAACCACTGCTTTAGAGACAGTGGTCATCGTGATGAATAATCATGATGTTGTTTTCTCCCAAAACAGATGTGTCGCAGGAAAGAGTCTACCTATGTAAGATCCAGGTAAATATGAGTCTGGTGATTTTTAAAGTAGAATTTTAGAAGTAGTTGAACTTCCTCTTTCTGCAAGCAGCCAGAAGTGAACCTGAAAATGATTCATTATTCACTTGAGTCAGAAAAACCAACAAAATCATGGAAGTCCAGAAGTTTAAATCATTTTATTGGTTGATTGATTGATTTTCACTTTAAGTACACTTGTGAATCTGCCTAATCCTTCATGGGTATGCATATTCATAAAAACCAAAGAGTAAGGCTGGGCACAAAGTCAGTGGCCTTAAAAAGAGTGCTGAATTTTGCTGTGCATACTTAAAAATGTGATGTAAATATGTAGCCCACAGCTGAGAATGAAGCTTTCCTGAAAATGTAAATGATTGGCCACAATTTAGAATTCTTTTCTAAAATAAGGAAATAATGAATTGGGGTTGTTGTTTTTTGTTTTGTTTTGTTTTTGTTTTTTTGAGGGCTTTTTGTTTGTTTGTTTTTTTTCAAGATTAAAAGCATTTGCCTTCTTCTTACCCCAGGGAAGAAAGTAAAGAAGCCTCCAGAGACAAGATGGATGTAACAGAATCTGCTTCTGAAGAAGCAGCAGAGGAAAGTGAGGAATAAAACCGTCCACTGATTGAACCCTATCCTCAGCCTTATTGGCATGGTTGATTACACAGAATTGGCACAAATGTATCAAATCAAAACCATCTCTAGCCAGGAGGTAATGAATAAAAGTGTAAATAGCCATGCATTTACATGCAAAGAACAAGGGCCTTGGCAAGATAAGCAGGGCTAAAGCTGGAACCCCTGGGGAAGCCAATCCTTCCTCAGGCAGCAGTGTGGTCCAACCAGGGTCCAAAGGTCTTCTCTCCCTTGTTTCCTCAATGCACTTAGTCCCTGAGAACTGGAAGACACCCCCTCTCCCAGGGGTATAGGTTACTCTGGAGCTCTGTCCCCCTGGCTCAACAGTTGTTTAGTACATATCTGACTTCCTATCCACAGAGGATCATTCACTTTCATCCCTCTCAACAGGTCTTGGGATTGTCAGAATATTTGGGTCCCTGAGCCTAGTCACTTTCCCAAGTTTTAAGATCACGCACAAATGTGTGCCCTGTCCTGGTATAGGAGGTTTCACCCTTAAAAGCTAGTGTAAAATTCAGAGTAGTTTTTTTGGTATTCTTAATTAAAAAAAAAAACCTCCCAATCTGGCTGGGATGTGTCAGTTAGTTAGATGTCATCTTTTCTCCCAGGAAATCCATGTTTGGATTACTGGTCAGGACACATGTCCAGGTAGTAGGGGATGTGAGAAAAACAAGTAATCTTTTCTGTCAAAGAACAGTTCAGACAGCCTCCATTTTGGACTGCATGACTTGGAAGCTTCCATGTTGGCCGCATGGCTTGCAGTCCCCTGGGGTCTGCCATCTTGAAACGGTAAAGGCCAACTTCTCCGTTTGAATTAGCCAATCATGAAAGACTGTGCGCTTGAGGTCCAATCAACAGTAAAGGACAGGTCACATGCATAAGGGATTATAAATCTGAGCAGACTGTTGGTTTGGTGTGCACGGGCTTCCAGAACATGTGTGTTCACTCTTCTATGTAGAATAAATATGTTTGCCTTGTTACCTGTCTCCCAAGTATGTTTTGTATTCTACCACAACCCCTCAATTGAAGGGCTTACCCTATTTCTAACAGGGGAACATCTGAACAGTGTTTCTATTTCTCTTCCTCTCTCTGAAATCAAGAAACATAATAAGGAATCGAGTCTTTTTAAAAGCAACAGAATCCCCTTTAAATGGTTGGATAGCTAGCAGGGAGTTGCTGGAGATATAGGGTAAAGAAAAATCTGTGTGCATTAACTGCCTAAGACTTCCCTCCTCGGGAAGTTATTTCAGGAAACCTACTGGTGGGACACTTCTCCATTCACTTGTCCGGGCTCAGCCTCTGTGGACTCCACTGAGGGCCATGTGTGTGCTCCTCAGCTTCCTCCAGCTCAGCCCAGCACCAAACCTACCTCCTTCCTTCTGTGTCCAACACAGATCGTTGGCTGCATGATGCCAAATGATAATGGTTCCGCCACTCCTACAAGGATAGGGACTCTTTACTAAAGCACATTAAGTCAGTAAGAGTTACTAGTACATGCCTGAGTGAGTAAAAGAAAGTCTGAATGAACAAGATTTAATAATTGACCTAAATCACCACGGATAAATGCAAGTGGCTTAGCAATATGAGATGCAGAATGATGCCAATGTTGATCTGAGAGCAAGACATCAAATGCATGCCCCCCTTCTGAGGATCGAGCCTGTAACACAAGTATGTGCCCTGACCAGTGAACAAACTGACCATCTTTTGCTGTATGGGAGAACATACAAGCCATGGAGCCGCTCTGACAAGGGTTCTGTTATTCTGATTGGAAGTTTTCCCCCAAAATAACTAAACATTATTATTGACACATTTGTCCTCTTTAAATTCTGAGTTCAATGAATTGTGTGCCCACAAAAATCTAGAGGTTCTTAGTGTGGCTGATATTTCACATAGGAAAACTTAGAGCTGGAATCCAGTCCCCAAATACTACAAAGGAATCATTGGCTAATAAACAATTTCAAAAGGTCTCACGTCTTTCTCACTGAAACCCTGTATCACAGTGTATTAGGCCTCTGTTCCTCCATATGAACCAGTCTGTGTGTCTATATAGATTTGCTTACATATACGTAGACTCTGGAAAAATACACAGTCTGGTGACACTAAGTGTTCTGGGTGAAGAAAATGAATGGCTCTTGGACAGAAGTGGTATAGTAACTTCTGTACTTTATGCATTTTTCCTTTTTTTAAAGAATTGTGGTAAAATGCTTATACCATAAAATTGATCATCTGAGCCCTTTTAAAAACTGTATTTCCATTGATTTCAGAGAGTAATGGAGAGGGTGAGTTACAAACATCATTGAAGAGAGCATCAGTGATTAGCTGCCTCCTACACACCCCTCACTGGGGACTGAGCCCACAACACAGGCATGTGCCCTGATTGGGAACTGAACTGTGATCTCCTCATTCATAGATTGTTATTCAATCACTGAACCATACTGGCCAGACCCCTCTTAATATTTTGGTAGTGTACAGTATCTGACAGTAAATACATCCACAGTGCTGTGCAGTGATCATTCCAGAACATTTCCAAATGCAAAACTGCAACTCTATACATTCCTGCTTTCTAGACCATGGCATCCACAACTCTACTTTCTAGTCCTGTGAATTTGACCACGGTGATACCTAATGCAAATGGAATCATACGGTATTTGCCTTTTTGTCTGACATTTTTCACATAGCATAGTGTCCTAAAAGCTCATATTGTAACAAGTGGGGGCACTGAATAATATTCCAGTGAATATTCCATAGTTTTTCTAGTCTGTGCTCTCTTGTTATCTTTGTTTCCACCTTTTGCTGTTGTGAAGAATGTTCCCATGAATGTGGGAGTAGTAATATCTCCTCGAGATCCTTGTATCTTTACATTTTTAAAGCATATAAATGTGCTGCTCATTTGATAAAACAACAAATTAAAAATCCAAAGAATAAAATACAAATCAAAAGGAATGAAAGTTGTATTTTTTTCTCCCATATCCTCTTCAAACCACCTAGGCAATCCTTGAGCCTCCAAAGGATCATTTTACTTGGGGGTGAGGATAGAGTGTGGAAGGACAAAGGGTGTGTCTCCCCCACACCACATCCCTATAGGATAACGGCTGGGGACCCTAAGTGGCCTGCGGGGAGGGTCCAGTACAGCATTGTCCTTGCCTGCCCGCTGCCAACCCCCTGCCAGGCCTGGACACATTTCTGTGTGCTGCCTGCTGCACCGACAGTGACTTAAGGCCCAGGCAGCCTGGGGAAGCCTGGCCTTGCCCTGGAGCCCTGTGGCTGCTTTTCTCTAAGTTAGAAACTCCTTTGCTTCCTCTGCTCCAAACAGCCCCAGGGTTGGAGGGAAAGAGATTTGGAACAGAAACCAAGGCTTCCCACATTGTTTCTGACAGTTTTACATCCCAAGTAAGACAAAGTTTATAGATATTGCACCTTTACATTGTGGTCTTGTTATAACATCAATCACAAAGCATCAGGTCACCTTCTTAAAACCTTTCAATGTATCTCACTGTAGAATTTTCCCAAATGTCTATAAGCCTTTCACAATCTAGCTGCCTGCTTCCTCTTCTCCCTGGTCCACTCCCCTCTCCACCTCACCACATTAAACATTTCCGTTCTCCAGCTAAAAAAGCGCCTTCTGCTTCTCTGCTGTCCACAGCATTTCCTTCCGCAGCACCTCTGCACTTGCTGGCCAGTAGGCCTGTCCTGCTTTCCATTGCTGTTGCCTTCTCAGTAGCATCTTCTTGGAGGGTCCAGTACAGCATTGTCCCTCCCTCACACCCAGGATGGACCTCCAGCCTCTTCAGTCACCACTGCCTTCCTCACCTCACTCTGTTTGCTCTGTCTTCACCTAATTTATAATCCACCGTTACCCTGCCTGTGTGTATAACCCGATTTCTGTAAGGGCTCTGCTCTGCAGAGGTGGTTGGGAGTGAGTGAAGGGGAGGGAGTATGTGGGAGGTTGGAGTTCTGAGGAGAGGACCTGCACCAGGATAGCCCCTGTGGGGTCCAATGCCTGATACAAGGTCAATGGATTACATCTTTAGTGGTCCTTACTCAGAGTCAGGAAATCTAAATATTTCTAAAAATTCAGTATTTAGTGCTACCTATGAAGAACTCCATAGTCTTTTTTAGGACTGCAAAAAATGAAGAGATGCAAGGAATCCGGATGGGGCGGGGCCAAGGAGAGTTCAGTCTGGCCCCGCCCCTCGCTCTAGCCTTGCTTCTCAACTGTCACTAACTGTAGAATGGAATCTTATGGACAGTCACAAAACCATGGCTGAGTGGGAGCTGAGCCCTGGACACAGGGCCGGACCTGGCCAGGGTTGGAGGGATGGAGAAATGGCTTCCTGGAGACAGGTAGGCCCAAAATCTAGCCTGACCACCTCAGCCCCGATCTCCTCTGAGCGGGGCCTGTGTTCACAGTGGCCTGGGCAGTTAGCAAGCCCACCTGCTCTTTGAAGCGAACTGGCCTCAGCCAGAACAGGCGGCCGCCTCCTGCTTTTCAAATGTTATGATTTCAGAGACAACTCCTTCTTGAAATTAACCCTCTCCGCAGTTGCCTTGGGGAATAGAAGCGACTGGGCATTTTTTTGGGGGTGATATTTCACTTAAAGGTCAGGGGACCACCCACAGTGTCCTCAGGGTTGTCCCAGCCTGGCCTTCCCCAGGCTGCAGGGCCACCCACTCCTATGGCATCAGGGAGGTTCCTGCTATCAGCAGGGATGCCACGGAGCCCAAAAGGCCAGAAACTAGAGCAGCTTTTCCAGAAATCTCCAGGGACTGTGGGCGCAGGTGGAGCACTCCAGGCTCCACAGGATGAAGCACTGAATCAGGAAGAACAGGCTGCATCTGCAGGACACTCTGGCTCACAGAATGCATATTGATGTGTCACTATACCCACCTACCTGCTGGTTCCCATTTTATAATTTTTATTATTTGTGTTTTAGATAAAGAAACTTAAACTCAGGAGGGTAAAGGGAATTAGGTAAAGTTAATAATACGTTTAGAAACTCGGGGTCAAAGCCAAATTTAATGATGTTAAAGCCCATGTCATTTAATGCTGCCCCTTAATTTAACAAATGTTCACAGGAATAATCTTGCTTCCTTTACTATTATGTGATTTTAAAATATGTGTGCTTGCCCTAACCCAGTGTTTGGCAAGTCGCAGCACACCAATCACACACATGGCGTTTTGCCCCCTTGAGTATGGCTCTTCCACAAAATGCCATGGCCTGGGTGAGTCTATTTTGAAGAGGTGGCATGCATTAGAAGAAGTTTAAGTTTAAAAAATTTGGCTCTCAAAAGAAATTTCAGTCATTGTTCTGTTGACTAATGAGTTCACTGAACACTGGGCTAAGATAATGTGGTGCATGAATCTTTGCCACAGAGACTGTCTGATAAATTGGAATAATGACAACTTAATTTTACAGAAAAGAGGCATCAACTAGAACTGGGTCTTTGAGAGACATAACAGCTTTGGGGAACCTGGAGTTTCTGGGCAGAGACAAGCTTGTACTACTGGACCGGAAAGCTCAGTCAGCAGCAGTGGTGCAGGGCTCTGAGCTAGAAGTACTCACTTAGGGTCAGGAGGCACTTCCCAAACCCCTGGACCAGGGGGTTTCATTAGGGAAGGGAACCCTCTGTGTGCTGCTCAAATGCTGACCTGCAGCTTCTGGGCTGGTTCCTGGTGACAAGTGGCTTTTCTTGGTGGGCTGGGCTGGGCTGGCTGAGGGTGTGCTGACTGAGGGTGTGCTGAGTGGAAGGGTACATCTGCTGTCTCAAAGAGTGTTTCAAATCACAGTAATCTTATGACCCTGTGAGGCTCTGGCCTTTGCCATCATAGTTTGCTCTGGATATAAGGGCAAGGGCACCCTCAGCAGGCTAATGCTCTTGGTTCCAGGTCCTGTTATTACCAGACAGGAACTGGGCCCAGGAGAGGGTCTGCCTCAGGCTGGCCTGTAGCATGTGGTTTCTTGATTTTGTGCAGGAAAGATTTCACAACACAAGCCCAGGTGATTCTGAGAATATGTTTCTTAAAGCTGGGGACAGTGACACAGAGGCAGCTCTCAGCACCAGGAGAGAGCTGGGCAGGGCTCTGCTTTGGCTCCCTAGAAATGCTGTAGGCAGAAGGGGGCCAAGGTGGGGCTGCTAAGCTGTCAGCTCTCTGGGAAGACAGAGGAAAAGAAGGCATTGGAGACAGGTTAACGGGTGAGCACTAGACAAGCTGCCATGGTCCACTGTTCCCCTGGACAAATGCCTTTTGGGGACCCTTAGAGTTTAGAAAGAAGTAAAAGGTACATGTCCGACAAGAGGCCTGAGCATACACTAGATCAGTGCTTGGAAAACTGCCTCTTGTGAACCACATGGGCTTTTTGGCCCCTTGAGTATGGCTCTTCCAGAAAATACCATGGCATGAGCAAGGGTATTTTGAAGAAGTGGCATCAGAAGAAGTTTATGTTTAAAAAATTTGGCTCTCAGAAAAAATTTCAATTATTGTATTATCAACAATTTGACTCTGTTGACTAATGAGTTTACTGACTACTTCCCTAACCTGTTTGGCTCAGGGTATAGAGAATCAGCCTGTGGAATCAAGGGTCCCAGCTTTCATTCATATGAAGGGCATGCACCTAACTTTTGGGCACATTCCCAGACAGGGGTGTGCATGAGGCAGCTGATTGAAATTTTTTTCTCATTGATATTTCTAACTCTTTATTCCTCTCCCTTCCTCACTGTAAAAAATCAATAAGATATGTTCAATAATTAAATATGTGTGCTTGAGAAAATCTTTCATGAGTTACAACCTAAAGGTTGCTTTATCATCATCATCACACTCAAACAGTCTATTCGGAACTACAGTTCCCCCCAAAATGTTTAAAAATTCTTTACTGCATTGTAGAAACCTTATTTGATCTAAACTAGTGTTGCGTTTTACTTTCTCAGAGCCTCAGAAGTAGAGTTAACTACCAGGGATGTGCCTCGATTCAACCATCATTATATTTCATGGATCATTTATTATTATTATTATTATTATTATTGTTAGCAAAGATTATTTTTTAAAAGTTATTGTTGAAAGTATTACATATATCCACCTTTCCCCCCATGGACCCTGTCTATTAGTCCCCCACCAATAGCCCAGGACTTCACCACACTATTGTCTCTGTCCATGGGTTATGCATATATATGCATGCAAGTCCTTTGATTGATCTCTTTGCACTCACTGAACCTCTCATAGATCATTTTAATGAGTCAAAATGAATGAGTGAGGCTTAGATTTCCCAAACTTTTCACTTTATAATTGTGTCTTCATAAGTCTCTCTAATTCATTCATGATTTGGCTTTTTGCTGACTTTGCTACCTATTCTTCCCCATATTCCTTTCCTCAATGACTTAACCTATCCTGAATCTGATAACTCTCCTCATATAGACAGTCTTCAAATGTGTACCATGCTCAAAAGCTTCTTCAATCATGTCATTGAAAAGATTATTGGAAGAAATTAATTTGCAGACTCTGATCTACCTCATTGAAGCCTGTAACCATTTCACAAGGCCCCTCAGATGTTATAGGTACTGCAAAGATTAGGAAACAATTACTTGTTATCCTTTATGAGTAATATGTTAGATTTGTTGCTGGGCTGAGCTGGAGGGAGCCAAGGAGTACACACATGACCCTCAGTGGAGTACACAAAGGCTGAGTCAAGACAAATGAATGGAGAAGTGCCCCACCAGGAGGTTTCCTGAAATAAAGTCCTGAGGAGGGAAGTGTTGGGCAGTTAGATCTACATCTAATCTGAAATAAATTGTATGAAATTGGATTTCTGGACCACAAGACAGTAAGACAGTCTTTTCCAAAGACAAGATTGGAAAACAATATTCATCTTGAGTCTAAAATCCTTTTCACCTACCCCACTATAATTTTCTAGAGCCACAGAGAAATCATAGAATTTTCTGGCTGAAAGGGAATAAAACCCATACTTCATACTGAAGAGTAGTCAGCAAAGATATTGGAATGAGGCTACAACTATGTATTTTCTTGGTTCCGGCATCAATTGGAATACTTTTTCACACCACAACTTAACATAAAAAGCATATTTTCCTATACTTCAAAGATTCACTTCAGAGGTATATAGATTCTGAAAAATGATGTTCTAATTGGGAAAAGCTGTGCCATGTGTCAATTATTTAGGAATCCTTTCTGCTTTACCATTTAAAAGAGACTCATGAGGAAGCATCCATATCTTTTGCTCCCTAAGGAACTCTGAGGGAAACTTAATACTTTCAGTTCTATATTGCATACATAGGAGCAGTTAGTACCTTTGCACATGAGCAGGAATCAAAGTCAAATTCAGAAGGGGAATTTCAAAGATCATTCATATATGGGAGCAGTAGCAATACTGGGATTCCCATGATAGTGATATGTTGAATGTTATCTGCTTAGTGCCTTGTATTACACATGCCAAATGTTAGTTCTGGAGATAGCAGAGCATGCCACATATGAGTTAGACAAATCTCTTGACTTCTTTGTACCTTAGTTTCCTCATTTAAAAGGGAAAAAGAAGGGCTCTTAAGCCATACTTTTCAAAAGTGTTCAAACTGAGCTTATAAATGCCAACCAATCAGTGTATGAGGTTTTTGCACATAGCTTTTCACATGAGTTCATCTTCTATTCCACTTACAACTTATGTAAAAACTGCATACCATGGGACGCCTGAAAATGTTCCAAAATTCACTTTTGTGAATGAATTGCAGCCAATATTTCTACAAAAAAAGGCAAAAGCAAAATGAGAGAGAAAAATAATTATTTCAGATCTTTATCTTTTAGCAGAGATTCTAATTTATATATGATAAAACCACAATAACCCCTCAGTACATTAAATCTCACTGTGAGAGATAATTGCTTTTGGTTTATGCTCTCATCTTTATACATGTTCTGCATTAGATACAGAACAGTAAGTGCTCAAAAAATACTGTCATTAATTGATCTTTCTCTAGAAGAGGGATACACAACTTCAACACTATTGACATTTGGGCTACATGATTTTTATGTGGGACTGTCCTCTGTCTTGTAGTATGTTAAACAACAACTCTAGCCTGTACCCACTAGATGCCAGAAGCAAATCTACAGTTCTGACAACATAAACTCTCTTTGGATACTGCCAAGTGTCACTTGGTGAAAAATCACCCTGGTTGAGAATCATAGAATGGTTCATTCTGGATGTGAGAGAATTCTTCCCCTAATCTATGCTAGAGACCAATAGGAATTGCTATATAACTTTAGTAGCTTGATACTAATAAAATTTTAATCTTACTGCAAAATAAATAACAAAGAGGTTTACAATTATGTTTTATAAATTTTCTAAACATAATGAAGTTATATGTATTACTTACAAATATTGCAAAAAAATGTAATGATTCAAAGGCATTCCTTTCAATAAACTCTGCTTTATTGAAAGATAAATCTCTAGAAAAAGAAAAAAAATGCCTCAATTAGCTCTTACATATCTAATAAGTAGCAATAACTGTTAAGAGGTTATAATAATATTGAATATGTAGCTTTAATCTAAAATCTAAACTTTAAGAATTGTAATTTCAACTATCCAGAGCCCTCACCTCTCATAAGACTCTCACCTTCATGATGTTCATAAATACAACATAAAGCTATGGATCTTGATAAAGTTTAAAGGAAATCTTTCCTAAGATCAAAAAGAATTGATTAGAGGAACCTTTTCGGTCTCATCAAATTTAGATTATGAGCTCTAACTTTATATATCTCCATGTATACTTATAAATTTCTAACTTTAAGAGTAATGGTCTCACATCCACACACCTTCCTGGTTTAGTTCTGTTTTTCTAGGCAAATTCAATACCAGAAGAAATAAAAGATGCCTTTTCATATAACTTAAAAGGAAGTGATTGTAATAAACACAGAAATTGAACTATTATAGAACTTTGAACTAACAGAACATTCTATTATAGTAATAGAAATGCATTTCTTACTTTACATTGCTTTAATACCCATGATCTAATTGCTTCAGTTGTACAGTGGTGGGACAACAGAAAGCAACAAATTTAACAGATATAAACAAATTTGTATCTCTCAGTGTCCATATCCTTTCATCAATTTAATGCACTTATGTTTGTGCTGGATTTGTATTTGAAAACACCATCTCTCCTCTGTAACTGACTGTCCCTCACTTTTCTCCTGAATGGGTACACCTGTCTTCTGTCTGGTGTTTCCATCCATAAACTCCCCATTGCTAAACCAGCCAGCATCACTTGGGAACTTGTTGAAGATGCAAATTCTCAGTCCAACTTTGGATGGACTGAATTAATAACTGGGGGTTCAGCTTGAGTTTTAATAACTGCTCCAAGTCACTCTGCTGTAGGCTAAACTTTCTCCTTGAGCACTGCTGTGGTAATGTAGTACTTGGCATCCAAAGCACTAGAGGATTTTGTTCTAATCTCCCTACTTTTCCTACTTGTACTCTACAGCTACTCAAGGTATGTTTCCTGTGTTGACTCTCCCCAGGCTCCTTTTACAAGCTAATTTCTTCCAAAATGTCTGTCTGATGATCCCAAAGCACCTTCAAGTTTCTGTTCAAACAACTTTGCTTTACTAACATCTTTGCTGACACATCTTGAAGTCTCTTTTCCCTCTGCTCTGACCAAAATAAATTTACATGACTCATTGCCCATATACATTTCTTCTATTTAATGCATTTATGTTTGCATCCTATTTCCTCTGAGCAAAACTCCTTTAAAGTATGGACTAGGTTTTGCCTTGCACCATCTACTGAGACATGAACAGGTATAATTCAAATATTTATAAAAAAAACAAATAGCTGGAAACTAAAGAGAAAAAAAATTACTTTAAAAAAAATGTAGTTTTGGCCATAACCAGTTTGGCTCAATGGATAGAGTGTCAACTTGCAGATTGAAAGGTCCTGGGTTCAATTCTGGTTAAGGGCATGTACTCTACATGTGGGCAAGGGCATGTACTCTACATTGCTGATCCATCTTGAAGTCTCTTTTCCCTCTGCTCTGAGGGAAAACAAATGTATATCTCTCATTGTCCATATCCATTTCTTCTATTTAAAGCACTTATCTTTGCATCCTAACATGTTGCAGGCTTCTCTCTGGCATGGGCCCTGGTTAAGGCTCATGCAGGAGGCAACCAATTGATGTGTTTCTATCACATTGATTATTCTCTTTGTCTTTCCTTCTCTTTTCCACTCTCCCAAAAGTCAATGGAAAAAGATCCTTGGGTGAGGATTAACAAAAACAAAGCAAACAAAAAAAGAAATGTAGTTTCATGATTTCATGGCTCCCTCTTGTGTGCCACTGCAGCACATTGTCTTCCCTTTAGTATCTGTGCTCTCTGGCTTGAGTTTATATATTTATTTTCCCTATGAGATCATGAATTACAAGAAGGTAGCAACCCTGACGTACCTATCTTTCTGTCTATAGTTCTAGGTTTAGTGCTTGGCATGTTCTTTTTTAGCTTGGTTACTGATTGGCATTTTTTAGTAGATGGGACTACTTAACCTAGCATGAAATAGTTAGCTCACAGCAGAAGTAATGAATGACCTAACCTTTTGAGCAGTTATTTACTTAATTTTATTTCCTCCAAACTGTATGTAAGGTTTTGAAGCAAGATGCAAGACCAATACAAAAGTGAATGTCCCTCTGAAACTTGAAAGGTTTGACAATACAAACAACTATTTTCAGTGTCATGTGAGGCTCTTTATACTTATTTCCCTTAAGTGTTGTACATTTGCAAAAATAAAAATCCACTTGCTAAATAGCATCATTAATTAGCTTAATAAGGATTAATGACATACACAACACTAGGTGCCAGGGACCAAGAATCATAATTGAGTTTTTATAGCAAAGAGCATCTCTCTATTTCTAAGTAAAGAGAATTATGAGAAAAACATTTCTTCCTTGACAAGAAGACTGGGGACATTTTTATTTTGATATTAGTGAAATTAGGGGCATTTCTGATATGCTTACTTAGTGTAGTCATTTGTAATAATACCATTAACCGTCATGTTCAATATTTACTTTTGGTATTGGTATATTAATTCCTGCATTGAAATCCTCAACACCAATTTGCTCTCTCTTGTTAACTTCATATGTTCTTAATAATATTGTTTACATAATTCATCTACTTAAACATTTAATGTGTAAATGTTAATCTCATTTATATTAAATTATCAAAAATATGGTTAATGGCATTCAAATTAATGTAAATGTTCTATATTTCAATAATAAGTTTACTTCATTTTCCTTTATATTTTAAGTTATGAATCATTTAAAAACATAATCCTTAAGAACATAGATTTCTGCAGATCACCAGAGATATATGGGGGGGGGGAATTAAGAAATCGTGCACTGGCCTTAGCTGTTTTGGTTCATGGATAGTTTCGGACTGCAGACTGAAGGGTTCTAGGTTTGATTCTAGTCAGGACACATGCCTGGATTGCAGTCTCAGCCCCAGTGTAGGATGTGCAGGAAGTAACCAATCAGTGATTCTCTCTTATCATTGATGTTTCTATCTCCTTCTCCCTCTCTGAGTTAAGAATAAATATATTTTAAAAAATGAAATCATGCACTGGGGTCCATTGACTCTAAATTAGGAACCTCTCCCTTATAATAAATAAATCTCAAGCTGACTTAGAAATCTTTAAACCTTATGAGAGTCATATTATTATGTATCAACTTCAAAACACAAGTTTTTTCAAAATTAATGTTTAAAGTTCAATTTCTTTTAAAAATATGTAGTATAGATACTTATGGCTCAAAATTCCAAAGATATGTGATACACAATCCAAAGTGTTTTCCTCGGTCATCTTTCAGACTATCCCACTCCCTCAACTTCTTAAAGAAAACTAATATCATTTTTTTCTTGTGCCGAATGACTTTCATTTTAATTCCCAGATACTATTATGGAAAAATAAACTCAATATAGTTTCAAATAAGTCATATTAAAAACAATTGCCTGGTTCTTTTTTGTCCTTACCAGTAAGATCTCAGACTAAGGGAGGAATCTTTTAGGGTGTTCAAAAACCCTGTTTTTAGATTACTATGACTATTATGTCTTTTGTTATTAATAAGACATCATTTATGACATCTATTATATTAGAGCTAATAATATGACATACAAAAGGTCTTGGAAACGTCAGTTAATTATTTGGAATGTAAAATTTCTTCCCAAATCACTTATATTCCTAAATGGACTTTTCTACAAAATGGGCAAAAAAGAGCAAGACCAATTTAGAAGAGAAATAGAAAGGTTCAATAAATATATAAAATATTTAAATTTATAGTTAGTAAAAAAAAAAATTCAAATGTAGAGAGGACCATTTTTTTTCACCCATTATTAAATCAGCGAAAAAATTGAGACTCTGCAGTGGTAGGAGGGTAGAGGAATACATGCTATTGTGGCCCACTGATTGGAATGTAAATTGGCACAACTTCTTTGAGGCAATTAAATTGCAATATCAATATAATCTTCAGCCCAACAATTCCATTTCTAAATATCTGTTCTACAATAATACCAACAAATGTTTTTTAAAAAAATGCATGCACAAGAATGTTTGTTGCAGCAATACATATAATAAGAAAACTGGACATAGTCTAGACATCCATCAATAGAGTGATTATTAAAATATGGAATCTCATGAATTGGGTTACACTCCTCGTACCAAGAAGGAAATATGTCTAAGATATATTGTGAGGTGAAAGAATCAAGTCGTCGGATGTTGTTACCATTTATGTTTTAAAAAATGTGAAAATCGCTGAAACCGGTTTGGCTCAATGGATAGAGCATCAGCTTGGGGACTGAAGGGACCCGGGTTTGATTCCTGTCAAGGGCATGTACCTTGGTTGCGGGCATATCCCCAGTAGGGGGTGTGCAAGAGGCAACTGATCGATGACTCTCTCTCATCGTTGTTTTTAACTCTCTATCTCTCTCCCTTCCTCTCTGTATAAAATCAATAAAATAGCCGAGACCGGTTTGGCTCAATGGATAGAGCGTCGGCTTGGGGACTGAAGGGACCCGGGTGCGATTCCGGTCAAGGGCATGTACCTTGGTTGCGGGCATATCCCCAGTAGGGGGTGTGCAAGAGGCAGCTGATCGATGACTCTCTCTCATCGATGTTTCTAGCTCTCTGTCTCTCTCCCTTCCTCTCTGTACAAAATCAATAAAATATATTTTAAAAATAAATAAAAAAATAAAATCAATAAAATATATTTAAAAAATGTGAAAATCACACAACATACCTATTTTGCTATCTGTAAATATGTGTGTAGGCAAATGCATGGAAAAAGATCTGTAAGGAAATATAGTAAACATAGAGCACTAGTTACCTTAGGGTGGTGGATGAGGGCACAAGCAGGGTTTTCACTATACTTGCTATTTCATTTTTATATATTGAGAAAACTAGAGGCTTGCTGCTCAAATCCGTGCATGGGAGGCAGGAGTCCTTCACCCCATTCTGCACCCTCTCCAAACTGGGACCCCTTGGGAGATGTCTGACTGCCTCTCAAAGTCAGGGACTGCTGGCACCTAACCATTTGCCTGCCTGCCTGCCTAATCACCAGTAACCCTTTGCCTGGCTGCCTGATCACCCTAACTGCTCCCCTACTGGCCTCATCACCCCTCACTGCTTCCCTGCTGGCCTGATCATCCCTAACTGCCTCTGCCTCGCCCTGCACCCAGGATTAAGGATTCATTCCACCAGGTGGTTGTAAGCACCCAGTACCCAGACATCCCTCCCTCTGGCCATCCACCAGCACCCTGGACAGATGCTGCTTCTCCCAGGCCTGCTGCAGCCACAGGCACTGGCACCTAGCCCTGCAGTGCAGATGGCTTGTCCCTCTACAAGGCAGGGCTGTGGGTGCAGGCTCAGAAGCTGGTGCCCTGGACCATGGGGCATGGGGCTTGTCCCTCTTTGGGGCCAGGTCGTAGGCATAAGCGCAACCACTGGCACCCGGAATGGTGGGGTGTGTAGCTTGTCCCTCTCCTGGGCCGCAGCCCCAGCCTTTGGTGCCCAGGACCACGGGCAGCTTTATTCCCTAATGGGCCGCAGTCCAGGTGGTTCCCATTCCTCTCTCCCCAGTGATGAGTTTCTCATCTGTTATGGTGTGACAGTGTGATGACCATTTGCATATTAACTCTTTATTATATAAAATAATCATATATTACTTGTTATAATAGAAAATAAGTTTAAATTTACTTTGATTTTAAAGAGAGCCTACCAAATTAATTTTTAAAATAAACAGGATTGCAATCTATAGACGTTGATTTGGGATACGGAGGGGGAAATACCTTTCCTCAGAGCTCCTGACTCAAAATTCTGGACCAAGAAGGATTTTACAATACAGTTATTTTTTAAAATTCATTTGTGGAGAGAATATACTCAAAGTTTCTCAACCAAACGGTATGACTTCCATGTATCTTTATCAATGTCTGAAATAGCATTGCCCTGCAAGTTTCTGTGAAGAAATACAGTTAATGTGTTTAAATAGCTAAGAAACGAATGAACAGAATAAGTAGAAAAATCATGGCAACCTTATGGGGAATATTCAAATGTAGAAAACACTAGCTTTCTAATTTCCACAGTTCTCAGCTTCCCCATTTGCACAATTAATAAAGACATAATGTGGGCCCACTGGCAACCTGAGGCTTCTCCTCAGAACCAGACTGTTTTTTCTTGGATAGGTAATGCCAGTTAAGTACCCTGAATGCATTTTCTTTTTTTTCTTTTTTTCACAAAATCAGTTGTGTCTACAATGACTCCTACAAATCATTGAGAGAATAATAATTCAAATGGAAAATGGCAAAAATTTATCATTAAAAAAAAAAACTGTAAAGAAACCTTATACCAGGCCACAGGAAAGCAGGGCCCATGGGCAAATCTCTCCAAGTGTTAGAAGGATAATGGTGGTTAGAAATAAGAGGACTTGTATGGACCTAGACATACTTGATAGGGAAAAGCACAAATCACTGAGTAAGGAGTAAAGTATTTTCTCTCTAGAGGGAAAATGTAAAAGGAAAAGACACAGCGAGATCAAAAGTATAGACACACACCAAAATAGTAACAGGAGCAGAAACCAGTTTGGCTCAATGGATAGAACATTGGTCTCTGGCCTGAAAGGCCCCAGGTTCAATTCTGGACAAGGGCATGTACATTGGTTCCGGGCACATCCCCAGGGGGGGTGTGCAGGAGGTAGCTGGTCGATGTTCATATCTCATTGATGTTTCTAGCTCTCTATCCCACTCCTTTCCTCTCTGTAAAAAAATCAATAATAAAATATATATATATTTTTAAAATAGTAAAAGGAGTTGTAAAAAGGCTTTGGTGCGATTTTCACTTTATATTCTTTACTAGAGGCCTGGTGCATGAAATTTGTGCATGAATTGGAGGGGTGTCCCTCAGCCTTGCCTGCACCCACTCCAATCTGGGACCCCTCCAGGCATGGTAAACTGCCCTTTAGACCCTCTCATAATCTCGGACTATTGGCTCCCAACTACTCGTCTGCTGCCTTCCTGATTGCCCCTCACAACTTCTGCCTGTCTGCCTGATCACCTTCTAACCACTCCCATGCCAGCCTGATTGATGTCTCACTGCTCCCCTGTGAACCTGTTTGCTCCCAACTTCCCTCTCTATGGACCTAGTCACCCCTAACTTCCCTCCCCTACAGGGTTGATCAACTACAACTGCCCTCCCTTGCAGGCTTTGTCCCTCTCAACTGCCCTCCCCTGCTGGCTATCTTGTGGTGGACATTTTGTGTCCACAAAGGGGCAGGATATTTGACCACAAAGGGCATCCATCTTGTGTGTTGGAGTGATGGTCAATCTGCATGTTACTCTTTTATTAGATATGATAGAGACCTAGTGCATCGGTGGCGGCCAGCTGGTTTTCCCTGAAGGGTGTCCCAGATCTGGGTGGGGGTTCCCCTGGGGTGTGGGGAGGACTGCGTGAGGGCCTCTGGTGATTTGCAGGCCTGCCACACCCCCGGCACCCAATCAGAGGCCTTGGAATCTGGGATACATTTACTTTCTACAATTGAAACTTTGTAGCCTGGAGCAGAGCCAAGCCCCCTGCTCACTCAGGCTGCTGCCATTTCTGTTTGGTTTTATGTATCTTCTATAATTGAAACTTTGTAGCTGGGAGAGAATGCCTAGGCCTGCAAGGGCAGGTGGAAAGCTTGGCTTCCTCTGTTGCCTGAGAAACCCAACCCTCCCTCCTGCTCTCTGTGGCTGTAGCCATCTTGATTGGTTTATTTGCATACTGTCTCTGATTGGCTGGCGAGCATGGCTTGTGGGTATAGAGGAGTGATAGTTAATTTGTATATTACTCTTTTATCATGTAGGATATGTCTGTGACACTTAAAAACACAACAATGAGAATGTGTCCATGAATTACAAGTGTTTAAAAGATGCTGTTAAATTCCTGAGAATCGGTTTCAAAACACTAACTCTGTGGATGACTTTGAATCTTTAGTTTGTCTTCTTCCCCCAATTTACCTATTCAGTTTACAGATTTTTCAGGAAGGTCAGAAAAAGTCAGATAGCTGCCTGCCCCTCTACCCAGTGGACATTTCCACTCAAGCAGAAGCCTTCCTGTTGCTTTATGCTCACCAATGAAAAATGCCCAACTGAGTTCACCTCCTCAAACTGGCTCTCTTTCCCAAGTGCTGTATTTCTTCCTGTCCACCATCATTCAATCCATCAATTAGGACAGAAATTTTCCAGGTTCATATTTGATCTTTCTCTTTCCTATACATCCCATTCCTCACTCCAGTCAGTTACAAAACCTATTCAGTTCTTCCTTTGTATGGTTCCCTGGATTTTCTTTCTACTCATGTCACAACCACTCTGATTCAGCGCCTTTTCACTTGACTAATGGAGTATTCCATTTGGTATTTCTGAGTCAAGACTTCTTCTCTAGAGTACTCTATCTATGAAATCTAAAATAATCCTTTTTTTGAGAGAGAAAGAGAGAGAGAGAGAGAGAGAGAGAGAGAGAGAGAGAGAGATGAAGAGTGATAGAGAGATAGGGACTCCAGTGAGAGGGAAAGATCATTGATTGGCTGACTCCTGAATGGTCCTCCATCAGGGATCAAGCTGGGTCCAGATTGGGAATGAAACCAGTGACCTATTGGTACCTGAGTTTATGCTCAATCATTGAGCAATACAGGCTGGACAATCCTCTTATTTTACTCTTCTCTCTCTCTTGAAACCTTTAAGTGGGTCTCCTTATCTCAGTGTAGCTTTCAAACTTCTTGAGCTCATAGTCAAGGTTTTTCATGATCATTTTTCACTGCTTCCTAAACCAATTCTTTAAATCCAGACTTGTCTAATCTATTAAGTCATAATCATTCCTGCAGCCATAAGTCTGCTAAAATATTCTCACTAATTTTTCTCTATTTACCAATCCGCAGCCACACTTTAAGTCCCAGTTAAATTTCTAGCTTATCCATGCAGTTTTCCCTGCTTCCACACCCAAGTCACTGCAGATTCTGGTGAGTTACAGCACCTCTTGCCTGTATCTCTTTTAGTGCCTAATTATATACGACCTCCATTTTTTTTTAAATATATTTTTATTGATTTTGTACAGAGAGGAAGGGAGAGAGATAGATAGTTAGAAACATCGATGAGAGAGAGTCATCGATCAGCTGCCTCTTGCACACCCCCTACTGGAGATGTGCCCGCAACCTAGGTACATGCCCTTGACCGTAATCGAACCCGGGACCCTTCAGTCCCCAAGCTGACGCTCTATCCATTGAGCCAAACCGGTCTCGGCACGACCTCCATTTTTAATGCATATTATCTTTCTTCCCACCTACCATTGTCATGCTCCACAGACAATATCATATTTCGGTGGCTTTCCAGTAATCACACCTGAGTTGGGCACAAAATGGGTGATTTATATTTAAAGCCTGGGGGCAAAGATGAATTCTAGATATGACTAAGTGGTCAAATAATAGTTAACACATACATATGTTAAGCACTTATATAAGTACTTTATATATATTAACTCATTCAAAACTCACAATAATACTAAAGATGTTAACTATCCTAATCTTCATTTCAGAGTTTTGAAAATTGAGTCCCAAGACTAATAAAAGGCATATCTGGCTCTAGAATTTCCTCTTAACCACTTTGTTGTTTCACCACCAATAATATTCAAAGATGATCATATTGCTATAAAGAGGATGAAGCAAAAGTGGAAGGACAACAGAGGTTAAAGAATGAAGTGATGGGGCTAAAAGTATGGTTCAGGAAAACTAACATGGGCAATTACAAGTAAAAGACTGGTGAAGTGGGGAACAATAGCATTAAGGAGAATAAAGATAAGGAACAGTTGTCAAAGAAGATAAAAACAGAAAGTCCTTCAAAGTTGTTTGGGGGGAGATGAGGAAGGCCCAGAAAGAACACAAGTAATAGGCTGCCATGTCAGCCAAGATGTAGAGAATAAGTAAGAAAAGGCAATTCTTACAAGATGGTGAAGGTTCCATTGTAGGCGCTGGTCTCTGCCACAGGCACATTGCTGAGCTTCTGGTTTGAGCGAAAAACAATACACGACAGTGTTACAAAACTGCAGGTGCAGAACTCACATATATTCATGGTGAAACTCGTTTCAGTTATTGGCGGGACCATCTCATCTGACTCTGGTTATTGAGTTTTGGCAACTTCCATGTCAAAAGATAAAGCTTTTGTCTTCAGAGCCTGAACAGGCTCTGGATAGTGAAGGGCATTTTGAGAGTGTCTTGGAGGAGCAATAGTCTGCTGCTGGGTTACAGCATTAGTTACCAAAGCAGCCAGGCATGGAGCAGCAGCAACCAGAGCCTGAGCAGCAACAGCCAGGCCTGGAGCACCCAGGCCCAGAGCAGCAGCAGCTAGGCCCAGAGTAGCAGAATCCAGTCCCGGAGCATCCAGGCCCAGAGCAGCAGCAGCTCTGCCTAGAGCATTCAGTCCCAGAGCAGCAGCAGTGATGCCCAGAGTAGCTAGGCCCAGAGCAGCCAGATCAGGAGCAGCAGCAGCCAGGCCCGGAGCCTCTAGGCCCGGAGCAGCAGCAGCAAGGCCCAGAGTAGCCTAGCCTAGAGTAGCCAGGCCCAGAGTTGCCTGGCCCAAAATAGCAGCAGCTGGGTCAGGAGCAGCCAGGCCAGGAGTAGCCAGGCCCGGAATAGCCAGGCCCAGAGAAGCAGTAGCCAGGCCCGGAGTACCAGGCCCAGACTAGCAGCAGCCATGCCCGGACCAGCAGCAGCTAGTCGCAGAGTAGCCAGGCCCAGAGTAGCCAGGCTCGTAGTAGCAGCAGCCAGGCCTGGAGAAGCCAGGCCTGGAGCGACCAGGCCCATAGCAGCCACGCCCAGAGCAGCAGCAGCAGGGAACGGAGCAGTCAGGCCCGGACCATCCATGCCTGTAGCAGCCAGGTCCGGACCAGCATAAGCTAGGCCCAGAGTAGCCAGTCCTAGAGTAGCAGCAGCCAAACCCAGAGCAGCCAGGTCCAGAACAGCCAGGCCTGGAGCAGCCAGGCTCATTGCAGACAGGCAAGAGCAGCAGCAGCCAGGGCTGGAGCAACCATGCTTGGAGCAGCAGCAACCAGGCCCAGAACTGCAGAATCCAGGCACGGAGCATCCAGGCCCTGAGCATCCAGACCCGGAGCAGCAGCAGCTGTGCCTAGAGCATTCAGGTCCAGAGCAGCAGCAGCTAGGCCCAGAGAAGCCAGTCCCGGCGTAGCAGCAGCCAGGCCTGGAGCAGGAGCGAGGCCTGGATGAGCAAGGCCTGGAGCAGCCAGGCCCAGAGCAGCAGCAGCCAGGGCCCGAGCAGCCAGGCCCGAAGTAGCCAGACCTGGAGCAGCAGCAGCCAGGCCTGGAGCAGCCAGGCCCAGAGCAGCAGCAACCAGGCTGGGAGCACCAGCAGCCAGGCATGGAACAGTAGCAACCAGGCCCTGAGCAGCAGCAGACAGGCCCAGAGAAGTAGCAGCCAGGCCCAGAGCAGCAGTATACAGGACCGGAGAAGGCAAGCCAGGAACAACCAGGCTCAGAGCGGCATCCAGGCCTGGAACATCCACACCCGGAGTACTGTGGTGTCAAACCCTGGGTTCAAAATGAAAGGAAAGTAGGAGCAATGCAGCCAATTCGGGTACCAGAATGTTATGTCCGTCATCACAATGGACTCAGAGACGCTCCTGTGTCCCTTCACCCAAAAGGATTGAGAGTTGCCCAGACAACAGCAAAGTGGGAGAAGAAAACTGAAGTCTTTGCAAGGGGCTCAGGTGCCAGCATGGAGTCATCTGAAGAAATTAAAGACTGAAGTGGAAGCTGCTTCTTTAATCATGTTCCTGCTCATGCTAGCATCTGTTAGCTTCCAGTCTTCTGCAAAGTCTAGTGCAGCAAGTCCAAGGACTCTGAGTAAATCTACACCACCAACAAAAGGGACTCATTTAGTAGGTAAAAATATTAATATACCCATAATTCTGATTTCTCATTTTGTTGTTTTGCATTGGCATAATTGTTATTATTGAATAGCCAGAGTTTTGCTCTTGACATTCAAGTTTTGAAAATAACATACATGTGGTTTAGTTTTTGCATTGGAAAAAAAAAATCTGAAGACCAGAATAAACTGGTGAATATAATAGAATCAGGGGCAAAGAAAGGAAGTGGATTGATAATTATCAGGGGGAAAGGGTTGTTGGGGTGCAGAAAGAGACTCAATTAAAATCCTATAACCTATTGATGAGGACAATGGCAAGGAGGTGGGAGAGATAAGGGCAGAGGGTGTGGCAGAAACCTGGTGGAAAGGAGCTATGGGGGGAAGGGGAAAGGAGAAACAAGTGTAATAATCTGAGCAATAAAGATTTATTTAAAAATAATTAAATTAAAAAATAAAATACTGGGTACAATCAAGCAACCCAGAAAAGTGGGATGCAAGTGCCATGCGCTGAGCAGATGACCAACATTTGGCAGGCATCTCATAATTGGCAGCCCTATCATGCATGTCCCCTTTAGAAACCAAGCACCCCTCTCCCACTTCAGGTTCTTACCTTTATTATTCTTGGGCTGAAGTGACTATAGAAAAGTGAGCCTGTTCCCCAGAATCAACAGGGATCACTTGGTTCCTTTCACTGGTTCCTTTCAACTACCCACTGGCCCTCTCCTCCCCCATCACAGTATGGCAGGATTTGGACTTCACACTTGGGTGGCCCCAGAGCCCAGGGATGGACTAGGCCATTAAAAAATGTGGGGAGTTGTGGGGAGGGGGCAGGTATTGAAGAGCTTTCCAAGAAAGCCACAGGGCCTGGCAGCTCAGGAAATTCAGAAGAGCTAGTCTAGTCTGGCAATCTGAGCTCCTCTTCAAAGCTGAACTCAGAGATAGTCTTCCTCCCAATGGCCATACTGCTTCCAGGAAGAGTACCTGACTCAAAAATACACCAGTTAGAGTGGTGTGCAATGGGACATACTTTACAGTTCAAAAATGTTGCCAATTCCTCGAAATTCTCAGTATCCATGTCTGATTCTTCTTTTGCTTTGTATTCTTACCCTAGGTTATGTTTATTGATTTGAGAGAGAGAAAGGAGAGAAAGAGAGAGAAACCTTGATGTGAGATAGAAAAAAAACATCAATTGGAGAGAATCCAAGATGGCGGCATAGGTAAAAGCCTAACTGCAGCCTCACACAACAATTTTAAAACAAAATACAACTAAAATACAAAAGGGACATTATCCAGAACTACAGGAAAGGTGACTGACCAGAAATTCTACAACTAGAAGAAAAGAGAAATCCAGAAGGAAATCAGAGGAGGATTGACCTGCAATGTCATGCTCTAACCAGGAATTGAATCAGGCCACAACCCCTTTGATGCACTTGGTGCTCAGGACAGTGTTCCAACCAAATGAGACACCCAGCCAGGGCTCCATGCCTGTATTTTCATTCACCACAGGGGATATTATCATTGTGTAGTGATGATTCCAAAATGACTGTAGATGGGGTTTTGGAGGGTAAGCAATTATTTCTGGGAAGGAGTGTCTGAAACCAAGTTTATACTTTTATAGTGCTATGGAAAAATATCCCCCTCCCACCTTAGCTCAAACAGCCATTAATGTAGAAAAGTAACTATGTCACTTTTCTGAGGTCTACCCTGTGTGCACATCAGAAGAAGACTGGTTGTTAAAGCCAGCAGTTAAATAATTATTTTTATAATTTCAAAAATATATATTTCCTATATTGACTTCAGAAAGGGAGAGACAGAGGGAGAGACAGAAACATCAATGATGAGAAAGAATCATTGACTGGCTATCTCCTACATGCCCCCCAAGGGGATGCAGCCTGAACCTGGGCATCATTGGCCAAAATTGAACCTGGGATCCTTCAGTCTGCAGGCGGATGCTCTATCTACTAAGCCAAAACAACTAGGGTTTAAATAATTTATAAAAATACTGTAACTGGCATCCAATTTGCTTCCTTACCAGCTCTTTTTATAATCTATTTTATTTTACTCTTTGTTTATGGTCTGGCACAACCTCCAGTATGTAAACTGCAAGAGAAAAGGGTCTGCATCTTATTCCCAGTGTCTAACACACAGGAATGGTTTCAGTCAGGTTTGTTCATCAGTTTATGTTGTTTATTATTTCCCTTAGATATGTGAGATCACGTGATACAACAAATACACTTATAAGAACCAAACTTGAGACCAGCCATAATGGTTACAATGAGTGGCAAATGAATCAGTCTGTAGAGAGTTTCTTTCTGGGCCAACAGTTTTTTTTGAGTCCCAATATCAATATCAAACACTTCCTACTTGTACATGTCAGCAATGATATTTCAGTTCTGGATGGTGGACAAATGGTGGTAATGCAGGTCCGACTGTCTCTGGTTTGGTCCTGGGTATCCTTCAGTGACACACAGCTGCTGTCTGCTAGTATGGAAAGGCATTATTAGAGTCTTCCATCTCTGGACTATTTTTCTTCTGTCTTCATAGCTGGAGCAGTCCTGTCAATTTCTCTCTGTTGCAGGGATCCACATTATCTTGGAGTTGTTTTCTGAAAATATACAAACATATTCTCAACTAAAAGTTCACAGAAGAATATTTTCTATAAATTTGACTTTGGATCCTTTTTTAACATTGTGCCCAAATGATTTACCTCTGGCTTGTTTTGACACCACATATGTTTTTCAAGGATGTCTTGCTATTAGCATTACAACTGAAAGTTAAATTTCTAAACTACAAATTTCCTAGATATAATTTACCTTCAGGATCTTTTTCCTTACATGATATTCTTCTATCACCCCCTTAAAAAAAAAAGTTGGTTCTGGAGTGATGGTGAACTCCAGGTCCAAAGGTGGAAATGTTGGTTGTTGAGCCTGCATAGTCTCTGGTGGTGGATGTGGCACCTCAGAGTGCTTTGTAGGAGCTGCAGTAGGCTGCAGGGCTTTCAAAGTACATTCTTGAATGATGGGTACTTCCAGTTCCAATGTTGGAGATGTTGGCTGCTGAGCCTGAACAGGCTCTGATAGTGGAAATGTCATTGCAGGGTTTAGTGGAGGATCTGAAGGCTGCTTTAGTGATGTAGCAGCAGCCTCCAATGTATGTTCAGGAGTAATGGTTAGTCCCAGGTCCACAGGTGGAATGGTGGGCCACTGAGCCTGAACAGGCTCTTGAGGTGGAAATGCCACCTCAGGGTGCTTTATGGAGCTGCAGTTTGCTTCCGTGCCATAGCACCAATTTCTGAAGTAGATATAGCTGGGGACTCCTGGGGGGGAAATAGCATAATGAGCTGAGACTTTCCTAGTAGTAGATGGTGCAATAATCTGATTTGGAAGTGAGCCTGTTGCCTTATGATGTGAAGTATGAACTTCAACTTTCATAGATGACTTTGGAGATTAACTTCGAACCTTCCCGTGGATTCCCAAAATTTGTATATTGGCAACAGTCCAGGGAGATAGAACTGAGCTCTTTGAAGATTGATGTTTATCTTTGAAGAGATGATGCTTATCTTGAATTTCTTGATGATGATCATCCAAAAATTTCAGTGGCTCAGAGGACACTATAGACTCAATTAATCTTATTGTAGGTGTGGAAGCTGAGCTAAAGTATTCTGAGATTTCAGAGGTGGGTGCTCTGTAAGTACAGTTGAGTCATAATGATTGATCTAAAAAAGCTTGAGATATTGCTTATCCCAAGAACAGGGCTTAGAAGAACCCAGGGGGATGGAGGTTTACAGGATAGAGTCCATCACCAACTGGGGAATCAGAGCTGCCTGGACCTGCAGCCATAACATCTGCCACAGGAAGAGAAAGTGTGGCACCCACATGTGCAGCCTGGTCATGACAAGCAGAGGTCCCGGGCTCAGTGAGCCACCAAGGAGATTGGGGCAAAGATAGTGTCCCAAGATATTGTTGCACAATGAGAGATCCAAATTATTAGAGCCTGAGAGTTTGGGGGTATCTTTTGCACACCTGTGCCTGCGGCCTGAGAGTCTGGGGGCACCTTTTGCACACCTATGCCTGTGGCCTGAGAGTCTGGGGGCACCTTTTGCACACCTGTGCCTGCAGCCTGAGAGTCTGGGGGCAAACCCACACTTTCCCCAGGTTTCTGGCCTTTCTTTTCTCAACTTTTCTCTGTCTGTATCTGCTTCCCAAAGGGCTCAGTATGAACTATACAGCTTTGCCTGAAGTCACGTGGTATATGGGTCCTTGTTCCCTGAGGCCTGACTGCACACAGTAGGCAGATAAACAGGGACCAAGGAAAGGGGAGGGGTCATCCTAGCACTTTTCCGTGAAGTCCTCCAGGGGTGATTACATCAAGGTCCACACAGTATGTATGTCTATACCCACGGGCTGAGAAAGCCTGAAGCACTCCCTGCCCATTCACTGTGAGGCTCTGAAGCCAGCACTGTGACAGGCACCACGGAGGGAGGAGATGCTGCCACCCTCTGTGCCCCTGGAGTGGCCTCAGGTTTGGTGTGGCCCAGGGAGGACCACAGAAAGCTTCTATATCCTGGACCACCGTGCACCCTTTCCTGTGTGAGTCCAACCTCAGTCAGCTGGACCCGGGGCAAGGGGATCCAGGACAGCTGGAGGCCTGAGGGCCACTGCCTGGACTGCTTTGCCAGCCCATTTCCCCAGCCATTAAGGAGGCAGAGGGTGTGGGAGGATGTGGGGACACTTCTGTAACTCTAGAGAGTGCATGGGCTGCCCTCATGGTGCTGAAGTGTCCTCCACAGCAAGGAGAGGGCTTATTTCCCCGAATGGAAGTTAGAGGTCCCGAGTTCCTCAAAAAGGAAGTTAGAGGTCCCTGGAGGTACCACCACTTTTCATTCTCAAGGATGGATACTGTCCAGGGTACACACACCCTGAGGAGCACTTCCAGAGATGAGGGAAAGGCTCAGTCCCTGTCCAATGGCTGGGGTGGGCCCAGCTGCTGAGTCTGGCCCGGCCTCCCTGGGCTCGTGTTTGCATACAGGCTCTGGGCTGCTCAGACCTGTGGCCAGGGGAGCCCACTGCTCCCCACCAGGTTCTCCACACATGCACTTACCCAGCAGTCACCCCTCCCAGAGACACAGGCAAGTCTGAGAAATGTCCATAGAACTGCCAGCCAGTGCCTCCTCCAGGTGACTAAGCTCAGACCACATGGGCTCAGGGAAGTCACATCGCCTGGCCATGGCCTATCCCCAACTCCCGAAGCAATCACTGCCTGGGCTCACACACTCACACACACACACTCACTCTCACACACACACACTCACACAGAGTCACACACACACAATTATCCACACAGTCACACATACACTCAAACTTCCTCTCACACACAGTCACACACACAGTCATGCACATTTTCACACACACTCGCTCTCACACACACATACTTACACACACACACACACACATACACTCACTGTCACACACACATTTACACAGTCACTCTCACACACACACTCACACTCTCACACACATTCACACACACAGTCACATACACACTCTCTCTCACACACTCACACACACACACACACACTGTCACACACACACACACTCACTCTCACACACATACACACACTCTCACTCTCACATACATACACACACTCATTCTCAAACACACAACTCACACACACTCACAAACAGTCTCTCACACAAACTCTTACACACATACACACACTTTTAAACACACTAACACTCACATATTCTCACCCACTCTCACACACATTCACACACACACAGTCACATACACTCTTACACACAATCACACTCACACAAATTCTCACACATACACTCACCCACACCCACACATACATCCATTCACACAACATACACACACACTCACACACACACACCCTCATACACAAAGACACACTCACACACAAACTCCTCACACACTCTCTCTCTCTCTCACACACTCACACACATACTCTCACACACAGTCACACACATACTCTCATACACATACAAACACACAGACTCACACACAGACACAAATACATACAACGTGCCCTCTGTGCACTCTGGGCCCTGCTATCCTTTAACGGGAAGAGTGGGTGCTCCACTGGATCCCAGTTTCCCTGACATGCTATCTTTTTTTTTTTGCTCACTTTTATTTCTTGATATATCTTTGCCCGAAGATTTTACTCTTAGTGCTTCTTTTTTAGCCTTTTCATGGTATTCTTTTTTTAAATTAATTATTTTTTTATTTTTTTATTTTTATTGATTATGGTCTCACATAAGTGTCCTTATTCCCCCATTCCCATCCCAAACCCCTCCCTAGATATGCCCTACCCCACCCTCCCCCATTGTCCATGGCCACTGGCTAGGCCCATATGTATGCACACAAATCCTTTGGTTGCTCTCTTCCCCTTACCCCCATCCCTCCTTATTTTCCCTCTGAGGTTTGAGAGTCTGATCGCTGGTTCTCTTTCTATGGGTCTCTTTATGTTGTTCATTATCTTAATAAGCACCGGGTCTGGTACTAAACATGACCGCTGGCTTGAAAGGGAAAGTCCACGTGGGAGAGGACAGGGAGGCACTGAAGCCCGGGGCACACGCTGCTGGAAGCTGCCTCCTGACCTCCCCAGCATGTCCTTTCTCCCTCAGAAGCTGTCCCCGGAGCCCGTGTGAGTGTGAGGTCGTGTTAAGACCGGCCTGGCTCCAGGCCCCTGACTGCCCGTGGACAGGAGGCCTGAAAGGACTGTCTGAGATCCCTGCCGACACTGAAGTTTTACAAGCCTGTGATCTCCCACATTTTGTAAAACTGACACAGGGTCTTTCATGTGCATAAAAAGAAGCAGAGCCTCTATTTCAGCGATTCCCCTCCAAGGAATCTATCCTAAGGAGATAATCCAACATGTGTGCAAAGCTGGAGGTACAAGAATGTTCCCCACAGCATTATTTATGGCAGCAAAGAATTGGGAAACCTCTGTGTTCAGCAATAAAGGACTGGGTAACTCAGCCTTTCCCAGAGTGCGTTCTGGGATATAAATGGGTATGACTGGGGGGTGCGGGGGGAAAGGAGGGGGCTGTGACAGTCCATGGTCCAAAATGTTAAAGAAACATCACCTCTGAGAACAAAGTTAAAAAATATTCCTTTGATGTAGAATTTCATTGGCTTGTTATGCAGCACTCAATAAAATCTGTTGAATGATTGAACAGAAAATAAATGTTGATAGTGAGAATGAAAAGCTTTTTGCTTTATTTTTTTTTTAAGTCAGAGAGCACAAGCCTCCCGGTATGGGCATTTACACAGCATAAGGAATAGCGGCACATGTTTATTTCTGACTTCATTTATTCTCAGCCTTTCCCCTGGGAAAACAAAGTAGGTGAGCAGGGTTCCCCCTATAAAGTTCCTGGAGTCCAGGCCCCGCCTTGGTCCCTCTCTAGTTGCAAGACCCCGGCCTAGGGCACAGACGCACAGCAGACTATTGTTCATGGGCTTCTCCCCCAAGCCTCTTCTGTTTTCTATAAAAAAAGATTAATTTAGAATGAAAATATATATTTATTTGGAATCCTGAATCTCAGGGTCTTCAACTTGCACCTACTGACATTGCAACTTCTCACAGGCAGTGTGTGCACTCTGCATAGGATGGGCATTTCTGTTATTTATGACTCCAGGCCCGAGGTCCCAGGCTCTTCTCCAGAATCGGATATCCGGTGAGCCAGGCGGGACCACGTGTGGGTTAGAATAACTTCTCTGTGCTCCTAACCCAAGACTGAGTCTAAAAGTAAACATAATATATGGCAGAATCAAAAGTTTATAAACACCTTAATAAGCACCCAAAGCAAAAACGTTATTGGTTACCCAGCCAGTGTTGTGCAGTATTGACCTATGAACCAGGAGGTCACAGTTCAATTCCAGGTCAGGGCACACTCCCGGGTGGTGGGCTTGATTCCCAGTGTGGTGTGTGCAGGAGGCAGCCAATCAATTATTCTCATCACTGATGTTTCTATCTCTCTCTCCCTTTCCCTTCCTTTCTGAAACCAATACACACACACACACACACACACACACACACACACACACACACACACTAGTGATCCAGTGCACAAAATTCATGCACATTATAAGGGAATTAGAGGAAACATTTTAATATTGCTATTTGCCCTTTCTCTATAAAGAAGTGTCAGAGATGAAAGAAAATTAGAAAAATGTATATGAAAACCTTCCTCCTGTCAGAGTCTGGGGTGTACCACATGAATCAGAGTAAAGTCCCCACCCAACACATGTGCCTCAAAATCGTGCTATGCCCAGACAAATCTGGCCCCACTCCTGACAAGCTCCACCAGGTTGTGGGGGGCGTGGCCTCAAGTCACCTTGCCAGGGTCTGGGGCACGAACTTAGGTCCCATGGCCCAGAGGAGGGGAAAGGGGTGCAACCTGAGGTACCCGCCCAGTGCTGGCACAGGGGGTATGGCCTGAGGTCCCTGTCAAGTCCCATCTGGTGAGGGACTCAGCCTCAGGTCCCCTGCCCTGGCCCAGCACCATGCAGCTTCAGGTCCCTGCTGATTGCTCATTAAGGCTCATTATGGGAACTCAACCTCTTCTGTGGGCACAGCCATATTGTTATGGTATAATGGCCAATTTGTGCATTCCCTCTTTATTAGATAGGATATTTAAGTTATTGATTGCCTGAACCAAGTGGTTGGAAAACTGTGGCTCTCAAGCCACAGCAATTTGCCATTGTTAACTAATGAATTTGCCAACCACTGACATAGACTCTCAATTCCAATAATTACAGGCTGTGTAATCATTGTGATTACACAGCCTGTAATTATTATGCCCTATTGCAATGGTCGGCAAACTCATTAGTCAACAAAGCTGCAAAACCTGGCTCCAGAGCCGCATGTGGCTTGAGAGCCAAAGTTTGTGGATCACTGATCTAGCCAGTTTTGCTTAGTGGATAGAGCATTGGCCAGCAGACTTAAGGGTCCTGGGTTTTATTCTAGTCAAGAACACATAGTTCAGTTTCAGGCTCAGTCCCTGTGTGGGAGGCAACCAATTGATGTATCTTGCTCACATCGATGTTTCTCTTTGACTCTCCCTCTCCGGTCTTTCTAAAAATCAATGGAAAAATATCCTGGGATGAGGATTAACAAAAAAAATCAATAAAAGTGATTTTCCAATGGGGGAGAAAAAGGAGACATATGTAATACGTTCATTGATAAAGACTTTAAATTAATAAAATAAAAAAATACATTTATTTTAAAAATTAAAATAAATAAAATGTTATTGGCCACAATGATAATAGCTAACATTTATTGAGTGCTTGGGTTTGTTAGTGTTATTCTATGTAGTTTTAGAGGGATTAATTCATAATTCTTATAATAATACTGCAAGGTGAGTACCATATTTATTCCCTATTGTGCACTTGAGGAAAGCTAAGGAACAGAGAGGTGAAGCAACTTACCCAAGGTCACACAGCTAATGATAGGACTAAGGTTTGGACACAGCAGTCTGTCTGCAGGATCCATGCCCTTAGTTGCCATATGATACTGTGTCTTAAAAAGCATTACTTTTTTTCTTGTTGAAATTTTACGTAGGTCCTCCTTTCTCCCATCATTAAATTGTGTAATTGTCCTATAGAAATATAGTAGATTCAGATTACAACATGATGGCTTTTATTAAATGAACATATCTTGTTTAGCCACCACTCAGATGACAAAATGGTACCCAAACCACAGCCCAGAGCCTGCCTGGTTCTGACCTCTCTGATAATCATTATATTGACATTTATCATCTAAGTTAGTTTTGCCTGCTTTTGAAATATGTCAAATAATTAAATATATACTCTCTCTGGTCTGGCTTTTCTTCTACTCACCAATATATCTGAGAGGTTAATACATATGACTGAGTATATAGCACTTCTTAATTTTTCTGTTTTTGTACAGCCCAAAAGCTAAGAATAGTGTTTAAATTTTTCGATGGTTGAAAAATATGTTGTTAATATTTTGTGATGTGAAAAATATGATGTTCAGATCTCAGCATCCATCAATAAAGCTCTAGAAGCACAGCCATGGTCGTGGGTGGGTGGTGTGTGACTGTCTCACAGCACAGCCTCAGGCAGGAGCTGTGCCCATAGGGGCAGCACAGCAGCAAAGGCTCCCGTGTTCACCACCTGACTGTTCCACTGAACCTTGCTGCTCTGGTAAGAAGGCTTGTGTCACCCCAACATCATGTGTTGAAGTTTTCACGGTCAATGGGATGGTATTAGGAGATGAAGCCTTTTTGGGAGGTGATTAGGTCCTGAGTTAGGAGGTCTCATAAATGGGATTAGTTTTCTTATAGGACACCCCACAGAGCTCCCCAGCCCCTCTTGCCATGAAAGATTACAGATGAAATATGGCCACCTGAGAAGGGAGCCCAAAGCAGAGATGAACTCTTCCAGGGATGTGATTCTGGACATCCCAGCCTCCGGAGTGGGAGAAATAAATGTCTGTTGTTATAAGATATGTGTCTGTGATATTTTGGTACAACAGCCCAAATGCACTAAGGCAATTACTGTAGAATATTATACAGAATGGATTTAAATCACACTAAAATTTATTACCCATTCAATTATTGATAGGTATTTGGGTTGTTTCCAGCTGGGTGTTATTAACAGTAATAGTATGTGCATCCTTGTACACATCTTTTGGTGTGCCTATGTGCACATTTTTGTTGATATACCTAACTATGGAACCACTGGGTCATTGAATAGTCAGATTTTATTAGATACTATCAGTTTCCCAAAGTGGAAACGCCAGATTACACTGTAGCCCATAGGCAACTTTGTTATAAATCAGGTGATTGAACACATATAGAGTTGTTTCTGGACTCCATTCCATTGCATTGATCAGTGTGCTATCCTTACAGTAGCAGACATTCATTACTGTAGCTTTAATCATCATGATTGTTCTTCCACCTTGACTACCTAAGAATTGCTCTATTCATTTTCATCTACATTTTATAATCAGTTTATAAATTGCTACCAAATGTATCTGCTTGGATTTTGATTAGGAATGATTTAAGCATATATGTTGATTAAAAAAATATTGTAACAGTTTTGAATCTTTCAATCCATGAGCATGACATTTCTGCCCATTCATTGTCAGTAACTTTTGTAGTGTGTGTGTGTGTGTGTGTGTGTGTGTGTGTGTGTGTGTGTAGAAATCTTGAATATTTTCTTTAGGCATTCTGTAGGTACTTGACATTTTTTATACTCTTTGGAACAAAATTTGAATCCTCCAATTCCAAACCTCTCTTGTATTCACTATTTTGACATTTAATCATAAATTAATTTTGTCTAATTTAGAAGTTTAGTGAAGCAACAACATGGATGAAATGCACAGATATAGCTGTGAGTGGGGGAAACGCCAGGCCAGAAAGAGCATATACTTTATGAGATCATTTTTATGAAGTTCAAAGCAGCTCTCCTCACTGGCCCCTGAGCCTCTAGGACCTCCTTCTCCAAGTCTTCTCAGTCCTTCTCTTCTGAGATGCCCTTCTGGCTTTTCCCACCACCAGGATTTAAATTGTGTTTGAAATTTAGGGAAAAACAATCCATCTTTTACTTGAATTCCCTCAGACCTCTACAATCCTGTAGTAATGTGCAGGGCCCTCCATCAGTGCCAGCTATTACCTGTATTACCTACTTACTAATGAATGATCCTTGCCTTCCTTGGGAATAAATCAACACAACTTTGGATGTCTTATCTCCCCCAAAGTGTGCATTCATTGAAGATAAATATACATTATCTTTCAGTGTAATTTCCCTCAAACACTCTTTCAGAGTACTGTGTTCAGAAGGAATTTAAAGTCCATTTGATTCAATCCTAAATTCATTTCCCTGAATGTACTTTAGCTGGAGATGAATGTGAATCGGTTAGCCATTTCCTATTCTTTCTGTAATTGACTCATACATCATACACATAGTAATTCATGGATTTTAAATCTTCTAATGCTAACCTCTACAGAAAATTAAGAGAAACATGTTTTTGTTTTTATTTTTCTCTCCCCACTCTCCTCTCTTTTTGGTGAAAGAGGTACACAACTAGTTCAAAAAGATATTTTAAAGGACACTTTGTAATCAGGCATGTGTGGTTTTTTTTTTCTTTTAGCTTCCAAAGTCCCACAGAATGAGGCCATGAAATTATAGAAAATGGAGATATGTTATCCATAATTTGCAGTTGATGACATGGAAGATATCCCTATGTGCATTAATAAATCAGTTTTTAAAATAACAGGCAGCATTTTTGGCTCATAAGTAGTGATGGTGGCCTGTCTGACCCAAATAACTTGTTTCCTCCACTGGGAAACCCTTACAAGTAGCTGGGCCAGTTTAGAAAATAGAAAAGCAGGAATACAGAGAGGAGAGCAAGGTGGCCAGGCTGGAGACATTTTACTCCAAATAATGAGGGGATGGAAATGAGAAATATTGAGCTTCTGACCAAGGGGATTGTGTGGAAAGCCTATGCACAGGTCATTTGGGGTTTATGTTTTGTGTGCTTTTTTGATCTCACCCCAACAACCAACCTGATCCCTCAAAAATGCTCCCAGCAGTTGGCTCCTAGCCATAAGGCAGAGGCATTTCACAGCCTAAAACTAATCCTGTTTCAGAATTTCAAGTAAGATGGACCACACTTTTTTCATAATGTTTGTTGAAGTTCAAAGCAAGAACATGTTCTACATGTGAAGGATCCTCTTGGGTCTAAAATAAAAAACAGAGGGAGAGGGAGTGGAGATGCAGCAGGAGGCAGCGGGGGAGTTGGAGGGAAGATGTGGGTCTCTTTCCAACCAAACCGAGTCATCCATGTTGGAGGGAACCTAGGCTGCTCCAGCTGCTGCCTACACGAGGCCAAAGCTGCTGTGGGAGTTGCTGCCGAGGCCACCATACCTCTGGGGTCAGGGAAATGCCCCCAATGTCCTTGGATATTCTAGATGCACACGGATGAGGGGCCGAAAGGGAGGGGGCACCTTCTGAATCCAGAGGAGCAGCTCCATCCTCTGCCATGCCTCCAGATCCTTCCTTGAGCAGCCCTGACACAGACTCTGTATCATTTGCATTGACATCATTGGAAAGAAGCTGTAGGCTGTGATAGAAATGCTCATTAACTTCCCTCTCTTGAAACTTCTTCCCATCTTATTTATGTTAATGGGTCTGAAATGTTTTCCTTCACATGTGTTAACTTGGGTGTAAGTCAATAGCTTCAGGGAAAGAAAAGTAAAAAGTAAAAACACAAAAAACCCTCCAATCCGTAAGTTAGCCAAACCTGCAGGCAGCCAGCAATTGGTGATCCTTATCTCTACCACCTCTCCCTATTTCAGTTTTTTTTCTTCCAACCATCTTATGAAATCACATTTTGAGATCCCAAACCCACATGGATCAGAGGACAAAGAACAAAACAAACAAACAAAAAATCCCTTGCCCTGACCAGTTTGGCTCAGTGGATAGAGTGCCTGCTAGCTCAGGGATCCCTGGTTTAATTCCGGTCAAGGGCATGTGCCTTGGTTGCAGGCACATGCCCAGAAGAAGGTGTGTGGGAGGCAGTTGATCAATGTTTCTCTCTCATCTATGTTTCTAGCTCTCTATCCCTCTTCCTTATCTCTATAAATAAATAATAATAATCAATAAAATATATGAAAAATACCCTCTCCTGCTATTTCAGTTTACTGCCACACAGAGAAAATTTATACATTTACAACATTCTCCATCATTTTATCTGAAAGATCTATGTAAAGTGCTTTATTTCTATTTCTACTTTTCCAATTTCTGGTTGTTATTCAAGAACTGTGCCAAAAATTATCAGTGAAATGTTTCCTAATTCCTAGGAAGAAAAATCACTTTATTCATTGTGCCTTCTAAGCCTTCACCACATACAACAATTGGAATACTTGGCAAATAATCACAAAACAATTTAATGTCCACTCCTACTAGATGGTGAGCAAAACAGGAAGGGAAGTTTTTCCAGGGACAGCACTGCATTCATATCTTCTAGCTAGGTTGGGACAAAGTAGATAGATACACCTTAACATATTAGGTGGGTGGGTGGATGGATGCATAAATTGTTTCTTAGATGAAAGTAGAGGAATATTGCTGTATTAAACTTCTATTATTGAGAAATAGCATGTTATTTCACTTCTTAATATTTTATGGCTGACAATACTTGAGCATTACCCATCTGTTCCCTTTCTGTCCCACACTTGGCCAAGCTGGTAAGACTGTCTGGATGTCCATCCTGACCAGTGCTCTATTGGTTAGAGCATCACCCAGTACACCACAAAAAGTTTGTGCATACGATTTCTAACCAAGGCACATACTAGGTTGTGGGTTCAATCCCCAGTCAGGGTGTGTACTGAAGGCAACCAATGATTTTTTCTCATATCTCTCTCTCTCTCTCTCTCTCTCTCTCTCTCTCTCTCTCTCTCTCTCTCTCTCTCTCTCTCTCGCTCTCTCTCTCTCTCTCTCTTTCTCTCTCTCTCCTTCCTCTTTTTCTAAAAATCAATAAGAACATATCATCAGGTGAGGATTAAAAATAGAAAAAGAATGTCTGGTGCCCTCTCCATGGATGTTAATGGTAAGAGCAAACCATGCAGGTGAACTGTCACCCAGTCCCCAACTCGTAAGCAGCATAGATTCCCAAAGACAGTTTCCTTTCCCTGATTTCTCAGGCCATTTTTAGACAGTTTGAGAATTACCTTGAAAGTCTTATTGAGTAACAAACTTGTTCATTCCTGCAAGGGTGTGTGTGTGTGTGTGTGTGTGTGGCATTATCAGTTTCAAATTTTGGGAGGGGATCTACCCTATCTCTGAGGGGTACTTAGTGACTTAAAACACAAATTCATTATCATATAGTTCTGTAGGTCATCAGGGACATTACTGGGCTAAAGTCAAGGCATCAACTGGTCTGCATCCCTTTCTGGAGACTCTAGAAGCGAATCCATTTCCTTGCCTTTCCAAGTTTCTGGAGGCTGCCTGCATTCTGGGCTCTCAGCTTCCTCTCAAATCTTCAAAGTCACCAGTGTAGCATTTCTCCAGCAAAGCCTCTGTCATCAGATCTCTTGGTCTATCTCTAATCACTGCTGGGGAGGTGTTCCACTTTCATGTCATTAAGTTGGGCTCACCTAATAGTCTTCCAATCTCAATGTCTATACTCTTAATCACATATGCAAAATATTTTTCCATCTATCAATATATTCACAGATTCTAGAGATTAATATATGGCATTCTTTTGAGGGAAGGCACTATATTCTGCCTACTAAATTAAGATATATATACATATAACATTTGCTCTAGCTATTAGCTTAACCTTTATAAAAATGAAGCAAATTTTGATTAGAAGAATCCAGGTCAACAATAACAAAAACTTAGAGATGCAAAGAGATTTATTACAAGAAATTGGCTCATTTTTATGAAGGTTGAGAAGTCTTAGGCCTTCCATCAGCAAGCTAGAGGTCCAGGAAAGCTGGTGGTGTGATTCCGTCAGTCTAAAGCTCTAAGAACCAGGGAAATTGATTGTATAAATTCCAGTCTAAATTCCAATGTCCCAGCTGAAACAATCAGGCAGAGAGAGAGAGAGTTCACCCTTCCTCCACCTTTTTCTGGTGTTCAGGCGCTCAGTGGATTGGATGATGCCCATCCACACTGGAGAGGGCAGTCTTCTACCAACTCAAATGCTAATCTCTTCTGGGAACACTTATACAGACAGACCCAAAATATATGTAACTAAATATCAAGGCACCCTGATGTTTGTGATCCAGTCAAGTTGACGCTGAAGCTCACATCACAGGCAGCATGATGGAGGTGGGTTTTTGTGGTGCTGTTACTTTCTACTAAGGATAACAGGTTACTTCTCAGCCTCTGCTCCCTGTGACCAGCATGAGAAAGAAGAAGCGGTTAGGGCACAGTCTTGCTGGGAAAATCATTGAGTAGTGCTTGCCTCAAACCAGTGTTCTAGCTTCAGGAGCATCCTGGTCAGACGAGACAAAGGACCTGCACATCTGGTTTACCAGAGTGCCTACCTGATCAGAACACAGTGTTACCAGGTCAACACGTGTGGCCTCTCTTCTTCTTGGCAGCTCCGTGAGTTGGGCTTTTAACATTCCAATTTTAATCAGGAAGGCACAGATTCCAGAAGTTAATAACCTGCCCAAGCTTACTCAGTTACTAAGTGGGATTTCAATTAAGCCTCTGAGTCCCAAGATGAAGGCTTTTCCCTACATGCCATGATGTTAGAAGCCACTGTGAATGGGCACTGCACAGTGCTGGCGAGTGGCAATGGTGTCCCTACCTGCCATGATGTTAGAAGTCATCCTGAGCACTCCACAGTGCTGGAGAATGGCAATGGTTTTCCTTATGCCAGGAGCTCTGAGACTAGATGGGGTGTGCTGCAAAGTTGACTTCACATAAAATAGGAAATGAAGGTTCTCCTTAATGCCCAGTTATAATACTTTTATTTGTAAGATCTTGGCTTGAGTATTTTTTTTCTGGAGATGAAGCCCTAAAACACAGGCACAGTACTTACATCAAATCAGAAGGCCATGCTGGATAGAATGTTGTAGTTCCTTGCGGCTCTAGCCTTCACTTTCCAGAATAAGACATTTGTTGTGTATTGAAAGCCCTAAATTGTATCCTTCTTAATAGTGCAGAATCTACCCATAAAACTTCAAAACAAATTTAGAACAAAACTTCAGAGGAACTCACACTATTTCAGTAACACCAAGGAGGTCAATGTGCTGAATAATAAATAGCACTAGCCTGTAAGTCAAGAAACTTTGGTTTGAGTCTATCCCTATCATTTATTAGCTATGTGACCTCTGACAAATACCCTAGACCCGTGGTCAGCAAACTGCAGTTCGCAAGCCACATGCAGCTCTTTGGCCCCTTGAGGGTGGCTCTTCCACAAAATACCATGGCTTGGGAGAATCTATTTTGAAGACGTGATATTAGAAGAAGTTTAAGTTTAAAAAAGTGGGCTCTCAAAAGAAACTTCAATCGTTATAACGATAATATTTGGCGCTGTTGACTAATTATTTTGCCGGCCACTGTCCTAGAACATGTGTCTCCATTGCCTGGTCTATAATGTGGGATAAATATTTGCCTTATCTCTTTTTAAGGTAAAATATAACATCCTCATTAGTGTTGTAAGAATCCATCCATCCAAGAAACCTGATGCTGACTGGGGTCCAGAAGGAAAGAAGGACAAGGAGAAGATAAATGAAGAGAGAGACTGGATTTGAGGAAAGATAGTATTCCTTTACTCTTAACTACAGGTAGTAGAATCTTTCAGTTCACCATTTAGTTCCCAATATTTTCCCAGTGAAACTTGTGCTTAGTTTACTTTTTGTTTTCCCTAATAAATATCATGACTATGAATATTAACAAGGCACAGATGTTTCCCTTTTTAACTCTGTCGGTGTCATTAAACCATTCAAGGTTTTTCATCTCTGAAGAACTATGCTAATGTAACTGATTGCTGCTATTATTATTATTATTATTATTATTATTATTATTATTAGAATCAGCACTATGTGATGGAGTAGAAGGAACTCTGGACCAAACATCAAGAAACCAACCCTGCCAATAATTAACTGAACGACCTTGAGCAAATCAATTAACCTCTCTCTGTTCCTTGTCTTCTATATCCAAATGAGAAGTTAGACCACATGCTTTCTGAAAGGCTCTTTTGGCTCTAAATTTTAGTCTTTAACATTGAGTAATTTCAGCACATGCGCTAACCATCTAAAGGGCTGGTTCTCGGTCTTGTGGCCTGAATGCATTTTTTGTCCCACTTATTTTTAGCTCTGGTGGTTGTTTTGATGTGTCTGCCTCTGCAGAAGCACATGGCATGGCAGTGACTTTATCCCCAGGCCTGGTTACTGGATTAGAGGAGCTCATCCAACTTCTGCAGGTCTCAGTAGCCAGCGTTTCACTGCACTGAAAGCTTCTTTTCAGAGAGGCAGACATAGTCACTCCCAATGAACATTTCTAGAGAACTTCAGCATAATATGCAAAGAAGGGAGGTGGGGTCTGAGCTCTCTCCTGATGAGGTCTACTTAAGTGATCTCTGAATTTGATGTCACCCTCATCTCTTGATCTCATTTAACTTCTCCACAGCCCCGAGTGGGATTTATAAATATTTAATGCCTTAAAGATAAAGGTGAGTCTGGCTGGTGTGGCTTAGTGGTTGAGTATTAACCTATGAAACAGGAGACCACAGATCAATTCCCAGTCAGGGCACATGCCTGGGTTGCACGATCAGGCCCCAACAATGAGTTTTACTCATCATTTTTGTTTCTATCTCTCCCTCTCCCTTCCGCCCTGAAATCAATTACATATATATATATATATATATATATATATATATATATATATATATATTATGAAAGAGAGAGGGGATGAAGGGAGAAAGAGAAGAAAGAAAAAATGGAAGACCGGCTTCTTCTGTTTCTAGCCACAAAAATCTGACTCATATTGTGAGCCCGTTACTCCACTATGTTGTGGACAAATTTAAGGGAGCCTAAAATCTGCCTTCCACCTTGGCATAAATATACATGTTTATAGGGCAGAGCCTTGCGGCTTACATTAGAAACACTCTCCCAGATTGAAGCTAATCTTTGCTCATCTTTGGAACCAAGTGCTCAATAAGGTATAATGCTTCCCAGTTGTATTGTCCTTCCACATATAATGTGTTACCTACCTACATAGAGAAACTGGATACATAGCTCAAATACTTTATATGTCAATTATATTAAATAAAACTGGGGCTGGGGAGGGAGGGGCCATAGAAATTACAAATGTATATGTAAAAATAGAAAAGAAAATATATGATAGAATTGCAGTACATCATTTATAGTCCAGTTATCCCATATAAAGAAAAAAGAATGGGTCCAGTGTGGCATCACAGTCATACTAAACATTGTATCTGTACATATGGTATGTGTTTCTGTAGGTGCTCTCAATGTCATCAGATGCCTTGACTGGCAGGCCCTATCAAAAGCCAGACCAGGTGCAGGGCTAACAGTCTGGCCTGATGTGCATTTAGACCATGACTGACTGGTTCAAGGTGCTGGTTACTGTTTGAAGCAGCTCCTTTTGAAAATTGGAACACATGATTCTCCCCAGTTTTCTACTTTCCACCCATTTCCCACAATCCATCCATGTGCACAGGAGTAGCTTGTTCCAAAGACCTCTGTGAATGTCAGAGGAATAGGCTAAAGTTTCAGAACAGGATCAATCTTAAATTTGACTAGACCCTGAATCAGGAATTTTGTGTAGGAGAACTGAGGATTAAGCTATTCAATGAAGGGGCATGGGGATGGCAATGGAATTTCTAAGGGATTTATTTGGTACAAAATGCTTTTCACAGATGTAAATATTAATCACATTCACATGTCAGTGATCCGACCCACCAGTTCTGTTTGCTGGACACTTTAAAGGTGCTTCAGTACCAGGAAAGAGAATTGCTTGCAGGTTGGCACTTGAGAAGCCAGGCTCCCAGGATAGCACAGGGTGCAGCTAGCTTTTGGGTGATGTTAACCAGAGTTGGCTGCTGAGATCTTAGAGGATCAAAGGGATTTTTAAAAATTGTGTGTGAGCCCAGAAGAAAGCCAATAAAATCATTTCCTTGTGTCTGGGGGTTCCACGCAGGAATAGCCTGCCAAACACAAATATCTGAGGAGGAAGCAGGCAGGAGAGATTAAATCACAGACAAAGGGGACCTGGTGTCCCAGAAGGAAGTCATTTCTAGTTGCTGTTGAGGAAGATGGTTTGCCTGTTATGTTCAGGGGATGAGGGCCGAGCCCCCGAGTTCATGAGGACCACAGGGGTGTGTGCCATGCAGTGGCTGCTCCAGAATTGTTAATAATAGAGTAATATGCAAGTTATCCAGCATTTCCCTACAAGCCACACACATCAGCCAATCAGGAGCAAGTATGGAAATTAACCCAACCAAGATGGCTGTAGCCATGAGAGAGCAGGAGCCAGGCTTGGGTTTCTCGGGCAATGAAGGAAACCAAGCTTCTCCAATTGATGCCCTTAATTACATTCCCTCACTTACTTCCTCTGGGAACTCCCTTCATACTCAAGATGAAATTTCTGAGAGCTGGTTTATGAGTTGGGCAGGGCAAGAAGAAGAAAATGGAAACTGCAAAATCAACCACTTTCTGATAATGGACCTTATTACCTATCTCCATGATTATAGTATATACCACATTGAGTTATATATGTTATTTATGCCATTTTCTCTTTTAAAAATTGACACCATGTCCTGTTGATGTTAAACCTAATTCATACATGTCTTTGTGGATTTCAATCAAATCCTAGCACATGCTGATGATAACATGATGAATTTTCTGACATAGTCTCTATTTCTTATACTTTTGTTCCTTTAATAAAGGTGATTTATTGAATATAAAATTCCATATTAGTAATTATATATAGAAGATGTCACATATCCATCTTAAATCCAGGAAATAACCCTTTGTCCTATGTGGTTTTACCTGAATTGAAAAATAACATACTTGGGGGGCGGAGCTTGAAGATGGCGACTGAACAGTCGGACTTGTTCTGACTCTGGTCCCAGAAAGGATAAAGGTGGCTTCTGAGTCGCTCAGGGAGGGTTGATTGGCAGCTAAGGGACAGCGGAGTTCTCAAGGAAGGTAAGGAAGGGTCCACTGGACAGGATTTCCTGACCAGGTGGCCAGCACGGCCAGGGTGGCTGCGGCAGCGGCAGTGGCGAGCTGCGAGCAGCGGGTGTGGAGGAAGGGCTGCATAGTCTTGCCAGGAAGGGAAGAGCTTCTCTGAGGCGTGGAAAACGCACAGCCAGGAGGTCCATCGAGCAGCTGAGACTCCCAGAGCTGCGCAGACACGTGGATTCGGGAGAGATCTTCAGTTACCCACGGAAAGGTCAGAGTTTGCGGGGATAGCCTAAGGAATCTGGGTCCCCCAGAGGCGGCAGCTACGCAACCGGGGAGCTCCGGCCCCGCCTCCACGGTAGCCGGGAGTGAGCACTACCGCCCGCGGAGGCGGAGTGGAGCCCAAATAAGGCTGCAGCGACACCTAGTGCTGGGTTTGAAATAATCCCCCCCAGAAGCGGGACTTTTTTAAAACACCAGGGGACATGGGACAGAGTGTTAAGAATCGCGGCTGTCCCACCAAGGGCGGAACATCTGGACACCTTGGCACCGGTTCCCATTCACCCCCTTGCTTCTGAATACTAGGGAAGGACTGCCCAGTTGGGCATAGCCAGGGAAATTGCAGGGGGAATTTGCCTTCTGGAAACAAGGGATCGGAGCCAGAAGACATAGTCCGGGAGCCAGCTGGCACCCTGCCAGCTAGAGCCATAGAGAAAGAAGGCCAGAGCAACCAAAAATACTGGGAGGTCAAACCGGAAACACTGACACCTAAGAGCTGAATTACAAACGGCCTTTTTTTTTTTTCTTTTTTCTTTTAATTAATCAAAAATAAATGGACACAAATAACTTAGATATAGCCTGCTTAAAATTAAGGTTTACCTTACAAAACTGAGGTGCAGTGGAATGCTGGGGACTGCAAGACTGTCTGGTCCGAGAATCAGGAGTGCCAAATACATTAACAGAGGAAGTGAATAACCACTACTGGACATTTTTATGCTAATTTTACTATTCTTTATTTTATTTTCATTTTTTACATCTTTTATTTAATTTTCACTTTTTATAGCATTTACTTAAGAAAAATTTTTTCTATTTTTTTCCTTACTTCATTTTACCTTTTCAATTATAACATTTTTCAATCTCTATCATCACTATTACTACTGCTATTTTGCAATTTTTGTTTCTTTTTTTGTTTGTTTGTTTGTTTGTTTGTTTGTCTGTTTGTTTCCTCTCCACTACCATCTTATTTTTTCTTTATTTTACATTGGGAATAACCTCCATTCTATTTTAATCACTACTATGGCATCATTCAACCCTATCTCAACTTGACCTTTACACCATCACTCTCTTACTAAACTTTACCCTTTTAGTCGACGGTTTATCCTATCCCTTTCCGGCTTTAGATTTTCCTCTCTTCTTTCTGTATACCCCTTGCTAAAGCTCTCACTATACTTATGGACCTAAGTTCCAACCCCTGATCCAAGTGTATAAATACCAATTTCTCTACTATATTAACTAGTTAAAAAAACTGTTCTCCCCTCAATCCTTTTCGCATTGTTTGTGTGAGGGTTGATTATTGTGAATTGTTATGCTTTTTAGTGAAATTGTTATGCTTATTCCTGTGTTGTTATTGTTGCTTTGTATTTTTTTTTTAAATCCTCTGTTTTTGTTTGTTTCTATTACTTCTGTATATCATAGCCTTACTTAATAATAGTGGATATTGTAGTTTGTATTAATCTCCAAGTATTGTTACTGGCATTGGCTGGGTTCAGTGGTTGTTCTATGGCAATTTTCTCCACATATATATAGTTTGTTTCCCATTTCTCTTTTAGTTTGCTTCTTCTCTCCCTTTCTCTCTCTCTCTCTCTCTCTCTCTCTCTCTCTCTCTCTCTCTCCTTTCTTTTCCCTGTTTTCCAACTTTATTTTGTCATTACTTTTTTTCTTCTTTTTCTATCTCTTTATCCTTCTTTTTTCATTTTATTTACTTAATTTTTTAAATTTAAATTTTAATTTTATAAAATTTTTTTCTTTATTTTATTTTTACCTTTCTTCCTTCATCCCTGTCCCCTAAGTTGCCTTTCTCTAGTGGTCACCTTTATTAGAGGTTATTAATATTGTAAATACATTCCTGTTAAGTGCCTCTTTTGTTGTACCTGGTAGTGTTGTATATTGTACCTTTAAATCAACGAAGGAGAAGGAACACCACATAACCAGACATCCTGAAAAAAGAGGCCATGGAGAGACAAAAACATAGTCCGCACATAAAAGAAAAGCAGGCTTCTTCAGAAAAGAAAGTAGAGTCAGAGGCAACCAGCCTACCAGAGCAAGAATTCAGAATAATGATCATAGGATGGCTAAAAAGAATGGAAGAGAAATTTGACAATAACCAAGAAGAAATGAGGAAGAACCATGAGGAATTGAAGAAGAGCCATGAGGAATTGAAGAAGATCCATGAGGAATTGAAGAAGAACCAAGAGGAATTGAAGAAGAACCAAGAGGAATTGAAGAAGAACCAAGAAGAAATGAAAAATGACATCGCTACCATGAAGAACTCAATAGAAAGCATCAAGAGTAGACTAGATGAAGCAGAGAACCGCATCAGTGAGCTAGAAGATAAGATGGAAAAAAATACCCAAGTAGAGCAACTTCTAGAAAAAAAGATTAAAAAGCAGGAGGAGAGCCTATGGGAGCTTTGGGACAATACAAAACAAAATAATATTCGAATAATAGGGGTTCCAGAAGGAAAGGAAACTGAGGTAGACATGGAAAAAGTATTTCAAGAAATAATGACAGAAAACTTTCCTGAAATAGAGAAGAAAAAACCCACACAAATCCAAGATGCTCGCAGAGTCCCAAGCAAAATGAATCCCAGAAACAGACTCCAAGGCACATTATAATTAAATTGGCAAACAACAACAACAAAGTAAGAATCTTAAAAGCAGCCGGAGAGAGACAGAAAGTTACATACAAAGGAACCCCCATCAGACTAGCAACTGATTTCTCAACGGAAACTTATCAGGCCAGAAGGGAATGGGATTAAATATACAAAGTCATGCAAAGGAAGGGTCTGAATCCAAGAATACTGTACCCAGCAAGGCTATCAATCAAAATTGAAGGGGAAATCAGGAGCTTTACAGACAAAAAAAGACTGAAGGAATTTATCTCCACCAAACCAGCAATGCAAGAAATGCTAAGGGGTCTACTGTAAAAATAAAGAAATATTAAGTGAAGAAGGAACACAGGTATAGATTAAAAATGGCATCAAATGAGTACCTATCATTAATAACTTTAAATGTAAATGGTTTAAATGCTCCAATAAAAAGACATAGGGTAACAGATTGGATAAGAAAACAAGACCCATACATCTGTGGTCTACAAGAAACCCACCTCAGAAAAAAAGATGCACACAGACTGAGGGTGAAGGGATGGAAAAAAGTTTTCCAGGCAAATGGAAATGAAAAAAAAGCTGGGGTAGCAATACTTATATCTGACAAATTAGATCTCAGATTGAAGGACATAATAAGAGATAATGAAGGCCACTTCATAATACTAAAGGGAACAACCCAACAAGAAGAAATTACCTTGGTAAATATATATGCACCCAATACAGGAGCAACCAAATACATAAAAAAAAAAAAACTGCTGGAGGACATTAAGGGAGAGATTAATAGCAATACAATCTTAGTAGGAGATTTTAAAACCCCACTGTCACCCTTCGACAAATCATCTAAACAAAAAATCAGCAAAGAAATATCAATCCTAAATGACTCACTAGACTAGATGGAATTAATTGACATCTTCAGAACACTCCATCCCAAAGCTGCAGAATATACATTCTTCTCAAGTGCACATGGGGCATTCTCAAAGATAGACCACATTTTGGGACATAGGCAAAGTCTCTTCAAATTTAAGAAGATAGAAATCGTATCAAGTATCTTCTCAGACAATAATGGCATAAAATCTGGAAATTATCTACAATAAAAATAATCCAAAGAAATCAAACACATGGAGATTAAACAGCATGCTATTAAACAAGGACTGGGTTACCAGAGAAATCAAAGAAGAAATTAAAAACATCCTGGAAACAAATGACAATGAAAACACAACAATCCAAAATCTATGGGACACAGCAAAAGCAGTTTTGAGAGGGAAGTTCATATCCTTACAAGCCTATTGCAAAAAACTAGAAAAAAGGGTAACAGATGATCTAACTCTACAACTCAAAGAGTTAGAAAAGGAGCAACAAGAAAAGCCCAGTGGAAGCAGAAGAAAGGAAATAACAAAAATCAGAGCACAGATAAACGATATAGAGACCAAAAAAAAAATAAAAATAAAAAAAAAATACATAAGATCAACAAAACCAAGAGCTGGTTTTTTGAATGAATAAACAAGATAGATGAACCTCTAGCTAGGCTAACCAAGAAACAAAGAGAGAGGACCCAAATAAACAAAATCAGAAATGAAATAACAACAGACCCCACCAAAATACAACAGATTGTTACAAAATACTACGAACAACTCTATTCCAACAAACTGAACAACCTGGAGGAAATGGACATATTCCTAGAAAAATACAAACTTGCAAAACTCTATCAGGAAGAATCTAAAAATCTCAATAGACCAATGACTTGGGAAGAAATTGAAACAGTCATCAAAAAGCTTCCAGCAAACAAAAGCCCAGGACCAGATGGCTTCACAGGAGAGTTTTACCAAACATTCAAGGAAGAACTAAAACCTATCCTCCTCAGACTATTCCAAAAAAATCCAAGAGGAAGGAACACTTCCAAACTCCTTCTATGAAGCCAGCATCACCCTAATACCAAAACCAGATAAAGACAACTCAATGAAAGAGAATTACAGGCCAATATCCCTCATGAACATAGATGCCAAAATCCTCAACAAAATTCTAGCAAATAGACTCCAGATGAACATCACAATGATCATACACCATGACCAAGTAGGATTTATTCCAGGAATGCAAGGATGGTACAATATCCGCAAATCAATAAACGTGATACATCACATAAACAAACTGAAAGATAAAAATCATATAGTCATATCGATTGATGCAGAAAAAGCATTTGATAAAATCCAGCACCCTTTCCTGATAAAAACTCTTAACAAGTTGGGAGTACAAGGATCATACCTCAACATAATAAAAGCTATATATGATAAACCCACAGCCAGCATTATACTCAATGGGCAAAAACTAAAACCATTCCCTCTAAGAACAGGAACAAGACAGGGATGCCCACTCTCGCCACTCCTGTTTGACATAGTACTGGAAGTACTAGCCATTGCAATTAGACAAGAGGAGGAAATAAAAGGTGTCCAAATTGGAAAAGAAGTAGTAAAGTTATCCTTATTTGCAGATGACATGATATTGTACATAAAAAACCCAAAAGACTCCATTAAAAAACTAATTGACTTAATAAATGAATTTGGCAATGTAGCAGGATACAAAATTAATGCCAATAAATCCATGGCATTTCAATACACCAACAGCGAAACTATAGAAACAGAGACTAAAAAAGCAATTCCATTTACCATAGCACCAAAAAAATTAAGATACCTAGGAATAAATTTAACTAAGGAAGTAAAGGACCTCTATGCAGAAAACTACACGACACTGAAAAAAGAGATAGAGGAAGATGTAAAGAGATGGAAGAATATACCATGTTCATGGATTGGTAGAATCAACATCATCAAAATGTCCATATTTCCTAAAGCAATCTATAGGTTCAATGCACTCCCCATTAAAATACCAACAGCATATTTCACCGACCTAGAAAGAACTCTCCAAAAGTTCATTTGGAACAATAAAAGACCCCGAATAGCCACAGCAATCCTGAGAAAGAAGGGTAAAGTAGGAGGGATCTCAATACCAGACTTCAAACTGTATTACAAAGTCACTGTTCTCAAAACAGCCTAGTACTGGCACAAGAACAGACATATAGATCAATGGAATCAAATCGAGAACCCAGATATCAACCCAAATCTCTATGCTCAATTAATATTTGAAAAAGGAGGCACGAATATACAATGGAGTCAAGACAGTTTCTTCAATAAATGGTGTTGGGAAAATTGGGCAGACACATGCAAAAGAATGAAACTAGATCACCAACTTACACCATACACAAAAATAAACTCAAAATAGATACAGGACTTAAACATCAGAAGGGAAACCATAAAAATACTAGAAGCATCCACAGGCAGCAAAATCTCAGACGTATGCCAAAAGAACTTCTTCACTGATACTGCCCCTAGGGCAATGGAAGCTAAAGAGAAAATAAACAAATGGGACTACATCAAAATAAAAAGTTTTTTTACAGCAAAAGAAACCATCAACAAAACAACAAGAAAGCCCACGGTGTGGGAGAACATATTTGCAAATAACACCACTGATAAAGGTTTAATCTCCAACATCTACAGACAGCTGATACAACTAAATAAAAGGAAGATGAATGATCCAATTAAAAAATGGGCAATGGACCTAAATAGAATATTTCCAAAAGAAGACATAAAGAAGGCCAAAAAGCACATGAAAACATGCTCAAAGTCACTAATTATCTGAGAGATGCAAATCAAAACAAAAATGCGGTACCATCTCACATCTGTCAGAATGGCCAACATCAACAAATCAACAAATGACAAGTGTTGGCGAGGTTGCGGAGAAAAAGGAACCCTCGTGCACTGCTGGTGGGAATGCAGACTGGTGCAACCACTGTGGAGAACAGTGTTGAGTTTCCTCAAAAAACTGAGAATGGAACTCCCATTTTACCCAGTAATCCCACTTCTAGGAATATATCCCAAGAAACTAGAAACACCAATCAGAAAGGATAAATGCACCCCTATTTTTATAGCAGCACAATCTACAATAGCCAGAATCTGGAAACAGCCTAGGTGCCTGTCAGCTGATGATTGGATCCAAAAACTATGGTACAACTACACAATGGAATACTATGCTGCCATAAAAAAGAAGGAATTCTCATCATTTGCAGCAACCTGGATGGAATTGGAGAACATCATGCTGAGTGAAATAAGCCAATCAATGAAAGAGAAACACCACATGACCCCACTCATTTGTGGATAATAAAGATCATTATAAACTGATGAACCAAAAGATAGATATAGAGACAGTAAAGCAACAAGCAGACTGTCAAATTACAGCGGGAAGGGGAGGAGGGTCTGGGGGAAATAATAAATCAACCCAAGGACTTGTATACATGCATATAAGTACAACCAATGGACATAAAACTCTGGGGAGGGAGGGGATATGTGGGAGGGAAGGAGGAGGGCAAAAAAAAATCAATAAATTATGTAAAAATAAAAAAATAAAAAATGTGAAAAAAAAGAAAAAGAAAAATAACATACTTATACATAAAGTATGTACTTATTCAGCCTTATTCTGTTGAATGAATAATGTGAGGGAGCCTTAGGATACTTGAAATGTTTGTATAGCATCTTAGACATTTCCCAGGAGGTAAATTGATGTTCCAATATGAAATTGATGTGCCTTGGATCATACAGATAGACTTGGTCAGTTTCATATTTCACTGAGTGCATTATTTACCAATGTTTCTCCAGTGGTAATCACAGCTGATACATGGTGGAAATTAAAAATATTTGGTGAATGAATGAATAAATCACTGATTTGACTAATAGTATGTATTATGCCCAAGACCTGCTATGCAGTTGAAATACTAATAGGAATAAAAAGATCAGGAAGGCCATGAGTCAAGGTCTTCATCTTTGGGGATGATGTGGTGAGATAAAGTAGCCAGCAGGCAACACAGTGGATCCTCAGCATGGAGGACCTTGATTTGTGCCCTAGCTTTCTGACTCATTCCAGCCTCTTTGAGGCCCCACGTCACTACAGCAGAGTGCAACAACCATGATCACAGAGAATTGTGGCTGAACTATTCTGTAACATCATTTTCTAGTCCTTCTCTGTGCCCTCCTCATTGCTCCCAAACCCTGGCCCTTTTGGGTTGGTTTCATTTCAGTTTCTGTAATTTCATTTCCCGAGGTGTCAATCACAGCTCTCTCCTTTCAAGAGCATAAGCTCCATGGATGCTTCATGGTTTACACTTCCCCTGTATGGTCCAGCCTCATCCTCCTTTTTTCAGCTGTGGCCCAGAGTCAGGTTGCAGCAGGCCTGGCTCCACCTTTCAAGCAGGTAGAAGTAGTGTCTTGGTGACCTCTTTTTAGCATCCTATATGCAGCTCTTTCTCTGTGCATTTCTATCCAGAGTTCCTGTCATGCTCCTCTGTATGTGTACAGTGGATCACAGCATACAGGTGGGCATGGCATTAGATCCTTCCCATTGTTCTGGTGCTACTTCTGTATTCCCCGGTCACTAAAAGGCATTCCCTCCTACCCAGCTTCCAAGCCAGTAATGTGGGAGTCACCCTTGACTCATCATAGCACTTCACCTCCTTCATCTACAATATCTTCCCCCTTATATTTGTGGTTTCACTATCCTTGGTTTCAGTAAGCCTTGGTCAGTTGTGGTCAAAATATTAAATGGAAAATTGAGATGTAAACAATTTATGGGTTTCAGCTAAAACCTGTTTGGCTCAGTGGATACAGAATATGGCTGAGGATTGAGGGGTCCCAGGTTCAATACTGATCAAGGGCATGTACGTTGGTAGCAGGCACATTCCCAGTAGGGTGTGTGCAGGAGGCAGTTGGTCGATGTTTCTTGCTCACTATCCCTCTCTCTTCTTCTCTGTAAAAAAATCAATAGAATATATTAAAAACAAAACAAAACAAAACAAGAACAATTCATGAGTTTCAAATTGCATGCTATCCTGAATCATGTCTTGGCCCAGTGCATCCAATCACATGAAAATGTAAACCTTCCAGTTAGTCACTTAGTAGCCATCTCAGTTATCAGATTGACTGTTGGTATCACGGAGCTTATATTCAAGTAATACTTAATTTACTTCATGGATGGTTCCAAAGTGCAAGAGTGATGAAATTGACAATTGGAATATGACAAAGATAAGCTGTCAAGTGCTTCCTTTAAGTGAAAAGGTGTGCATGTGGTATAGTTAACCACATAGTATATATAGGGCTCAGTACTATACATTCCACTGGGGGTCTTGGAATGTATCTCTCACAGATAGGGGGGCTACTGTATTCAATCACTGACTTGATTATATTTAGAAATTAAGTATATTTGCTTCTCACCATTCCCACTGCCAGTCATACATCAGACCTTCATCATTTCTCTCCATGACAGCTCTAAGAGTTTCCTATCAACTGGATTTTCTTCCAGTTTGCCTCTCTCAAATCTGTTCAATCATCAGACAGCATCCAAAGTGATTTTGCTGAAGTGCAATCAGTCTCTCATCTCTTTCTCTTGAAAAGCCTTCAAATACTCATCATTGTTTCCAGCATGAGATGGAAGTTTCTCCTCTGTGACCTGACTTCTGCCTCCCCATTTGGCCACATCTCTTTACTACCTTTAAACCATGTAATTCCATAAAAGTACATGTCTCTTTTCTGCTTTTTATGATTGAGGTGTCAACTTGGCAAGGCACAACTTCCCCTTTTTGTGAATCACAGAGAAGAATGAAATACTATAAGCATAGATACATCCCATGATTCCTGCAGAGATTAATATTTAGAAAAATAAGGAAAAAAAAAACTACCTATTTCATTCCCTTAATTTTTTAAGGAAGACAGAGAAACCCATGCACTCAGATGTTCAAAGACATGCAAAAGGTAAAACTGAAAATCAATTTGCATAATAATTATAAAAGAACCAAAATTGTTAAGCTTTTAACATCAATTTAAAATAAGCACATTTTCCTTTTCTGATTTACTTACACCCTGGAGCCAGACCACTTTGGTCTCATTTACATGTTGATGATGTATTAGATTTGTGTTCCTTGGGTTACTTACCTGAGTGTGCTGAAGGTTCCTTATGTGTGACAGGATAATTCTAGTAAGATCAAATACATTTGCATCTATAAAAGATTTAGAGCCCCTCTGGATCATAGTAAGTGCAATTTGTTAGGTACTATTATCATTTTTTCTGAATATTACAAATGAATCTATTTTATATTTTTAAAAGGACAGGCCTCTTGTTCTTTGCTTCAGTAAATCCATCCACAGACTCTTTTCCTGGCTAATCATCATTCAATCTCAGCTCAATTTAAAACATCTTTTTATTGGTTCTTTTAAAGAGAAGGGGCGGGGGGGAGAGAGAGAGAGATAGAAAGAGAAAGAAACATTGAAGTGAGAGAGAAACATTGATTGGTTGCCTCTGTGTATGCATCCCTTACCAGGAAACTAACCAGTGACCTTCTGGTGCATGAGATGATGTTTTGCAGACTGAGCCACACTGGCCTGTGCTCAGCTGAATTTATAATAGGGAAAAGTTAAAATAAGCTGAATGGACCAATCTAGGTAATAATTGTTAATTAGAAATTAGTAAAGGCCCTGTGCATGAAATTCATGCACGGTAGGGGTGGGGGCACCTTGTCCCTCAGCCTGGCCTGCACATTCTTGGAGTCCAAGACCCATTGGCAGATATCCCTCTTGCAGTCTGGGACCCCTCACTCCTTATTATCGGCCTGCTTGTTGTTCCTTAGTGCTTGGCTCATTGTTCATTAGCACTGCCATGGAGGCAGGAGAGGCTCCCAAAACCAGCACTGAGCTTGCCAGCTGTGAGTGCAGCTTCTGGTTGAGTCATGCTCCTCTGTGGGAGTGTATTGACCACCAGGGGGCAGCTCTTGCATTAAGTGGTGGTCAGTGTACATAATAATGACTGGTCATTCTGATCATTCTGCCTTAACGATTGCTTAGGCTTTTATTATATAGACTACAAGCCTTGTGCATGAAATCGTGCATGGGTGGGGCCTGGCCCACTTGGACCCAATTGGGGCAGATCAGGGCCAGGCCGATTGGGGGGAGGAGATAACAGGAGGTTGGCAAAATCCAAAGGATTTATCTTAGCAAAATGATCATATATTTCAGCTCACATTGGGATTCCAGTCTCAGGAGTGTCTTGCAAGGAATTCTCTAGATATAGGCATTCCACCTTCTTCTGGCTAGTGTTTTCAACCCCAACACCCAATATTCTCCCCAACACTCATGCATCTCAGCACTGTCTTTCTATGAGAACACAGAATGTCAAGATTAGCCACTTCGGTTTCCTGCTCCTCAGCATCTTTGTAGTTTGTTTGAGAATCTGCTACTGTCAGAGTTTCTCTGTATGTTCCATCTCAGAAGGTCATACTTTTTAAGAAAGTTTGGTCCTCTTTGGACCAGAAGATGGAAGACGTTAGGTCTTAACACACATCCTGTATGACATTGATCAAACCTGTTAATTTCTCTAAGTTCTGCTTAATATCCTATACAAAACATCTGGGATCAGATTAAACCATGGATAAGGGGGGGAATAAAAAGTACTAGGAAGGGCCTTTCCCTAGGCGATATTACTGCTAGAATTGTCAGTACTGCCTACAGCTCCCAGAAGCTGGGAGGACAAAATGACAAAAGATGTGAAAGTGCCCAGAATGGAGTTATGAGCACAGTGCCAGTCAAAGGTCAGAAGGGGAACCTCTATGTTACAATGAGTAAGAGAAAGTGAAAGGTTTCCCTGCAGCGAGAGGGTAGGTGACCCACTGAATGCATGTGGAGCTTCCTAGAACCAGGGTTGACTCCTACTGTCACAACTAACATTCTTAAACTGGAAAGAGTTAAGTCCTAGAATAGAATCCCTTGCAATAAATCTACTGGGTATGGGGGGTGAGGGCTGGGAAAGAAGCGAATTATCACCTCCTTAGGGCTTGGGATTCACATTGTGAGTAGAGTCTGAGAATATCCAGTTCATTCTTACTTCACTTAGCTAAATGGAGTTCACATCCTGAGTCTATGTTACCTATCAGTCCCCCTGCTCCGCCATTAAAACTGATAGTTTGATTTAAATATTAGGAGGCTTTTGGAAATTTTATAATGTAGTCTTGATAGCTTTAACTTTTTTTTGCTTGAAAATATGACTGCTTTAGGTTCATTACATGTTATGCAATTTTACCATGAGTTGAACTGCCAATAAAAATTATAACAGCTTTTTGTATTTTACAATTTTTCTAGAGTATTTACTTATTTCATTTAGCTACTTTAAATTACTCTGAAAACTTGACTATTATTCTACTGTCAAACTCAACACTCTGACAACAATCTTATTTACCATGTATATATTAATGGGAAGATTATTTGCTTTCTTGAGTAGGCCCTGAGTATTCCTGGTACTTGTAGAGGGCCCCTTGGGAATGCACATGGATGATCTTTAATTATATCAGGCATAGGCAGAGACGTGCCCATGGAACATGTTTCCCCCAAAATGTGGCAGGTAGTTATCAGTTTCTTATCTTTATCCATGTGCTTGGAATCAGAAACAAATAGGACCTTGACTTACCCAGGTCTTAATATAATAAATCCTAGGAATGAGGGAATGAATTGGACCTGGGCACACCCAAAACTTCTTTGAACTTAAGCCACCCTTTGAAAATAAATAAATGCGCTTGATGTCTATGATGGGGATTAACTATGGCTCCATCAGAGTGGCAGACCCACACCTGGATCTCAGCTTGAATCTATTTCTGTGTTTTGGTCTCTTTTTTTTTTTCTTTAATTTTTTAATCCCCAGCTCCTCCACTCAGGAACCTGTTGTTTTGCTTACAGGTCCTGGAAAACAGAGGAACATCCTCCCTCTTCCCCCACCCCCCATCCCCTCAGTACTAGGCTGGATTTGGATATCAAAGCTCACTTCCCCTCATCCTTGTTACATCTCAAGTCTTGTTGCAGTGAGAGGACAGCCACTGTCTGCCAAGTCTCTGTAAGCAGGGTCTTAATTTAGTTGTACATGGAAAGCGAAGCAGCCATGGGGGCAGGAGACTCCCTCAGCATTGGCGAAGGTTGAAAAAGAAAAGAGCCACATGCTATCATGACAAGCTCAGGGAAGGCCTGTGTGGCAGTCTTGCAAACTCAGAGACCTAAAATAAACACAAAAGATGGTTTGAAAATTTAATATCTAACTACAAGGTTATAGTGGGTAGTCATGTCCTAGACCTATATTTCACCTGACAAAGGTCAACTTTGATCTACTTTTATTGAGCCCATCTGCCTTCCTACCTCTAAAATAACTTATCTGTGAGATGTCTGGGTAACTTGTAACTTCCTTTTTAACCCAGACCCATCAGGGCACAGAAATGGCCTCCAGGTATTCCCTCATTGTTATTGTTATCAAATTAATTATCTACTGTTAATTACCTTAGAGTATCTTGTATCCACCTCTGTAAAAGAAGTTCATGTCCATCATTTCACCTTTTACCCTATCCCAGAAGTTTCCCTGCTTAGCTCTGTTCCACCTCCCTAATCTATGACCAATGAATTTCATGTAACTCAACTATGTCCCTTTCTTTTTTATAAATATAGAAATGTAACCTGCCATTCTGCAGAGGATTATCTCAATCCGTTGAGGTTCTGCTTCCAGGCATATGTCCACAGTTTGGCTCAAATAAACTAACAAAAATTCTTTACAAGTTTCAATGCTTTTTTTTTTTCCTCTCGTTACCATGGTTCAGGGCCCTGCAAAGTTGGGAGAGAGGGGGTAAGGCGGTAAGGGTCTGTGCCCCACTTCTGTTGACCCCAAGTTTTCTCCTGATTGCCCCTCTGTGACTGTGCCTGTCTTAGGTTTTTGGGTTTTGTTTTTTTGTTTTGTTTTTTAAAGGGGGTGTTAGAACAATATCATGTAAGGAACAAGATCCTGTAAGTAAATTATATCTAGGAAATTTGTAGTTTAGAAATTTAACTTTCATTTGTAATGCTAATAGCAAGACACCCTTGAAAAACATATGTGGTGTCAAAACAAGCCAGAGGAAAATCATTTGGGCAAAATGTTACAAAAGTATCCAAAGTCAAATTTATAGAAAATATTCTTCTGTGAACTTTTAGTTGAGAATATGTTTGTATATTTTCAGAAAACAACTCCAAGATAATGTGGATCCCTGCAACAGAGAGAAATTGACAGGACTGCTCCAGCTATGAAGACAGAAGAAAAATAGTCCAGAGATGGAAGACTCTAATAATGCCTTTCCATACTAGCAGACAGCAGCTGTGTGTCCCTGAACGATACCCAGGACCAAACCAGAGACAGTCGGACCTGCATTACCACCATTTGTCCACCATCCAGAACTGAAATATTATTGCTGACATGTACACATAGGAAGTGTTTGACATTGAAATTGGGACTCAAAAGAACTGTTGGCCCAGAATGAAACTCACTACAGACTGATTCCTTTGCCTCTCAGTGTAACCATTACGGCTGGTCTCATAAGTGTTCTTATAAGTGTATTTGTTGTATCACATGATCTCACACATCTAGGCAAAAAAATAAACAACATAAACTGATGAACAAACCTGACTGAAACCATTCCTGTGTGTTAGACACTGGGAATAAGATGCAGACCCTTTTCTCTTGCAGTTTACATACAGGAGGTTGTGCAGACCATAAACAAGGAATAAAATAAAATAGATTATAAAAAGAGCTGGTAAGGAAGCAAATTGGATGCCAGTTACAGTATTTTTTAAAAATTATTTAAACCCTAGTTGTTTTGGATTAGTAGATAGAGCATCTGCCTGCAGACTGAAGGATCCCAGGTTCAATTCTGGCCAATGATGCCCGGGTTGCAGGCTGCATCCCCTTGGGGGGCATGCAGGAGGTAGCCAGTCAATGATTCTTTCTCATCATTGATGTTTCTGTCTCTCCCTCTCTCTCTCCCTTTCTGAAGTCAATAAATAAAATATATATTTTTTAAATTATAAAAATAATTACTTAACATGCTGACTTTAACAACCAATCTTCCCCTGATGTGCACACAGGGTAGACCTCAGGAAAGTGACATAGTTACTTTTCTACATAAATGGCTGTGTTGAGCCAAGGTGGGAGGGGGACATTTTCCCATAGCACTGTAAAGGTATTCACTTGGTTTTAGACAATCCTTCCCAGAATGAATTGCTTACCCTCCAAAACCCCATCTACAGTCATTTTGGAATCATCACTACACAATGGTAGCCTCTGTGTAATATCTCCTGTGGTGAATGAAAATCCAGGCATGGAGCTCTGGCTGGGTTTCTCCTTTGGTTGGAACACTGTCCTGAGCACCAAGTGCATCAAAGGGGTTGTGGCCTGATTCAATTCCTGGTTAGGGCATGACATTGCAGGTCAATCCTCCACTGATATCCTTCTGGTTTTCTCTTCTCTTATAGTTGTAGAATTTCTGGTCAGTCAACTTTCCTATAGTTCTGGATAATGTCCCTTTTGTATTTTAGTTGTATTTTGTTTTAAAATTGTTGTGGGAGGCTGCAGTTAGGCTTCTAACTATGCCACCATCTTGGATTCTCTCCAATTGATGTTTTTTTTCTATCTCACATCAAGGTTTCTCTCTCTTTCTCTCCTTTCTCTCTCTCAAGTCAATAAACATAACCTAGGGTAAGAATACAAAGCAAAAAAAGAATCAGACATGGATACTGAGAATTTTGAGGAAATGGCAACCTTTTTGAACTGTAAAGTGTGTCCCATTGCACACCACTCTAACTGGTGTATTTTTGAGTCAGGTACTCTTCCTGGAAGCAGTATGGCCATTGGGAGGAAGACTCTCTCAGAGTTCAGCTTTGAAGAGGACCTCAGATTGCCAGACTAGACTAGCTCTTCTGAATTTCCTGAGCTGCCAGGCCCTGTGGCTTTCTTGGAAAGCTCTTCAATACCTGCCCCCTCCCCACAACTCCCCATATTTTTTAATGGCCTAGTCCATCCCTGGGCTCTGGGGCCACCCAAGTGTGAAGTCCAAATCCTGCCATACTGTGACGGGGGAGGAGAGGGCCAGTGGGTAGTTGAAAGGAACCAGTGAAAGGAACCAAGTGATCCCTGTTGATTCTGGGGAACAGGCTCACTTTTCTATAGTCACTTCAGCCCAAAAATAATAAAGGTAAGAACCTGAGGTGGGAGAGGGGTGCTTGGTTTCCAAAGGGGACATGCATGACAGGGCTGCCAATTAAGAGATGCCTGACAAATGTTGGGCATCTGCTCAGCGCATGGCACTTGCATCCCACTTTTCTGCATTGCTTGATTGTACCCAAGTATTTTATTTTTTAATTTTATTATTATCATTTTTTTAATAAATCTTTATTGCTCAGATTATTACACTTGTTTCTCCTTTCCCCTTCCCCCCATAGCTCCTTTTTACCAGGTTCCTGCCACACCCTCTGCCCTTATCTCCTCCCCCCCCTCGCCATTGTCCTCATCCATAGGTTATATGATTTTAATCGAGTCTCTTTCTGCACCCACATACACCTTTCCCCCTGATAATTATCAACCCACTCCCTTTCTTTGCCCCTGATTCTATTATATTCACCAGTTTATTCTGGTGTTCAGATTTTTTTTTTTTTTTTTTTTTTGCCAATGCAAAAACTAAACCACATACATGTTATTTTCTAACTTGAATGTCAAGAGCAAAACTCTGGCTATTCAATAATAACAATTATGCCAATGCAAAACAATAAAATGAGAAATCAGAATTATGGATATATTAATATTTTTACCTACTAAATGAGTCCCTTTTGTTGTTGGTGTAGATTTACTCAGAGTCCTTGGACTTGCTGTACTAGATTTTGCAGAAGACTGAAAACTAACAGATGCTAGCATGAGCAGGAACATGATTAAAGAAGCAGCTTCCACTTCAGTCTTTAATTTCTTCAGATGATTCCACGTTGGCACCTCAGTCCCTTGCATAGCCTTCAGTTTTCTTCTCCAACTTTGCTGTTGTCTGGGCAACTCTCAGTCCTTTTGGGTGAAGGGACACAGGAGCGTCTCTGAGTCCATTGTAATAAAGGACATAACACTTTGTTACCCGAATTGGCTGCATTGCTCCTACTTTCCTTTCATTTTGAACCCAGGGTTTGACACCACAGTACTCCGGGTGTGGATGTTCCAGGCCTGGATGCCGCTCTGGGCCTGGTTGTTCCGGGCTTGCCTTCTCCGGTCCTGTATACTGCTGCTCTGGGCCTGGCTGCTACTTCTCCTGGCCTGTCTGCTGCTGCTCAGGGCCTGGTTGCTGCTGTTCCATGCCTGGCTGCTGGTGCTCCCAGCCTGGTTGCTGCTGCTCTGGGCCTGGCTGCTCCAGGCCTGGCTGCTGCTGCTCCAGGTCTGGCTACTTCGGGCCTGGCTGCTCGGGCCCTGGCTGCTGCTGCTCTGGGCCTGGCTGCTCCAGGCCTTGCTCATCCAGGCCTCGCTCCTGCTCCAGGCCTGGCTGCTGCTACGCCGGGACTGGCTTCTCTGGGCCTAGCTGCTGCTGCTCTGGACCTGAATGCTCTAGGCACAGCTGCTGCTGCTCCGGGTCTGGATGCTCAGGGCCTGGATGCTCCGTGCCTGGATTCTGCAGTTCTGGGCCTGGCTGCTGCTGCTCCAAGCATGGTTGCTCCAGCCCTGGCTGCTGCTGCTCCTGCCTGTCTGCAATGAGCCTGGCTGCTCCAGGCCTGGCTGTTCTGGACCTGGCTGCTCTGGGTTTGGCTGCTGCTACTCTAGGACTGGCTACTCTGGGCCTAGCTTATGCTGGTCTGGACCTGGCTGCTACAGGCATGGATGGTCCGGGCCTGACTGCTCCGTTCCCTGCTGCTGCTGCTCTGGGCGTGGCTGCTATGGGCCTGGTCGCTCCAGGTCTGGCTTCTCCAGGCCTGGCTGCTGCTACTACGAGCCTGGCTACTCTGGCCCTGGCTACTCTGCGACTAGCTGCTGCTGGTCTGGGCATGGCTGCTGCTAGTCTGGGCCTGGTACTCCGGGCCTGGCTACTGCTTCTCTGGGCCTGGCTATTCCTGGCCTGGCTACTCCTGGCCTGGCTGCTCCTGACCCGGCTGCTGCTATTTTGGGCCAGGCAACTCTGGGCCTGGCTACTCTAGGCTAGGCTACTCTGGGCCTTGCTGCTGCTGCTCCGGGCCTAGAGGCTCTGGGCCTGGCTGCTGCTGCTCCTGGTCTGGTTGCTCTGGGCCTAGCTACTCTGGGCATCACTGCTGCTGCTCTGGGACTGAATGCTCTAGGAAGAGCTGCTGCTGCTCTGGGCCTGGATGCTCCGGGACTGGATTCTGCTACTCTGGGCCTAGCTGCTGCTGCTCTGGGCCTGGGTGCTCCAGGCCTGGCTATTGCTGCTCAGGCTCTGGTTGCTGCTGCTCCATGCCTGGCTGCTTTGGTAACTAATGCTGTAACCCAGCAGCAGACTATTGCTCCTCCAAGACACTCTCAAAATGCCCTTCACTATCCAGAGCCTGTTCAGGCTCTGAAGACAAAAGCTTTATCTTTTGACATGGAAGTTGCCAAAACTCAATAACCAGAGTCAGATGAGATGGTCCCGCCAATAACTGAAACGAGTTTCACCATGAATATATGTGAGTTCTGCACCTGCAGTTTTGTAACACTGTCGTGTATTGTTTTTCGCTCAAACCAGAAGCTCAGCAATGTGCCTGTGGCAGAGACCAGCGCCTACAATGGAACCTTCACCATCTTGTAAGAATTGCCTTTTCTTACTTATTCTCTACATCTTGGCTGACATGGCAGCCTATTACTTGTGTTCTTTCTGGGCCTTCCTCATCTCCCCCCAAACAACTTTGAAGGACTTTCTGTTTTTATCTTCTTTGACAACTGTTCCTTATCTTTATTCTCCTTAATGCTATTGTTCCCCACTTCACCAGTCTTTTACTTGTAATTGCCCATGTTAGTTTTCCTGAACCATACTTTTAGCCCCATCACTTCATTCTTTAACCTCTGTTGTCCTTCCACTTTTGCTTCATCCTCTTTATAGCAATATGATCATCTTTGAATATTATTGGTGGTGAAACAACAAAGTGGTTAAGAGGAAATTCTAGAGCCAGATATGCCTTTTATTAGTCTTGGGACTCAATTTTCAAAACTCTGAAATGAAGATTAGGATAGTTAACATCTTTAGTTTTATTGTGAGTTTTGAATGAGTTAATATATATAAAGTACTTATATAAGTGCTTAACATATGTATGTGTTAGCTATTATTTGACCACTTGGTCATATCTAGAATTCATCTTTGCCCCCAGGCTTTAAATATAAATCACCCATTTTGTGCCCAACTCAGGTGTGATTACTGGAAAGCCACCGAAATATGATATTGTCTGTGGAGCATGACAATGGTAGGCGGGAAGAAAGATAATGTGCATTAAAAATGGAGGTCGTGCCGTGACCGGTTTGGCTCAATGGATAGAGCGTCGGCTTGGGGACTGAAGGGTCCCGGGTTCGATTCCAGTCAAGGGCATGTACCTTGGTTGCGGGCACATCTTCAGTAGGGGGTGTGCAAGAGGCAGCTGATCGATGACTCTCTCTCATCGATGTTTCTAACTCTCTATCTCTCTCCCTAGCTCTCTGTACAAAATCAATAAAAATATATTAAAAAAAAAAATGGAGGTCGTATATAATTAGGCACTAAAAGAGATACAGGCAAGAGGTGCTGTAACTCACCAGAATCTGCAGTGACTTGGGTGTGGAAGCAGGGAAAACTGCATGGATAAGCTAGAAATTTAACTGGGACTTAAAGGGTGGCTGCGGATTGGTAAATAGAGAAAAATTAGTGAGAATATTTTAGCAGAGTTATGGCTGCAGGAATGATTATGACTTAATAGATTAGACAAGTCTGGATTTAAAGAATTGGTTTAGGAAGCAGTGAAAAATGATCATGAAAAACCTTGACTATGAGCTCAAGAAGTTTGAAAGCTACACTGAGATAAGGAGACCCACTTAAAGAATGCAAATGAGAGAAGAGTAAAATAAGAGGATTGTCCAGCCTGTATTGCTCAATGATTGAGCATAAACTCAGGTACCAATAGGTCACAGGTTTGATTCCCAATCAGGGCCCAGCTTGATCCCTGATGGAGGACCATACAGGAGTCAGCCGATCAATGATCTTTCCATCTCACTGGAGTCCCTATCTCTCTATTACTCTTCATCTCTTTCTCTCTCTCTCTCTCTCTCTCTCTCTCTCTCTCTCTCTCTCTCTTTCTCTTTCTCTCTCTCTCTTCTCTCTCTCTCTCTCTCTCTCTCTCTCTCTCTCTCTCTCTCTCTCTCTCAAAAATAGGATTATTTTAGATTTCATAGTTAGAGTACTCTAGAGAAGAAGTCTTGACTCAGAGATACCAAATGAAATACTCCAGTAATCAAGTGAGGAGGCGCTGAATCAGAGTCATTGTGACATGAGTGGAAAGAAAATCCAGGGAACCGTATAAAGGAAGAACTGAATAGGTTTGGTAACTGACTGGAGTGAGGAATGTGATGTATAGGAAAGAGAAAGAACAAATATGAACCTGGAAAATTTCTGTCCTGGATGATGGGTAGAATGATGGTGGTATGACAGGCAGACAGACATACAGCACTTGGGAAGGAGAGCCAGTTTGAGGAGGTGAGCTCAGTTTGGGCATTTTTCGTTGGTGAGCATAAAGCAACAGGAAGGCTTCTGCTTGAGTGAAAATGTCCACTGGGTGGAGGGGCAGGCAGCTATCTGACTTTTTCTGACCTTCCTGAAAAATCTGTAAACTGAATAGGTAAGTTGGGGGAAGCGGACAAATAAAGATTCAAAAGTCATCCACAGAATTAGTGTTTGAAACTGAATCTCAGGAATTTAACAGCATCTTTTAAACACTTGTAATTCATGGACACATTCTCATTGTTGTATTTTTAAGTGTCACAGAAATATCCTACATAATAAAAGAGTAATATACAAATTAATTATCACTCCTCTATACCCACAAGACATGCTCGCCAGCCAATCAGAGACAGTATACAAATAAACCAATCAAGATGGCTACAGCCACAGAGAGCAGGAGGGAGGGTTGGGTTTCTCAGGCAACAGAGGAAGCCAAGCTTTCCACCTGCCCTTGCAGGCCTAGGCATTCACTCCCGGCTACAAAGTTTCAATTATAGAAGATACATAAAACCAAACAGAAATGGCAGCAGCCTGAGTGAGCAGGGCGCTTGGCTCTGCTCCAGGCTACAAAGTTTCAATTGTAGAAAGTAAATGTATCCCAGATTCCAAGGCCTCTGATTGCGTGCCTGGGGGCGTGGCAGGCCTGCAAATCACCAGAGGCCCCTCACCCAGGCCTCCCCACACCCCAGGGGAACCCCCACCCTGATCTGGGACACCCTTCAGTGAAAAGCAGCTGGCCCCCACCCATGCACTAGGTCTCTAGCATATCTAATGAAAGAGTAACATGCATATTGACCATCACTCCAATACACAAGATGGATGCCCCCTTGTGGTCAAATATCCTGCCACTTTGTGGAAACAAAATGTCCACCACAAGATAGCCAGCAGGGGAGGGCAGTTGAGAGGGACAAAGCGTGCAAGGGAGGGCAGTTGGAGGTGATCAACCCTGTAGGGGAGGGAAGTTAGGGGTGACTAGGTCCATAGAGAGGGAAGTTGGGAGCAAACAGGTTCACAGGGGAGCAGTGAGACATCAATCAGGCTGGCATGGGCGTGGTTAAAAGGTGATCAGGCAGACAGGCAGAAGTTGTGAGGGGCAATCAGGAAGGCAGCAGACGAGTAGTTCGGAGCCAGCAGTCCGAGATTATGAGAGGGTCTAAAGGGCAGTTTTACCATGCCTGGAGGGGTCCCAGATTGGAGAGGGTGCAGGCAAGGCTGAGGGACACCCCTCCAATTCATGCACGAGTTTCATGCACCAGGCCTCTAGTAAAGAATATAATGTAAAAATCGCACCCAAGCCTTTTTACCACTCCTTTTACTATTTTAAAAATATATATATTTTATTATTGATTTTTTTTTTTTTACAGAGAGGAAAGGAGAGGGACAGAGAGCTAGAAACATCAATGAGATATGAACATCGACCAGCTACCTCCTGCACACCCCCCACTGGGGATGTGCCCGGAACCAATGTACATGCCCTTGTCCAGAATTGAACCTGGGGCCTTTCATTCCACAGACCAATGCTCTATCCACTGAGCCAAACTGGTTTCTGCTCCTTTACTATTTTGGTGTGTGTCTATTCTTCTGATCACTCTGTGTCTTTTCTTTTTACATTTTCCCTTTAGAGAGGAATACTTTACTCCTTACTCAGTGATTTGTGCTTTTCCCTATCAAATATGTCTATGTCCATACAAGTCCTCTTATTTCTAACCACCATTATCCTTCTAACACCTGGAGAGATTTGCCCATGGGCACTGCTTTCCTGTGGCCTGGCACAAGGTTTCGTTAAAGTTTTCTTTAATGATAAATTATTGTCATTTTCCATTTGAATTATTATTTTCTCATTGACTTGTAGGAGTCATTGTAGACAAAACCAACTTTGAAAAAAAAAAAAAATGCACTCAAGGTACTTAACTGGCATTAGCTATCCAAGAAAAAACAGTTCTGGTTCTGAGGAGAAGCCTCAGGGTGCCATTGGCCCCACAATATGTCATTATTAATTGTGCAAATGGGGAAGCTGAGAGCTGTGGAAATTAGAAAGCTAATGTTTTCCACATTTGAATATTCCCCATAAGGTAGCCATGATTGTTCTACTTATTCTGTTCATTAGTTTCTTAGCTATTTAAACACATTAACTGTATTTCTTCACAGAAATTTGTACGGAAATGCTATTTCATACATTGATGAGGATACATGGAAGTCATACCATTTGGTTGAAAATCTGTGAGTATATTGTCTCCACAAATGAATTTTAAAAAAATAACTGCATTGTAAGATCCTTCTTGGTCCAGAATTTTGAGTCAATAGCTCTGAGGAAAGTTATTTCCCCCTCTGTATCCAAATCAACATCTATAGATTGCAATCCTATTTATTTAAAAATTAATTTAGTAGGTTCTCTTTAAAAACAGAGTCAATTTAAACTTATTTTCCATTATAACAAGTAATACATGATTATTCTATATAATAAACAGCTAATATGCAAATGATCATTTCACTGTCACACTATAACAGCTCAGAAACTCATCACTGGGGAGAGAGGAATGGGATCCACTTGGGCTGCAGCCCATTAGAGAATAAAGCCTCTCATGGTTTTAGGAACCAATGGCTGGGGCTGTGGCCCAGGAGAGGGACAAGCTACACAACTCACCATTCCAGGCACCCATGATTGCGCTATGCCTGCGACCTGGCCCCAAAGAGGGACAAGACCCATACCACATGGTCCAGGGCACCAGCCTACGAGCCTGCACCCACAGCCCTGCCTTGTAGAGGGACAAGCCACCTGCACTGGGGGCTAGGTGCCAGTGCCTGTGGCTTCAGCAGGCCTGGGAGAAGCAGCCTCTGTCTTGGGTGCCTGTGGCTGGGTACTGGGTGCTTGCAACCACCTTGAGGAATGAATCCTTAATCCTGGGTGCAGGGCGAGGCAGAGGCAGTTAGGGATGATCAGGCCAGCAGGGAAGCAGTGAGGGGTGATGAGGCTAGTAGGGGAGCAGTTAGGGGAGATGAGGCAGGCAAGCAGAGGTAGTTAGGGGCTATCAGGCAGGCAGGCAAAGGGTTATTGGTGATTAGGCAGGCAGGCAGGCAAATGGTTAGGTTCCAGCAGTCCCTGACTTTGAGAGGCAGTCAGATATCTCCCAAGGGGTCCTAGATTGGAGAGGGTGCCGAATGGGGTGAAGGACTCTCCCCTCCCATGCACGAATTAAAGCAGCAAGCCTCTAGTTTTCTCAATATATGAAAATGAAATAGCAAGTATAGTGAAAACCCTGCTTGTGCCCTCATCCACCACCCTAAGGTAACTAGTGCTCTATGTTTACTATATTTCCTTACAGATCTTTTTCCATGCATTTGCCTACACACATATTTACAGATAGCAAAATAGGTATGTTGTGTGATTTTCACAGTTTTTTAAAACATAAATGGTAATAACATTCTACGACTTGATTCTTTCACCTCACAATATATCTTAGACATATTTCATTCTTGGTACATAGAGTAAAACCCAATTCATAACATTCCATAGTTTAATAATCCCTCCATTGATGGATGTCTAGACTATGTCCAGTTCCTTGTTACATGTATTGCTGAAACAAACATTCTTGTGCATGCATTTTTTTTAACATGGGTAGGTATTATTGTAGAACAGATATTTAGAAATGGAATTGTTGGGCTGAAGATTATATTGATATTGCAATTTAATTGCCTCAAACAAGTTGTGCCAACTTACACTCCAGTCAGTGGGCCACAACGGCATGTATTCCTCTACCCACCTGCCACTGCAGAGTCTCAATTTTTTTGCTGATTTAATAATGGGTGAATAAAATGGTCCTCTCTACATTTGAAATTTTTTTTACTACCTGTCAATTTAAATATTTTATATATTTATTGAACATTTCTATTTCTCTTCTAAATTTGTCTTGCTCTCTTTTGCCCATTTTGTAGAAAAGTCCATTTAGGCATATAAGGGATTTAGGAAGAAATTTTTACATTCCAAGTAATTAACTGATGTTTCCAAGACAGTTTGTGTGTCATATTATTAGCTCTAATTTAATAGATGTCATAAATGATGTCTCAAATAAAAACAAAAGACATAATAGTCATAGTAATCTAAAAACAGGGTTTTTGAACACCCTAAAAGATTCCTTCCTTAGCCTGATATCTTATTGGTAAGGACAAAAAAGAACCAGGCAGTTGTTTTTAATATGACTTATTTGAAACTATATAGAGTTTATTTTTCCATAATAGTATCTGGGAATTAAAATGAAAGTCATTTGGCACAAGAAAAAAAAAATATTAGTTTTCTTTAAGAAGTTGAGGGAGTGGGATAGTCTGAAAGATGACCTAGGAAAACACTTTGGATTGTGTATCACATATCTTTGGAATTTTGAGCCATAAGTATCTATACTACATATTTTTAAAACAAATTGAACTTTAAACATTAATTTTGAAAAAACTTGTGTTTTGGAGTTGATACATAATAATATGACTCTCATAAGGTTTGAAGATTTCTAAGTCAGCTTGACATTTATTTATTATAAGGGAGAGGTTCCTAATTTAGGGTCAGTGGACCCCAGTGCATGATTTCATTTTTTAAAATATATTTATTATTAATTCAGAGAGGGAGAAGGAGATAGAAACATAAATGATAAGAGAGAATCACTGATTGGTTACTTCCTGCACATCCTACACTGCAATCCAGGCATGTGCCCTGACCAGAATCAAACCTAGAACTCTTTAGTCTGCAGTCCGACACAATCCACGAACCAAAACAGCTTTGGCCAGTGCACAATTTCTTAATTCCTCAGCCCCCCCCCCCCCCCCATATATCTCTGGTGATCTGCAGAAATCTATGTTCTTAAGGATTCTGTTTTTAAATGATTCATAACTTAAAATATAAAGGAAAATAAAGTAAACCTATTATTGAAATATAGAACATTTACATTAATTTGAATGCCATTAACCATATTTTTGATAGTTTAATATAAATGAGATTAACATGTACACATTATATGTTTAAGTAGATGAATTATGTAAACAATATTATTAAGAACATATTAAATTAACAAGAGAGATCAAATTGGTGTTGAGGATTTCAATGCAGGAATTATTATACCAATACCAAAAGTAAATATTTAACATGATGGTTAATGGTATTATTACAAAGGACTACACTAAGTAAGCATATCAGAAATACCCCTAATTTCACTAATATCAAAATAAAAATCTCCCCAGCCTCCTTGTCAAGGAAGAAATATTTTTCTCATAATTCTCTTTACTTAGAAATAGAGAGATGCTCTTTGCTATAAAAGCTCAATTATGATTCTTGGTCCATGGCACCAAGAGTTGTGTATGTCATTAATCCTTATTAAGCTAATTAATGATGCTATTTAGCAACTGGATTTTTTTTTTCTCACAAATGTACAACACTTAAGGGAAATAGGTATAAAGATCCTCACATGACATTGAAAATAGTTCTTTGTATTGTCAAACCTTTCAAGCTTCAGAGGGACATTCACTTTTGTATTGGTCTTCCATATTGCTTCAAAACCTTACATACAGTTTTGAGGAAATAAAATTAAGTAAATAACTGCTCAAAAGGTTAGGTCATTCATTACTTCTGCTGTGAGCTAACTCTTTCATGCTAGGTTATTAGTCCCATCTACTAAAAAATGCCAATCAGTAAGCAAGCTTAAAAAGAACATGTCAAGCACTGAACCTAGTACTATAGGCATAAAGATAGGTACATCAGGGTTGCTACCTCTGGTAATTCATGATCTCATAGGGAAAATAAACATATAAACTCAAGCCACAGAGCACAGGTACTAAAGGAAAGACAATATGCTGCAGTGGCACACAAGAGGGAGCCATGAAATCATGAAACTACATTTCTTTTTTTGTTTGCTTTGTTTTTGGTAATCCTCACCCAAGGATCTTTTTCCATTGACTTTTGGGAGAGTGGAAATAGAGGGAAAGACAAAGAGAATAATCAATGTGATAAAAACACATCAATTGGTTGCCTCCTGCATGAGCCTTAACCAGGGCCCATGCCAGAGAGAAGCCTGCAACATGTTAGGATGCAAAGTTAAGTGCTTTAAATTAAAGAAATGGATATGCAGAATGAGATATATATATTTGTTTTTCCTCAGAGCAGAAAGAAAAGAGACTTCAAGATGGATCAGCAATGTAGAGTACATGCCCTTGACCACATGTAGAGTACAGAATTCAACCCAGGACCTTTCAATCTGCAAGTTGACACTCTATCCATTGAGCCAAACTGGCTGTGGCCAAAACTACTTTTTTTTGAAAAAGTAATATTTCTCTGTTTACTTCCCAGATATTTGTTTGTTTTATAAATATTTGAATTATACCTGTTCATGTCTCAGTAGATGGTGAAAGGCAAAACCCAGTCCATACTTTAAAGGAGTTTTTGCTCAGAGGAAATAGGATGCAAATATAAATGCGTTAAATAGAAGAAATGGATATGGGCAATGAGTCATGTAAATTTGTTTTGGTCAGAGCAGAGGGAAAAGAGACTTGAAGATGGGTCAGCAAAGATGTTAGTAGAGCAAAGTTGTTTGAACAGAAACTTGAAGGTGCTTTGGGATCATCAGACAGACATTTTGGAAGAAATTTGCTTGTAAAAGGAGCCTGGGGAGAGTCGACACAGGAAACATACCTTGAGTAGCTGTAGAGTACTAGTAGGAAAAGTAGGGAGATTAGAACAAAATCTTCTAGTGCTCTGGATGCCAAGTACTACATTACCACAGCAGTGCTCAAGGAGAAAGTTCAGCCAACAGCAGAGTGACTTGGAGCAGTTATTAAAACTCAAGCTGAACCCCCAGTTATTAATTCAATCCATCCAAAGTTGGACTGAGAATTTGCATCTTCAACAAGTTCCCAAGTGATGCTGGCTGGTTTAGCAATTTGGAGATTATGGATGGAAACACCAGACAGAAGGCAGGTGTACCCATTGAGGAGAAAAGTGAGGGAGAGTCAGTTATAGAGGAGAGATGGTGTTTTCAAATACAAATCCAGCACAAACATAAGTGCATTAAATAGATTACATGGATATGGACACTGAGAAATATAAATTTGTTTATATCTGTTAAATTTGTTGTTTTCTGTTGTCCCACCACTGTACATCTGTAGCCATTAGATCATGGGTATTAAAGCAATGTAAAGTAAGAAATGCATTTCTATTAGTATAATAGAAAGTACTGTTAGTTCAAAGTTCTCTATTAGTTCAATTTCTGAGTTTATAACAATCACTTCCTTTTAAGTTATATGAAAAGGCATCTTTTATTTTTTCTGGTATTGAATTTGCCTAGAAAAACAGCACTAAACCAGGAAGGTGTGTGGATGTAAAACCATTTATCTTAATGTTAGAAATTTATAAATATACATGGAGATATATAAAGTTAGAGCTCATAATCTAAATTTGATGAGACCACAAAGGGTCATCTAATCAATTCTTTTTGATCACAGAAAAGATTTCCTTTAAACTTTATCAAGATCAATAATTGTATGTTGTATTAATGAAGATCATGAAGGTAAGAGTCTTATGAGAGATGAGGGCCCTGGATAGTTCAAATTACAATTCTTAAAGTTTAGATTTTATACTAAAGTTGCATATTCAATATTGTTCTAACCTCTTAACAGTTATTGCTACTTATTAGATAGCTAAGAGCTAATTGAGTCATTTTTTTTCATTTTGTAGAGATTTATCTTTCAATGAAATAGACTTTATTGAAAGGAATGCCTTTGAATCATTACATTTTTTTTACAATATTTGTAAGTTATAAATATAACTTCATTGTGTTTAGAAATTATATAAAACATAATTGTAAACCTCTTTGTTATTTATTTTACAGTAAGATTAAAATTTTATTAGTAGAAAGCTACTAAAGTTATGTAGCAAATCCTATTGGTCTCTAGCATAGATTAGGGGGAAAATTCTCACATTCAGAATGAACCATTCTATGGTTCTCAACCAGGGTGATTTTGCACCAGGTGACACTTGGCAGTATCCAAAGAGAGTATATGTTGTAAGAACTGTAGATTTGCTCCTGGCATCTAGTGGGTACAGGCTAGAGTTGTTGTTTAACATAACACAAGGCAGAGGACAGCCTCCCATAAAAATCATGTAGCCCAAATGTCAATAGTGTTGAAGTTGTGTATCTCTCTTCTAGAGAAAGATCAATTAATGACAGTATTTTTGAGCACTTACTGTTCTGTATCTAATGTAGAATATGTAAAAACATGAGAGCATAAACCATAAGCAATTATCTCTCACAGTGAGATTTAATGTACTGAGGGGTTATTGTGGTTTTATCATATATAAATTAGAATCTCTGCTAAAAGATAAAGATCTGAAATAATTATTTTTCTCTCTCATTTTGCTTTTGCCTTTTTTTTTTATAGAAATATTGGCTGCGATTCCATCACAAAAGTGAACTTTGCAACATTTAAGGCTTCCCATGGAATGCAGTTTTTACACAAGTTGTAAATGGAATAGAAGATGAACTCATGTAAAAAGCTATGTGTAAAAATCTCATACACGGATTGCTTGGCATTTATAAGCTCAGTTTGAACACTTTTGAAAAGTATGGCTAAGAGCCCTTCTTTTTCCCTTTCAAATGAGGAAACTAAGGTACAAAGAGGTCAAGAGACTTGTATAACTCATATACGGCATGCTCTGCTTTCTCCAGAACTAACCTTTGGCATGTGCAATACAAGGCACCAAGCAGATAATATTCAAAGTATCACTGTGATGGGAATCCCAGTATTGCTACTGCTTCCATATATGAATGATCTTTGAAATTCCCCTACTTAATTTGACTTTGATTCCTGCTCATGTGCAAAGGTACTAACTGCTCCTATGTATGCAACATAGAACTGAAAGATTTAAGTTTCCTCAGTGTTCCTTAGGGAGCAAAAGATATGGATGCTTCCTCATGAGTCTCTTTTAAATGGTAATGCAGAAAGGATTCCTAAATAGTTGCCACATGGCACAGCTTTTCCCAATTAGAACATCATTTTTCAGAATCTATATACATCTGAAGTGAATCTTTGAAATATTGGAAAATATGCTTTTTATGTTAAGTTGTGGTGTGAAAAAGTATTCCAAGTGATGCTGGAACCAAGAAATACATAGTTGTAGCCTCATTCAACTATCTTTGCTGACTACTCCTCAGTATGAAGTATCAGTTTTATTCTCTTTCAGCTAGAAAATTCTATGATTTCTCTGTGGCTCTAGAAAATTAGAGTGGGTAGGTTCAGTGACTTTGAAAGGATTTTAGACTCAAGATGAATATTGTCTTCCAATCTTTTCTTTGGAAAAGACTGTCTTACCATCTTGTGGTACAGAAATCCAATTTCACACATTTTATTTCAGATTAGATGTGGATCTAAAAACCCAAGACTTTCCTCCTCAGGACTTTATTTCAGGAAAGCTCCTGATGGGGCACTTCTCCATTCACTTGTCTGGGTTCAGCCTTTGTGTACTCCACTGTGGGTCATGTGTGTGCTCCTTGGCTCCCTCCAGCACAGCCCAGCAACAAATCTAATGTATTATTCATAAAGGATACCAAGTAATTGTTTCCTAATCTTTGCAGTACCTATAATATCTGAGGGGCCTTGTGAAATGGTTACAGGCTTCAATGAGGTAGATCAGAGTCTGCAAATTAATGTCTTCCAATAATCTTTTCAATGACAGGATTGAAGAAGCTGTTAAGCAGGGTACACAAATGAAGATTGTCTATCTGAGGAGAGTTCTCAGATTCAGGAAAGGTTAAGTCATTGAGAAAAGGAATATGGGGAAGAATAGGCAGCAAAGTCAGCAAAAAGCCAGATCATGAATTGAATTAGAGAGACTTATGAAGACACAATTATTAAGTGAAAAGTTTGGGAAATCTAAGCCTCACTCATTCATTTTGTCTCCTTAAAATGATCCATGGGAGGTTGAGTGAATGCAAAGAGATCAACCAAAGAACTTGCATGCATATATATGCATAACCATGAACAGAGACAATAGGCTGGTTAAGTCCTGGGGTGTTGGTGGGGGACTCATAGATGGGGTCGATGGGGGAAAAGGTGGATATATGTAATACTTTCAACAATAACTTTTAAAAAATAATCTTTGCTAATGATAATAATAATAATAATATTAATAATTAATGATCCATGAAAAGTAATGATGGTTGAATCGAGGCACATCCCTGGTAATTAACTCTACTTCTGAGGCTCTGAGAAAGTAAAACGCAACAGCAGTTTAGATCAATTAATGTTTCTACAATGCAGTAAAGAATGTTTAAACATTTTGGGGGGAACTGTAGTTTCAAATAGACAGTTTGAGTGTGATGATGATGATAAAACAACCTTTAGGTTGTAACTCATGATTTTCTCAAGCACACACATTTAATTATTGAACATATCTTATTGATTTTTTACAGAGAGGAAGGGAGAGGAATAGAGAGTTAGAAATATCAATGAGAGAAAAACATCAATCAGCTGCCTCATGCACAGCCCTCTCTGGGAATGTGCCCAAAACTTAGGTGCATGCCCCTGATAGGAATGAAAACTGGGACCCTTGATTCCACAGGCTGGTGCTCTCTCCCCTGAGCCAAACAGGTTAGGGCAGTAGTCAGCAAACTCATTAGTCAACAGAGACAAATTATTGATAATATAATACTTGAAATTTTTTCTGAGAGCCAAATTTTTTAAACATCAACTTCTTCCGATGCCACTTCTTCAAAATATCCTCGCTCATGCCATGGTATTTTGTGGAAGAGCCACACACAAGGCGCCAAAAAGCCGCATGTGGTTCACAAGCAGCAGTTTTCCAAGCACTGATCTAGTGTATGCTCAGGCCTCTTGTCAGACGTGAACTTTTTACTTCTTTCTAAACTCTAAGGGTCCCCAAAAGGCATGTGTCCAGGGAAACAGTGGACCATGGCAGCTTGTCTGGTGCTCACCCCTGAACCTGTCTCCAAGGCCCCCTTTTCCTCTGTCTTTCCAGAGAGCTGACAGCTGAGCAGCCCCACCTTGGCCCCTTCTGCCATTTTAGGGAGCCAAAGCAGAGCCCTTCCAAGCTCTCTCCTGGTGCTGAGAGTTGCCTGTTTGTCACTGTCCCCAGCTTTAAGAAACATATTCTCAGAATCACCTGGGCTTGTGTTGTGAAATCTTTCCTGCACAAAATCAAGAAACCACATGCTACAGGCCAGCCTGAGGCAGACCCTCTCCTGGGCCCAGTTCCTGTCTGGTAATAACAGGACCTGGAACCATGAGCATTAGCCTGCTGAGGATGCCCTTGACCTTCTATCCAGAGCAAACTATGATGGCAGAGGCCAGAGCCTCACAGGGTCATAGGATTACTGTGATTTGAAACAGTCTTTGAGACAGCAGATGTACCCTTCCACTCAGCACACCCTCAGCCAGCACACCCTCAGCCAGCCCAGCAGAGCCCACCAAAAAGAGCCACTTGTCACCAGGAACCAGCCCAGAAGCTGCAGACCCATCTCTACTAGCCCAGCATCTGAGCAGCACACAGAGGGTTCCCTACCCTAATGAAACCTTCCTGTTCCAGGGGTCTGGGCAGTGCCTCCTGATCCTAAGTGAGTGCTTCTAGCTCAGAGCCCTGCACCACTGCTGCTGACTGAGCTTTCAGGTCCAGTAGTAAATGCTTATCTTTGCCCAGAAACTCCAGGTTCCCCAAAGCTGTGATGTCTCTCAATGACCTAGTTCTAGTTGAAGCCTCTTTTCTGTAAAATTAAGTTTTCAGTATTCCAATTTATCAGACAGTCTCTGTGGCAAAGACTCATGCACCACATTATCTTAGCCCAGTGTTCAGTGAACTCATTAGTCAACAGTACAATGACTGAAATTTCTTTTGAGAGCCAAATTTTTAAACTTAAACTTCTTCAAAATAGACTCGCCCAGGCCATGGTATTTTGTGGAAGAGCCATACTCAAGGGGTCAAACGTCATGTGTGATTGGTGTGCTGCTACGTGCCAAACACTGGGTTTGGGCAAGAACACATATTTTAAAACCACATAATAGTAAAGGAAGCAAGATTCTTCCTGTGAAAATTTGGTAAATTAAGGGGCAGCATAAAATGACATGGGCTTTAACATCATTAAACTTGGCTTTGAATTCGAGCTTCCAAAGGTATTGTTATCAACTTTACCTAAGTCCCTTTACCCTCCTGAGTTTAAGTTTCTTTGTCTAAAACACAAATAATAAAAATTAAAAAATGGGAACCAGCAGGTAGGTGGGTATAGTGACCCATCAATATGCATTCTGTGAGCCAGAGTGCCCTGCACATGCAGCCTGTTCTTCCTGATTCAGTGCTTCATCCTGTGGAGCCTGGAGTGCTCCACCTGCACCCACAGTCCCTGGAGATTTCTGGAAAAGCTGCTCTAGTTTCTGGCCTTTTGGGCTCCGTGGCATCCCTGCTGATAGCGGGACCCTCCCTGATGCCATAGGAGTGGGTGGCCCTGCAGCCTGGGGAAGGCCAGGCTGGGACAACCCTGAGGACACTGTGGGTGGTCCCCTGACCTTTAAGTGAAATATCACCCCCCAAAAAATGCCCATTCGCTTCTATTCCCCAAGGCAACTGCGGAGAGGGTTAATTTCAAGAAGGAGTTGTCTCTGAAATCATAACATTTGAAAAGCAGGAGGCGGCCACCTGTTCTGGCTGAGGCCAGTTCGCTTCAAAGAGCAGGTGGGCTTGCTAACTGCCCAGACCACTGTGAACACAGGCCCCGCTCAGAGGAGATGGGGGCTGAGGTGGTCAGGCAAGACTTCGGGCCTACCTGTCTCCAGGAAGCCATTTCTCCATCCCTCCCACCCTGGCCAGGCCTGGCCCAGTGTCCAGGGCTCAGCTCCCACTCGGTGGTGGTTTTGTGACTACACATAAGATTCCATTCTACAGTTGGTGACAGTTGAGAAGCAAGGCTAGAGCAAGGGGCGGGCCAAGCTGAACTCTCCTTGGCCCCGCCCCCTCCAGGATTCCTTACATCTCTTCATTTTTTGCAGTCCCAAAAAAGACTATGGAGTTCTTCATAGGTAGCACTAAATACTGAATTTTTAGAAATATTTAGATTTTCTGACTCTGAGTAAGGACCACTAAAGATGTAATCCATTGGCCTTGTATCAGGCATTGGACCCCACAGGGGCTATCCTGGTGCATTTCCTCTCCTCAGAACTCCAACCTCCCGCCTACTCCCTCCCCTTCACTCACTTCCAACCACCTCTGCAGAGCAGAGCCCTTACAGAAATCGGGTTATACACACAGGCAGGGTAACCGTGGATTATAAATTAGGTGAAGGCAAAGCAAACAGAGTGAGGTGAGGCAGACGGTGGTGACTGAAGAGGCTGGAGGTCCATCCTGGGTGTGAGGGAGGGACAATGCTGTACTGGACCCTCCAAAAGATGCCACTGATAAGGCAACAGCAATGGGAAGCAGGACAGGCCTAGTGGCCAGCAAGTGCAGAGGTGCTGCAGAAGGAAATGCTGTGGACAGCAGAGAAGCAGAAGGCACTTTCTTAGCTGGAGAACGGAAATGTTTAATGGGATGAGGTGGAGAGGGGAGTGGACCAGGGAGAAGAGGAAGCCGGCAGCCAGATTGTGAAAGGCTCATAGACATTTGGGAAAATTCTACAGTGAGATACATTGAAAGGTTTTAAAAAGGTGACCTGATGCTTTGTGATTGATGTTATAACAAGACCACAGTGTAAAGGTGCAATATCTATAAACTTTGTCTTACTTGGGATGGAAAACTGTCAGAACCAATGTGGGAAGCCTTGGTTTCTGTTCCAAATCTCTTTCCCTCCAACCCTGGGGCTGTTTGGAGCAGAGGAAGCAAAGGACTTTCTAACTTAGAGAAAAGCAGCCACAGGGCTCCATGGCAAGGCCAGGCTTTCCCAGGTTGCCTGGGCCTTAAGTCACTGGCAGTGCAGCAGGCAGCACACAGAAATGTGTCCAGGCCTGGCAGGGGGTTGGCAGCGGGCAGGCAAGGACAATGCTGTACTGGACCCTCCCTGCAGGCCCCTTAGAGTCCCCAGCCATTATCCTATAGGGGTGTGGTGTGGGGGAGACACACCCTTTGTCCTTCCACACTCTATTCTCACCCCCAAGTAAAATGATCCTTTGGAGGCTCAAGGATTGCCTAGGTGGTTTGAAGAGGATATGGGAGAAAAAAAATACAACTTTCATTCCTATTGATCTGTATTTTATTCTTTAGATTTTTAATTGTTTTGTCAAATGAGCAGCACATTTATATGCTTTAAAAATGTAAAGATACAAGGATCTCAAAGAGATATTTCTATTCCACATTCACAGCAACATTCTTCACAACAGCAAAAGGTGGAAACAAAGATAACGAGGGAGCACAGACTAGACAAACTATGGAATATTCACTGGAATATTGTTCAGTGCCCCCACTTGTTGCAATATGAGCTTTTATGACACTATGCTATGTGAAAAACGTCAGACAAAAAGGCAAATACAGTATGATCCCATTTGTATTAGGTGTCACCGTGGTCAAATTCACAGGACTAGAAAGTAGAGAGGTGGATGCCATGGTCTAGAGAGCAGGAATGTATAGAGTTGCAGTTTTGCATTTGTAAATGTTCTGGAATGATGACTGCACAGCACTGTGGATGTATTTACTGTCAGAGACTGTACACTGCCAAAATACTAAGAGGGGTCCAGCCAGTATGGCTCAGTCATTGAATAACAATCTATGAATGAGGAGATCACAGTTCAATGCCCAATCAGGGCACATGCCTGGGTTGTGGGCTCAGTCCCCTGTTAGGGGTGTGTAGGAGGAAGCTAATCACTGATGCTCTCTTCAATGATGTTTGTAACTCACCCTCTCCATTACTCTCTGAAATCAATGGAAATACAGTTTTTAAAGGGGTTCAGATTATCAATTTTATGGTATAGGCATTTTACCACAATTCTTTACAAAAAGGAAAAATGCATAAAGTATAGAAGTTACTATACCACTTCTGTCCAAGAGCCATCCATTTTCTTCACCCAGAACACTTAGTGTCACCAGACTGTGTATTTTATCAGAGTCTACGTATATGTAAGAAATCTATATAGACACACAGACTGGTTCATATGGAGAAACAGAGGCCTAATACATTGTGACACAGGGGTTCAGTGAGAAAGACCTGAGACCCTTTGAGATTTTATATTAGCCATTGATTCCTTTGTAGTATTTGGGGACTGGAATCCAGCTCTAAGTTTTCCTCTGTGTAATATCCACCACACTAAGAACCTCTAGATTTTTGTGGGCACACAATTCATTGAACTCAGAATTTAAAGAGGACAAATGTGTCAATAATAGTGTTTAGTTATTTTTGGGGAAAACTTCCAATCAGAATAACAGAGCCCTGGTCAGAGCGGCTCCATGGCTTGTATGTTCTCCCATACACCAAAAGATGGTCAGTTTGTTTCCTGGTCAGGGCACATACCTGTGTTGCAGGCTCGATCCTCAGAAGGGGGACATGCAATTGATGTCTTGCTCTCATATCGACATTGGCACCATTCTGCATCTCATATTGCTAAGCCACCTGCATTTATCCATGGTGATTTAGGTCAATTATTAAATCTTGTTCTTTAAGACTTTCTTTTACTCAGGCATGTACTAGTAACTCTTACTGACTTAATGTGCTTTAGCAATGAGTCTCCTTTCTTTGTAGGAGTGTCAGAACGATTATCATTTGGCATCATGCATCCAAGGATCTGTGTTGGACACAGAACGAAGGAGGTAGGTTTGGTGCTGGGCTGAGCTGGAGGAAGGCGATGAGCACACACATGGCCCTTAGTGGAGTCCACAGAGGCTTAGCCCGGTCAAGTGAATGGAGAAGTGTCCCACCAGAAGGTTTCCTGAAATAACTTCCTGAGGAGGGAAGTCTTAGGCAGTTAATTCACACACATTTTTCTTTACCCTATATCTCCAGCGACTCCCTGCTAGCTATCCAACCATTTCGAGGGGTTTCTGTTGCTTTTAAAAAGACTCGATTCTTTATGATGTTTCTTGATTTCAGAGAGAGGAAGGGAAGTAGAAACACTGTTCAGATGTTCCCCTGTTAGAAATAATGTAAGCCCTTCAATTCAGGAGTTATGGTAGAATACAAAACATACTTGGGAGCCAGGCAACCAGGCACACATATTTATTCTTACATAGGAGAGTGAAAACACATGTTCTGGAAGCCCCTGCACACCAAACCAACAGTCTGCTCAGATTTATAATCCCTTATGCATGTGACCTGTCCTTTACTGTTGATTGGAGCTCAAGCGCACAGTCTTTCATGATTGGCTAATTCAAACGGAGGAGTTGGCCTTTACTGTTTCAAGATGGCAGACCAGAGGGGACTGCAAGCCATGCGGCCAACATGGAAGCTTCCAAGCAATGCAGTCCAAAATGGAGGCTGTCTGAACTGTTCTTTGACAGAAAAGATTACTTGTTTTTCTCACATCCCCTACTACCTGGACATGTGTCCTGACCAGTAATCCAAACATGGATTTCCTGGGAGAAAAGATGACATCTAACTAACTGAGACATCCCAGCCAGATTGGGAGTTTTTTTTTAATTAAGAATACCAAAAAAACTACTATGAATTTTACACTAGCTTTTAAGGGTGAAGAACCTGCTACACCAGGACAGGGCACACATTTGTGCATGATCTTAAAACTTGGGAAAGTGACTAGGCTCAGGGACTCAAATATTCTGACAATCCCAAGACCTGTTGAGAGGGATGAAAGTGAATGATCCTCTGTGGATAGGAGGTCAGATATGTGATAAACAACTGCTGAGCCAGGGGACAGAGCTCCAGAGAAACCTATATGCCTGGGAGAGGGGGTGTCGTTCAGTTCCCAAGGACTAAGTGCATTGAGGAAACAAGGGAGAGAAGACCTTTGGACCCTGGTTGGACCACACTGCTGCCTGAGGAAGGATTGGCTTCCCCAGGGGTTCCAGCTTCAGCCCTGCTTTTCTTGCCAAGGCCCTTGTTCTTTGCATGTAAATGCATGACTATTTGCACTTTTATTCATTACCTCCTGGCTAGAGTTGGTTTTGATTTGACACATTTGTGCCAATTCTGTGTAATTAACCATGCCAATAAGGCTGAGGATAGGGTTCAATCAGTGGAGGGTTTTATTCCTCACTTTCCTCTGCTGCTTCTTCAGCAGCAGATTCTGTTACATCCATCTTGTCTCTGGAGGCTTCTTTACTTTCTTCCCTGGGGTAAGAAGAAGGCAAAGGCTATTAATCTTGAAAAGAAACAAACAAATAAAAAACCCTCAAAAAAACAAAAACAAAACAAAACAAAAAACAACAACCCCAATTCATTATTTCCTTATTTTAGAAAAGAATTCTAAATTGAGCCCAATCATTTACATTTTCAGGAAAGCTTCATTCTCAGTTGTGGGCTATATATTTACATCACATTTTTAAGTATGCACAGCAAAATTCAGCACTCTTTTAGGCCACTGACCTTGCGCCCAGCCCTACTCTTTGGTTTTTATGAATATGCATACCCATGATGGCTTAGGCAGATTCACAAGTGTGCTTAAAGTGAAAATCCATCAATCAATCAATAAAACGGTTTAAACTTCTGGACTTCCATGATTTTGTTGGTTTTTCTGACTCAAGTGAATAATGAACCATTTTCAGGTTCACTTCTGGCTGCTTGCAGAAAGAGGAAGTTCAACTACTTCTAAAATTCTACTTTAAAAATCATCAGACTCATATTTACCTGGATCTTACATAGGTAGACTCTTTCCTGCGACACATCTGTTTTGGGAGAAAATAACATCATGATTATTCATCACGATGACAACTGTCTCTAAAGCAGTGGTTCTGAACTTGTGGGTCTCCACCCCTTTGGGGGTCAAATGACCCTTTCACTGGGGTCACTAATGACCATCAGAAAACACAGATATTTACATTACCATTCATAACAGCAGCAAAATTATAGTTATGAAGTAGCAACACAAATTATTTTATGATTGGGTGTCACCATAACATGAGGAACTGTATTAAAGGGTCGCAGCAATAGGAAGGTTGAGAAGCACTGATGTAAAGCTTTCATTCCTTTCCATTGAGATGATAACTTTTTTTAAGGACAGGAACTCAGTTGAATAGTCCTTGGACTCTTTCATATTCCCTAATTTAGGACCTTGCAATACATGTTATTGGCTGTTTTAGATAACATTTATCAGATAATTCCCAATAAACACTCTTAGAAGTAGAAAAGAAAATGAAAGTCTTTACCAGAAACCTACAAAGCAGCTTTATTTTAGGTCAAGAACAAGAGTAGGTTGCCCTTTATACTGTTACTATTCATCATTGTCGAGGAGGTTCCTATCAATTTAATAAGAAAAATAAAATACTAGAAAGCAAGAGTCAGAACATATTTGCACATGAGATGATGCACAACCTAAAAATCCCAAGAGCCATAAATTACACTATTTTTTTAACAATATATTTTTATTTATTTCAGATAGGAAAGGAGAAGGAGATAGTGATAGAAACTTCCATGATGAGAGAGAATCATGGATCTATTGCCTCTTGCCCACCCCCTACTGGGGATCAAGCCCACAACCGGCCATGTGCCCTTGACTGGAATCAAAACTGGGCCCCTTCAGACCACAGACCTATTCTCTATCCACTCAGCCAAACTAGTTAGGGGTAGATTAAAATTTATTGGCAAGTAATAAAATTTAGTAATATGGCTAAATCTAAAATTAAGAGATCAACATGCAGCTATAGCTGGTTTACTTAGAGGATAGACTCTGCAGACTAAAAGTCCCAGGTTCCATTATCTCCATACCCAGTGGGCAGCATTCAGGAGGAAGCTAATCAGTGATTCTCATTATTGATGTTTCTATCTTTCTCTCTCCCTCTCATTTCCTTTCTAAAATCAATAAAATTATATTTTAAAAATGAGATCAACATGCAAACCTCAATATCTTTCCTATATACCACAAATAACAAATTAAAAAATGAAATAGCTTATTTACAATGAATATATATGGCACCTAGGAATAAACTTAACAAAAATGTGTTAAGACCTATGTAATAAAAACATTAAAACTCTTCTAAAGGCCAGTAAGCGAATGTATGTGAAGTATCCTGTCCCCAGAATTTTGTAAAGATGTCAGTTGTCCTCAAATGAAACCTACAGATACAAGGCAGTCTTATTCAAATTTCAAGATAGATTTTTAAAATTGATTTTAGAGAAGAGAAAAAAGTAGAGAAACATTGTTGTAAGACAGAAACATCTGTGTGAGCAACAAACATCAGTGGGTTGCCTACAACCATTTCTGAACCAGAGACCAAACCCCAAATATGGTATGTGCCCTGACCAGGAATTGAACACACTACCCGTTAGCATAGAACAATGTGACCACCAACTGAGACACATCAAGCAGAGTCCAGATAGTTTTTAAACAAAAACTTGTCATCTGACATTTGGTAGAGGTAATGTGCAAGAGTAGCCATGAAACTTATGAAAAAGAAGATAAAAAATCAGGAGCTTACCCTACTAGATGTCAAAATATAAAAAAATTGTAATTAATAGTGATACTGCTATTACCTAGTGATATAAAAAAAGATAACTGGAACAACAGAATATTGTCCTGAAAAAGATAGCATTTTATATCAGTAAAGAAATAGACATCCATGCCAAAACCGGTTTGGCTCAGTGGATAGAGAAAACACACTTCTTCCTATTCTGGAAATATCAACTTGTCAACAGCATACGGTTAATAGAAATCAAGATGTCAGATTATGACCTGACAGTGAGAACTATATCTGTTCCACAACATGATCAGGGAAAGACATTCTGTAGAGCTAGGCCACCAGGCACACTAAAGCACAATCAGAGAACAAAATAAGAACAATAGAAGCCCTAGCTGGTTTTGCTCAGTGGCTAGAACATAGAGCTTGATGACTGATGAGTCCTGGGTTTGATTCTGGTCAAGGGCACAAGCCTGGGTTGAGGGCTTGCTCATTAGGAGGGGACATGCAGGAGGTAGCCGATCAATGATTCTCTTCATTATTGATGTTTCTGTTTCTCTCTGTTTCTCTCTCTCTCTCTCTCTCTCTCTCTCTCTCTCTCTTTCTTTCTCTCAAATCAATAAAAATATATATTTTAAGAAGATTAAAAGGAATCAGCCAAATGCAATGTGTAATGAAATGGACAGAGTGAGCCAAGTCCAACTCCCAGACAGGCACAGCCAGGCTAATCGGCCTGACTCTCCACATGTGCTGCCTGAGATGACATGGATACACTTAAAAAATGTTAGGATGGACAATGCTCATATTAGTCTCTTCTTCACCTACTCTCTGCTTTTACTACTGATCAATCCTCCTGCAGATAGACATTATTTCTCTTTAGCAGTTAATGCATCCCATGAGGTTTTGCTCCAGTCTGATAGACCAGGAAGCTATTTGGTCCTTAGCCATCTCGGCTCTGCTCCATGATGTGTTGACATTGGTATTTCTCTCTTGCAGAGCCACCTCTTAAAATGTTCCTTACTATAGTTTTAAGTTCACAGGGGAGGGGAATGACTTACTATTGGCCCTACCCCACAAAAATGATATCAATTTCACAAAAGGACTATGACCTGGAGGGCCTGAGTAATCAAGTAAGGCTTCATGCAGGCAGATGAAGTTGAAATGACTTTGAGAAAGTTACAGGATTTCCTCAGGGAGAGCAAAATAAGGGGATTTTAGATGGGCAAAGACCATCAAAAGAAGTGGGTATGGGATTGGTGTGGCTAGGTTATGGGGAGGGGTGACTTTGGCAGGAATGGAGGGCTGCCATGACTGTTGAAATGGTAAATAAAATGTATTAAGTTGGATTAGAGGGGTAGAGTCCAGATCGTCAGCTTATTTTTTTAAAAAATATATTTAATTGATTTTTTTACAGAGAGGAAGGGAGAAAGATAGGGAGCCAGAAACGTCGATGAGAGAGAAACATCGACCAGCTGCCGCCTGCACACTCCCCACCAGGGATGCGCCCACAACCAAGGTACATGACCCTGACCAGAATTGAACCTGGGACCCTTCAGTCCACAGACCAACGCTCTACCACTGAGCCAAACCGGTTTCGGCGATCATCAGCTTATTAAATCACCCTTTTAATGGCAGTAACCTGCCTGTAAGGAAAGTTCACCATTATGTTCTTGAACAAACAAGCTCTTGGAACAGTGAGTCTAACATGACATGCTTTAGAGAAGCCTGCTACAGGATTTAGGCTGCAGTATTTTAAGTGAACCTATTTACTCCATGCCTTACACCCTGGAGAAGAAAGATGCTAAATAAACCTTATGAATTGACATGATCCCACTTTTATCCTATCAGACAGGTCTAGGGTGCCATAGCTCCAGGAGTGTGGTGATAATACATCTCTTCTCAATTCAGCCAACAAGAAAGAAATCAATGGTAGAAAGAGAGTAATGAGTTCATCATTTGACATCATTCATTCTGAGTTGAAGAAATTTTGCTATCATGTCCATTCTGGCCTATCAAACTTAAGTTTCAAAAGAGTCTAGTAACCTCTCTTGATTTAAATTCCAGAGAGATCCCTGGGCATCAGATTCATTTTAAAATCCATAGAACACAAATTTGTAGTAAAAGAACAAATCATATCTCAGTGCTTGTGAATAAAGAGATGCATCTAGTAGGAGTAGGTGGGACAGTGGCTTTGATTTTCAGGTTGTGCGTTCTGAACCTTCTTTAAAGATGGAATATATATTGGAACCCTGAATTAACTGTTCTTACCACGATGAGGCAGAATACTATGAAAAAAAAGGCTACTACTGCAATCACAGGTGATGCTATGAGCACTTTGTTGTACTTCTTAAATCGTGGCACTTCTTGTTTGAACTAGAAGAAGAAAAAAGATAGAACATTAAAAAAAACTCACAAAACTAAGGAGATGATGTTATAAATAACTATTATGTAGCCTATTCTAGAGAATAGCTAACTATTCCTAACTATTATTCTAAAATCCCACCCTTCCAGTTGAATAGCTAGCGTATAGGTCCTCATGAACATACCAAATCTCATGTGTTATGTAATCTGAGAATCAGCATTGTCTTGTACAGTACCCTGGCATATGTCCTGTACCCTGGCTTAATTCCTAAATGAGTAAAATGAGAGATCCCTATTTTAGCCAAAGTCACATGGTCAAGATAAAATTCAGTCAAGGTACCCCTGCTCTCTTCCCTGTGTACTTTCATGGCACGTCCTAAACGGAATAAAAGCCCCGGTTCCTTGTTACAGGAGCTGTCCTCACCTCATGTGCCTCCTCCTCTTCCTGTTCCTCCAGGGTTTCCATCTTCTCCTTTCTCCATTGTTCAGTATCCCACTCTTCCTTGGAAACCTTTGCTTTCTGCCACTCATCAAGCAATTTCATCAAGCCTGTTCCAGAAAATACGTCCCTCAATTTATTTTTGAAACTAGAATTGTATAATTCAGGTTTTAGAGAAGGGTTCCCTCTGTTGTTTATCAAATGACTCTGGGCTTATCTGCCTTGTGTACATTTCATAAGGGGAAGTTTAATGAACAGTAACAACTTTAATTCTATATCTTCTAGATATTCACCGAGAAGATATTCCCTCCAGTAAGGCTGCCAGGCCAGTTTTGCTCAATGGTGAGCATTGATCTGTGAACCAGTAGATCATGGTTCAATTCTTGGTCAGGGCACATGCATGGGTTGCATGTTCATTCCAAGAGAGGGGCCTGGATGAGGCAGCTGATCACTTATTCTCTCTCATTGTTGATGTTTTTATCTCTCTCCCTCTCCCTCTCCCTCTCAAAGTCAATAAAAATTTATTTTCAAAAGGAAAATAAGACAAAATGTAATTTAGTACACTAATAATATCATTTCTTATTAAAGTCTAGCTGCTTACTCAGGAAGGCTGACAAAGTGTCACAATTTTTCTTTGTGGATGTCTTCTCTGGCTCAATAGTCAGCTCAGTGCTATGGTACTCCTTCAGTCCTTGTAATACTTTCATGAATGGTCCTTCTGCAAGTATTTTTACATCTGTCAAAAAAAGAGATCACATTTGATATTGAAAAACTCATGGGACAGTTTTATTTCACTTCATAGTCGTACATACCATTCAAATAAATAGGGAAGCAGCAAATATATGAGTGCTATTTAGAGAGAAGAAAATTATATTCCAACTTAGATTTATGATTTTCAACATAGGAGAAAATGCATCTTTTGAAAAAGTGGCTATTTACTTAGAACATTCCATAGCATAACATATGGTGATATATTTAGGATTATTCCATTAGTCCCCAAGGCCAATTGCCAGTTACTGCAGAAAAGCCAAGGCTCAAAGACCCACTCAGTTAGACTCTCTGCAGATCTACTGTGACTCCTCACATTCACGCACCCCATCCTGTGCTGCCTCAGATGCGGAGGGAGACTCAGGCTTCCTCTCTCCACTCTTCAGGGGGCTTGTGTTCTTGCCACCATCACAGATGGCCATGATGAACACCTTCTGCTCACAGGCCCTCATCTGGACACACCTTCCCCACTAGCCCACTGGTGCTTACGTGGGCCCTGCTTCCACATATGCCAGACCCATGACAGAAGGGTCCATACAGAAAACAACATGTCTACCCTCAATCTTTGCTTAAGGCTTAGGCAGATATCTGGATTGTACGTTAAGAGACTTGCCAGGTTGTGTATCACTGAGAAAGGTTCAATAAACTATGGAATAATACCTGGGGTTCTAAAACACAGAAGGGGAAAAAGTGACTTTTGTCAGATGCCTACTTTGCAACCATTTCAAGTCATTTCTTATATTTTCAGCTTTACTTGGGGAACAATCCAAAGCTTCTGATTGCATGACACTCAATTGTAATATTGTGCACCTAGAACAGAAGAACTCTCAGAAGAAGTAAAAGTATTGCTGGTGGTGATAAGGGTCAGAGAAGGAGGGAACATCTTGGGAAAGAGCCTGGGCTTTTGGAGAGCCCAAAACTGGGAGCTGGAGACCTGGAGACCTGAGCACTAGGTGATAGCTCTTAGCCCTTTCTGAACTTGTTTTACTCGCCTGTAAAAAAAGACTAAAATGCCCATATGCCCACCGTTGAGGCAGAAAGGAGTAATATAATTAGACAAAGCATTGTTTTCAAAAATAAGCAACACTGACTTCATGTACGTAGCACAGTGGAATTATTTATCGTGTGCTCCAGACACAAATCCATACTCCAGTTATCTGGGCATGAGAGCACACTTTGGAAGTTATCAAGTATCTGCCAGTAAACCTAATGTGTAGAAAAATACTTAAAAGCACACAAATGTCTCGAGGATAAAAAAAACCTTATGATTCAGGGCAAGTTCAGAGATGGGCAGTCTGACAATAAAGAGCCCTCCATGCCTTAGAAGGGCTGGGTAGCAGCTTCTGGTGATGGATCCAAATAAAATGAAAATCTGCACCATTTGCACTCTTTCCCCAAACTTGCACAAACAAAAATGTATCTACATCTGTTCTACACTGCAAAGGGCAATGAACCAAATGCATACAGTTTACCAACTGTGACCCACTAATGAACAAGTGCTCATTTGGAAGTGACACACTCAGCAGACAAAACAGCACACACTATGAAGCCATTACTGATAATATCCTTCCCCTTCATCTGACTTTTAGCAAGGAGTAGTGCTTACAATGTGAAAGTTAAATTCTGAGTAAATGAATAAAAATAATGCAGTTACTTTATGTGTTGATAAAGTTATCACGATTGAGTATAAAATAAAAATTTAAAAGTTTAAGTTTAAACTCACCACAATATTTTTTTGCCAGACACTCATCACAATGCAGTTTGACTGACTTGGCAACAGCCTCAATATTGTTTTTAAATTGGCAGAGGCAGCAGCCCAAATGGGTAGGTAAGATCCTATAAATGGAAACACAAAGAATTAAGTTACTGGTAAAGGATTACCTGTGTCAGTAGAAGAGGCAGGCCAAGGCTACCACAGGGATAGGCAAAAGAGAATTTTGGGGGCATTAACTCCTGAAGCGTTTTGTAAAAGGAGAAGCTATTTATAGAATAATGCCAGCTAAAGAAATGAAGAAAAAATAGTCTTTTCAATGAACGGTGCTGGGTCAATTGGATACCTCCATTAAAAAAAAAATTTCAAAACAAACCATATACAGAAATGGATTTAACTTGGTTGAAAGAAGTAAATGTGAAACCTAGAACTATAAAATTTCTACAAGGAAACATACAGGAAAAGCTTTATGACCTTGACTTGGGAAAGATTTCTTAGATACAATATCAAAAGTATAATATAAGAAACAAAATAGGATTAACTGAATATTATCAAAATTAAGAATTTCTGCCCCCCAAAGAACACTCTTGGGAGAATGACTTAACAAGCTGCAGAATGGGAACAAATACTTACCAATTGACCTATTTAATATAGGACTTGCTTTCAGAATATGTAAATATCCAAAACTCAATATAAAATAGATAAATGATTCAAAGATATACAGATGGCAATACACATATGGAAATATATTTTACATTATTAAACATTAGGTAAATGCAAATTAGACCTCCACTGAGATACCACTACACACCTATTAAACTAAAATTAAACAGAATGGTCAGACCAGGTATTGGCAAACATGTGCAGAAAATGAAATTCTCATACAATGGTGGGGATGTAAAATCATATAACCATCTTTTAAAATAGTTTTTTTAAACTTAAACATACACCTACTGTCTGTTCCAGTCATTTCACTTCCAGCAACATATATAAATATATTTTCAAAAGGGGATGATGATACATGAAAGAAACCAAATACAAAATGCCTACTCTACATAATTTCATTTATAAGACATCTTGGAAAAGGCAAGGCTCTAATGACAAAAATGAGATTGGTACTCGCCAGGGGCTGGTGGTGGAAGAATTGACTACAAAGAAACTTGAGGAGCCTTTATGGGATGACAGAAGTGTTCTGTATCTCTAATGTGATGGTGATACATTGATCAAAACCACACATTCACCAAAACTCATTACACTGTACACTTTAAAAATGTTTTTTATGTTTTATATTTGTTAACCCTCACCTGACGAAGGGAGGGAAGATGGGGAGAGTGGAGAGAAAAAGAGAGAAACATTGATATGAGAAAAACACTTTGATTGGTTGCCTTCTGCAGGCACCCAACCAGGGCCAAGGATCAAACCTGCAACCCAGGTACATGCTCTGGACTGGAAATTAACCTGAGCCCCTTCAGTGTGGGACCAGTGCTCTAACCATTAAGAAACACTGGCCAGGGTTAAAAGAGTGAATTTTATTTTAACAAAAATTATACCTCAATAAACCTGACATACAAAAATAATAAAGCAAACATAAAATAATAACTAAGTGAAAATGCATATAAGAAAAAAACAACTTGCAGTTTTTCTAGTGAAAGGGTCATCTTGAGGATGTTATCAACTGTTGTAAGTGTCACGTGGGTTGCTCCCATGTCTCTGAAGGAGAAGGACCAAACATGCATGTTATGAACCCAAAGACAAAAATTCTATATCTAAAAAGACATTTAACAGCATCTGGTTACTTCAATTCTGTCTTCTCTGTCAAGCCAACTCAATAATTAACTTGCCCAAAGTGATATTTTCTGAGAGCTCTTCTTAAGAAACGTAAATTTATTTGCATCATCTAATTAGTCACTTTGATGAACAGTACAATCTGATATTTTGTTTTTGTGTTACCATCATCCTACATTTTCTGTTGTAGCCACCAATAGATCACTTTAAAAAAAAAACACGCCATACATAATGTACAACTTATTTTTTCCCCTCTTGAGATCCAAGGTACTTTTACATGCATCCACATGTTTCATCTCTGAAAGTGTTCTTCAATACTTCTCCCTTCCACTCTTCTTTTCCTACGCCCTTGTACAGGCTTTCTTAATAATTTTTGTGTGGATAGTCATTTTCAATAACCCAGTTAAAATTTAAATGATGACTTGTTAAACAAAATGCAAAGTATTTAATCTTTGATGAAAGTAAGAAAGAGCAGAAATCATCTCATGAGCCATGGAATTGTTGCAATACTTACAGGTACTTCAATGATGGCAATTTGAAAAGATATGGATCTTGAACAGTTGTCAGAGGATTATGATCAAGAATTCTGAAAAATATAATAGAATTAAATCTGTCTGCATTTTCAATAACTGCCATGAAAGCTTATACTCATTTTGTTGGTATAAAACTCAAAGGTTACAAAAATATATTTCTGTCTTTACCTTTGGATCACTCTTAAGAATCCCTAAGCATTTTTGGGGAGGGAACTACTCAGGTCTCTAAATGATAAAATGGAGAAGAGCATGTAAATAAATTGGAGGGAAAGTGGATAGCAAATAAAACTTGTACCAAAGAAATTTTTAGATTGAAACCTTTACTAATGCCCAGCCAGTGTGACTCAGTTCTTGAGCGTTGACCTATGCACCAGGAGGTGACAGTTCAATTCCCAGGTCAGGTCATAATCCCAGGGTTGCGGGTTTGATCCCCAGTATGTGGAGTGCAAGACATAGCCAATCAATGATGAGAGAGAATCATTGATTTGCTGCCTCCTGCACGCTCCCCACTGGGAGTGATCCCACAACCCAGGCATATGTCCTTGACTGGAAAGGAACCTGGGACCTTTCAGTTTACAGGCTGATGCTCTATCCAGTTAGCCAAGCCGGCTAGGGCCCATGTATATTCTTGTATCACAGGCTTTGTTACATTGTATGTAAGTCACTTTTTTACTTGTCCATTTCTTGGTCTATTATTGCCTGACATTTACTAGGTATTTAATAAATGTTCATTTAATAAATAAATAATATTTTGGTTAGATATAATTAAAATAAACAAATTTGTTAATTGGCACACATTTTTATTCCCAATGCTGAAATAAATGTGCTTCTCAATTCTATTAAACATACAGGTAAAACAAGACAAACAAAAAACAAAAAGAAAAGAAAAACTGTCTTCAGGTTAACTACTCAAAAGTCATTAGAATATTTTTGCAGATTTTTATAAAGATGAGTATCACAGCTAAGATATATAAGGCTGCTGGCGTCTGTGATGAACATTTCATATTTAATCCTCACAATAACTTTATTGATACATATAATATTATTAGAGTGTTTTACAAATGAGGAAGCTGAGGCACAGAGAGGTTCTATAAATTGTCCTAGTTGTCAAGCTAGTGAAAAGCTGAGCTGAAATTTGAACTCAGTTCTGACCTTAAAACCCATGTTGAAGCTCTCTTAAGAAAAAGGGTAGAAAATAGCTGTTACTTTAACCTTAATTCTGAGACCACTAGACATAGAAATACCTTTTCAATTTCCATGTACCTATTTGGGACACCCTCTATGAGAATTACATTTTTTTTTACTTTTTATTCCTGTTTGCGAATGATTGCCCATGATTAAATATTTAAATAGCTTATGGTCTTTGGGACTTCAGAAATGTAAAACCATGCTGTAAGCAAATAAGTGAGAATGGTGGAGTAAAGACATGTGGACATTCATTCCTAAAAAACAAGTGGCAAAAAAAGGTCAAATCAACTCTTTCAAATCCTATAAATCTAACCATCAGGCTTGGAGGAATCCAGGGAACATTTAGTCAAGAGGAATTATTGATTTCCATAAGAACGGTGATCTGTGCTGCTGTAACACAGCCTAGAGCTTTGTTCTCTGTCTCTGTGGTAACCATGAAAAACAGCCCCAGCCCCACTACCACTGAAAGCCGAATGGAATGAAATCATATTCCCAAAGAACTGTCGTTCACCTGTTTGCTGGGTCCCTGGGAAACCACACTTTAAAGGCTTGTTCTTAACCCAAGAACTGCCTAGCTCTAAAGACTCTGTCCTCAGAGGGTATTTTGTGAAAACCATTTCATGTATATGTTTTAACATGGCAGCTGCTGAGGCAATGGATAACAATTAGTATAAAAAAAAAAAAATAGGCTAACAAAAAAAGTTTAAAGGAAAAGCTGAGAAATGAGATGTCCATAGAGACTTTGAAATACTCCAACATGTGCCCAGGAAACTGGAAGACTGTGAGACATATTCCTGGAAGAATAATAATAATAATAATAATAATAATAAAACTATTACACTGGGCTGGCCTGTGTGGTTCATTGGTTGATCATTGACCAATTCCTGTTCAAGGCACATACCCAGGCTGAAGGCTTGATCTTCAGTTTCAGACATGCAGGAGGCAGCAGGTCATTAATTCTCTCTCATCACTGATGTTTTTCTCTCTTTCTCCCTCTACCTACTTCTCTGAAATCAATAAAAATATATTTAAAGAAAACAAACAGAACGATTGCCACTAATTGCTGTAATTCTATACACATTGAACAATGAGTAATCCAAAACTGAAATTAAGATTATAATCCTATATAATAAAAGTCTAATATGCAAAGTGCCCAGTCAACTGGTTGGCCATTCAACCAATCAGACCATAATATGATAATGATATGCTAAGACCACTCAACTATTCACTATGACATGCATTGACCAACAGGGAGCAGATGCTCCAACTAGTAGGTTAGCTTGCTGCCTGAGTCCAGCCAATTAGGACTGAGTGAGACAGGCCAGACATGCCCTGGAGCCCTCCTGTGGTCCCTCTACATCTAGCCAACATCCAGAGCCTCTCCCCAGCCCAATTCTGCACCAATGGGGTCCCTCGATCTGGCTTGTGTCCTTTGCAATCCAGGAACCCTCAGGGGATGTCAGAGCCAGTTTTGGCCCAATCCTGCAGTCCAGGCCTAAGGACCACACCAGTGCAAGAATTCGTTTACGGAACTGGCCTCTAGATCCATCTATAACATGTGAAAAATAATGAAATACTTGGTAAAAAAATTCAACCAAACTTCATGACCTGGTGAAAACTAAAACAGCATTGCTTAAAGAAATTAATATGTAAGTAAATGGAAAGACATACTGTGTTCATGGATCAGAACGTTATACTGTTAAAATGGTTCTACTATTAATAAACAGATTAATATAGTGTTTTAATGCAACACCTATCCAAATCCCAATTGACTTTTCAAAAATGTACAAACTAATTCTAAAATCACGTGGCAATTCAGAGGACACAGAAAGCCAAAATAATCTTGATAAAGAACAATGTGGGAAGACTCATAGTTCCTGGGTTCAAAATCCAATTCAAAGCCACAACAATCACAGTGTGGTACTGGCAAAAGGCTAGACACATAAATCAATGGAACAAATTTATGGTCCAGAAAGAAACCCTCACATGTATTGTCTATTTTTAACAAGAATGCCAAAACAATTCAGTTTTCAAAGAATCCTTTTTTCAAATGGGGCTTAGACAACTGTATATCCACATGGAAAATAATACAGTTGGATTCTGCCTTCTCTTCACACCACATATAAAAATTAACTCAAAATAAATCTAATACCTAAAATGTAAGCAAGGAGTAAATCTCTATGGCTTTTATATTAGCCCAATAGCTTCTTAGATATGATACTAAAAGCACAAACAACTAAAGGAAAATTATATTATGTCTTTATTAAAATGAAAGACTTCTAATCCTCAAAGGACACTATCAAGAAAATGAGAAGAGAACTCATAGAATGGGAGAAATTATTTACAATATTTTTTTGATAAAGTCCTATATCCAGAATATATAAAGGTCTCTTACAACTCAATAAAAAGTAAATAACCAGCTAGCACAGGTTTTTCTCAGTGGACAGAGCATCAGCTTGAGGACTGAAAGGTCCCTGGTTCGATTCCTGTCAAGGGAATGTACCTTGGTTGTGGGCACAACCTCAGTAGGGGGTGTGCAAGAGGCAGCTGTTCAATGACTCTCTCTCACCGATGTTTCTAACTCTCTATCCCTCTCTCTTCCTCTCTGTGAAAAATCAATAAAATATATTTTTTAAAAAGTAAATAACCAAATTTTAAAATAGGCAGAAGATTTAAAGACCTTTCTCCAAAAGAGATATAATGGCCAATAATCATATGGAAAGATGCTCAATATCTAAAGTCATTAGGGAAATATAAAACAAAGCACTATGATATACTACTTTACATTCACTAAGATGGCTATAACCAAGCAAATAGACAGTAATGAATGGTGGCAATCACGTGTAAGAATTGGAATACATATACAGTGTTGGTGAGAATGAAAAATAGTGAAGCCACTATGGGAAACAGTTGGGTAGTTCCTCAAAGAAGGTAAACATAGAGTTGCTATATGAGTCAGGAATTTCACTCCTATATATGCACCCAAGAAAATTAAAAAACATATATCCAGCCCTAGCTTATAACTCAGTGGTTAGAGCATCACCCTAAGGACTGAAAGGTTCCAGGTTCAATTCTGATTATGGGCACATGCCTGGATTGTGGCCTTGATCCACATTTGGGGGCATACAGGAGGCAGCCTATCAATCATTCTCTCACTCCATTGATATTTACCTCTTTCTTCCTTTCCCTTCCTCTCTGAAATCAATAAAAACCAAAAAAATTTTTTAAAAAAACCTATATCTGTACAAACTCTTGTACCTGAATGTCCATAGTAGCATTAGTTATAACAGCTAAATAATAGGAATAGAAAATTAGTTGCAAAACTCATAAGAGGCTCTGCCTCTTATTGAAAGTGTGAAACTAGGCAAGTTATTCAAGTCTTTAAGTTTCAATGGGGATAATATTCATATCACAAGCACTGTTTGGAAAATGAGAATAAGCTAACTTATAATGAGCATTTACCATGTACCACACACTATTCTAAGAGCTTTAGGCACTCTATCTTATTTGTATAATCATTAAAGTATTAAATATAGTGCCTGAAACATAATAAGCACTTAATAAAGGTATGTGTCAAAGAAATGTTATGCAGAAGAAAAATTACTATGCTTTTGAGAGAAAAAATACACCTTACTATACAGATGGGAAGAATAAAATGCAGTTGGAAGAATAAGTCTCATTGTAGCTGTTGGGTCTGACAATCTCAAAACTTTTGAACCATTACAAATAAAACCACAACCCTAAATCAACCCAATGGATAAGGATTTTTCTCTTCAGTGCTTATGTCTTCTGGAATCTAAAAGAAGGTGCCAGGCGGCTGCCAGGCTGGGAGCGGCCAGGCCCGGGGGAGCAGGCGGGTCGGGTGCGGCCAGGCCCGGAGCAGCGGCTGCCAGGCTGGGAGCAGCCAGGCCCGGGGGAGCAGCCGGGTTGGGTCCGGCCAGGCCCAGAGCAGCGGCTGCCAGGCTGGGAGCGGCCAGGCCCGGAGCAGCAGCAGCCAAGTCCAGAGCAACTAGGTCGGGAGCGGCAGTGACCAGACCTGGAGCAGCTGGTTGTGGAATGAACCAGAGCAACAGAGGCCAGGCCCTGAGCAGCCAGGCCCAGAACAGCTCGCTCCTTGCCTGCCCCTGCCCCACGGCTGCTTCTCAGACATGGCTGGAAACTTTCGTTGGAACTTGAGGGTCTGCTGAATCAAGTGATGAAGGCTTAGATCTGGATGTGTTGAGTTAGTTTAGGACTGGGGTGTTGATCTGTGATTGCCTTGGGTGGGGCCTGGATGAGGCTAGTGGACCTATTGGGAAATGTCATTTGTGTGAAGTGTATCATTGGGCATGTGGAGGTATTATTGATATGAGAAAATGCTAAGTAACTGATTTACTATCTGAAAAGGGATTTACTATTGGGGAAATTGAGGGAAGAAGAGACTGAACATAAACTGCACCTATGGATGAGGACAATGGGGGACGGGGAGGGGGCAGAGGGTGGGGTGGGAACCTGGTGGAGGGGGGAAGAAATGAGGAACCTTTGTAATAATATGAACAATAAAGATTGATTTAAAAAAAATAAAAAAAATAAAAAAGAATAAAGAATAAAATGAAATTGCTGAAAAAAATAAATAAATAAATAAAATAAATAAAAGGAGCTGCCAGGATTTCAGTACCTACCACAACCTGATGACAATACATGTGGAGTCTTGCATGCTCACAGCTATCTAAAGGAAACGAATCAATGCCAGTTGAACAGGGGAGCATTCGGGTGTCTCTAAGACCACAGCTCAATTTGCCTTTATAGTGTGGACTAACATACCTCACTGATATTCTCAACAGTGTGGGAAATAGCCGAAACCGCTTTGGCTCAGTGGTGGAGCTTCGGTCTGGGACTGAAGGGTCCCAGGTTCAATTCCAGTCAAGGGCACATGCCTGGGTTGTGGGCTTGATCACATTGTGGGGCATGTAGGAGGCAGCTGATCAATAATTCTCTCTCATCATTGATGTTTTGATCTCTCTTTCCCTTCCTCTCTGAAATCAATAAAAATGTGTGTGTTTTCAAATATAAAATAAAATAAAATAAAATAAAATAAAATAAACCATCAATGTGGACCTGTGTAGGTGAATGAAGGAGAAACACTTTAAAGTCAGAAAAAAATTGTATATTTAACATTTAGGATTATCAACAACTGCTGGTTTTCCATAATATATTTCATTCTTGGTTTTATCCCCCCAAAATAGGCTTATGACTACCATTCAAAAAGTGTTACTATTAATACACTCTTGGCATGTCTTTGAGGTGGATTTCAGATCGAAAATGGATTCTTTGTCACACTGTTAACTTCTTCATTCAGTGTTTGTCAATAACATAGACTTCACTCAATAATCTTACTGAATTATAATTAACTGAAAACCAGGGGTGTATCAAGGTTTTGTGGAGCCTGAACTCCATTTTTTTAAAAAAATCCTAATAAAAATATGCAGAATTGTGAATATGAACATTTCTATGCCCATCCCACTTGCTAGAACTTGGAAGTGACTTATGCAAGTGAAGAACCCTGAAGCTTAAGCTTCATTCAATTCATGATAAGTCCACCTCACACTTATTACAAACTTATTTAATGCAGGGGAAAATAAAGTTTCAACTTATAAAAACACCAGAAATATATTATCTAGGTGATAAAATGACTTGGGAAGAGATGCAATTTAATTTCTGTCTCACGAGGGCAAATGTTTCCTGAAGCAAGTTAGTTTTACCCATATATTTGGCCCAAAACAAAGGAGCCCAGCCCCCAATACACACGGTTTTCAGACAACCTCTTGAATGCACTCTGAGTTAGTTTTAGAAATACAGCTTTTTCAAATCCATTAATAAGGGTATTAATTTATTTATGATACTATGATATGAGCTAGCTCTGATTCCTTCATTAACTTTTCTGTCATTTACGATGAACCCAGAAACTCAAGATAAATAAATTGGTGCCAACTCTGTTACAAATCTTTAAATATATATAATTGAATTTTTACAGAGAGGAAGAGAGAGGGATAGAGAGTTAGAAATGTCAATGAGAGAGAAACATAGATCAGCTGCCTCCTGAACATCCCGCACTGGAGATGTGCCAGCAACCAAGGTACACATCTTGACCAGAATCACACCAAACCTGGGACCCTTGAGTCCGCAGGCCAAGGATCTGTCCACTAAGCCAAATCAGTTAGGGCTACAAATCTTTTCTGATACCTAGTCCCTCCTATCTTGTTACCTGTTGTAGAGATGCTGGCATGGCTCTCATGTGTTTTTCTATCAACATTCACCTTAATCCTTCCAGTATATAGTTTCTTGGGTATAAAGTCCCCATCCAATTCTTTGTACCCTAGGCCTTAGTACATGCTGTCACTGTTTTTGAATGAATGAATATTTTGCAACTTTGATTCCACACTTTTTGGTTATTTCTTCCTGTACTATCTTTGTAACTATAGTGAAACTCAGATACTTATAGGAGACTCTCAGTATTGCATGATGCTTAGTAAAGGTGGTGAGTTTATGACATTGTATTGATGCTACCAAAAACTCTTGGTGTAGGGACCTACTGAGCATACTCTCCAATGTGTTGACCAAAGGAAAACTGGCTGTTGGAGTTCTTTCTCCAGTGAGGCATTATCAAATTAATGAGGGAAGAAGGCAGGCCATTACAGACGGACAGCTGTAGAAACTGTCAATCCAACTCCAAGCAAACCCTGAACATCCGCATCTAACCTGAATTGAATTGTGTAAAATTTGATTCAGTACCACAAGACAGTAAGACAGTCTTTTCCAAAGACAAGATTGGAAGACAATATTCACCTTGAGTCTAAAATCCTTTTCAAGTCACTGAACCTATCCACAATGATTTGCTTGTGCCACAGAGAAATCATAGAATTTTCTAGATGAAAGGGAATAAAACCCATACTTCATATTGAGGGGTAGTTAGGAAAGACAATGGAATGAGGCTACAGCTGTGCATTTTTTTTTTTGGTTCCAGCATCACTTGAAATACTTTTTCACAGCACAACTTAACATAAAAAGCATATTTTCCCATCCTTGAAAGATTCACTTCATAGGTATATAGATTCTGAATAATAATGTTCTAATTGGGAAAAGATGTGCCTTGGAGCAGCCTTTTAGGATTCTTTCTGATTTACCATTTAAAAGAGACTCATAAGGAAGCATCCATATCTTTTGCTCCATTGAGAACTTTGAGGGAAACTTAATTCTTTCAGTTCTATGTTGCATACATAGGAGCAGTTAGTACCTTTGCACATGAGCAGGAATCAAAGTCAAATTCAGAAGGGGAATTTCAAAGATCATTCACATATGGGAGCAGAAGCAATACTGGGATTCCCATCACAGTGATACTTTGAATGTTATCTGCTTAGTGCCCTGTATTGCACATGCCAAAGGTTAGTTCTGGAGAAAGCAGAGCATGCCATATATGAGTTAGACAAGTCTCTTGACCTCTTTGTACCTTAGTTTCCTCATTTGAAAGGGAAAAAGAAGGGCTCTTAAGCCATACTTTTCTAAAGTGTTCAAACTGAGCTTATAAATGCCAACCAATCAGTGTATGAGGTTTTTCCACATAGCTTTTTACATGAGTTCATCTTCTATTTCACTTACAACTTGTGTAAAAACTGCATTCCATGGGAAGCCTTAAATGTTGCATAGTTCACTTTTGTGATGGAATTGCAGCCAATGTTTCTACAAAAAAAAAAAAAAGACAAAGCAAAATAAGAGTCTAAAAGGATTCTTTCAGATCATTTATCTTTTAGCAGAGATTCTAATTTATATATAATAAAACCACAATAATCACTCTATACTCTAAATAAATCTCACTCTGAGAGTTATTTGCTTATGGTTTATGCTCTCATATTTATACATGTTGTGCATTAGATACAGAACAGTAAGTGCTCAAAAACTATTTTCCTTAATTGATCTTTCTCTAGAAGAGGGATACACAACTTCAACACCATTGACATTTTGGGCCAGATGATTTTTTTTATTATGGGGGGCTGTCCTGTGCCTTGTAGTATGTTAACCAATAACTCTAGCCTGTACCCACTAGATGTCAGGAGCAAATCTACAGTTCTGACCATATAAGTCTACAGTATCTCTTTGGATACTGCCAAGTGTTACCTGGTGCAAAATCATCCTGGTTGAGAACCATAGAATGGTTCATTCTGAATGTGAGATAATTCTCACCCTAATCTATGTGAGAGACCAATAGGATTTGCTACATAACATTAGTACTTTTTTGTACTAATAAAATTTTAATCTTACTGCAAAATAAATAAAAAGAGGTTTACAATTATGTTTTATAAAATTTCTAAACACAATTAAGTGATGTTTATAACTTACATATAGTGCAAAAAAGGTAGTGATTCAAAGGCATTCCTTTCAATAAATTCTATTTTATTGCAGGATAAATCTCTAGAATAAGAAAAAAATGCCTCAGTTAGCTATTAGATATTTAATAAGTAGCAATAATAGGTAAGATTAGAATAATATTGAATATCATTTTAGTCTAAACTCTAAACCTTAAGAATTTTAATTTGAACTATCCAGAGCCCCTTACGCTTCCCTCACCTATATTAAGATTCTCATCTTCATAATCTTCATAAATACAACATACAATTATATGTCTTGATAGATTTTGAAGGAATTCTTTCCTGAGATCATAAGAATTGTTTAGAAAACCCTTCATGATCTCATCAATTTTACATTCTGAGCTCTAAGTTTATATAGCTTTATGTATATTTATAAATTTTTAACATCAAGAGAAATAGTCTCACATCCACACACTTTCCTGCTTTAGTTCTGTTTTTCTAGGCAAATTCAATACCAGAAGAAATAAAAGATGCCTTTTCATATAACTTAAAAGGAAGTGACTGTTCTAAATAACACAGGAATTTGAATGATACAGAACTTTGAACTAAGGATACTTTCTGTTATACTAATGAAATTCATTTCTTATTTTACATTGCTTTAACACCCATATCTAATCGCTTCAGTTGTGCAGTGGGAGGACAACAGAAAACAACAAATTTAACAGATATAAACAAATTTATATCTCTAATTGTCCGTATTCATTTCTTCCATTTAATGCACTTATGTTTGCATCCTATTTCCTCTGAGCAAAACTCCTTTAAAGTATGAACTGGGTCTTGCTTTGCATCGCCTACTGAGACATGAACAGGTATTATTCAAATATTTATAGAATAAACAAATAGCTAGGAAGTAGAGGGAGAAAAATGACTTTTAAGAGAAATGTAGTTTTGGCCATAACCAGTTTGGCTCAGTCCATAGAGTGTCAACTTACAGACCAAAAGGCCCTGGGTTCAGTTCTGATCAAGGACATGTACCTTGGTTGCAGGATCCTCTCTTAAACGGGCCCTGAATAAGGCTCATGCAGAAGGCAACCAATTGATGTGTTTCTATTACATTGATGATTCTCTTTGTCTTTCCCTCTCTCTCCCACACTCCCTAAAATTAATAGAAAATGATCCTTGGGTGAGGATTACCAAAAACAAAGCAAACAAAAAAAGAAAGGTAGTTTTATGACTTCATGGCTCCCTCTTGTGTGCCACTGCAGCACATTGTCTTCCCCTTAGTACTTGTGCTGTCTGGCTTGAGTTTCTATGTTTATTTTCTCTATGAGATCATGAATTACCAGAAGGTATTAACCCTGATGTACCGATCTTTCTGCCTATAGTTCTAGGTTTAGTGCTTGGTATGCTCTTTTTTAGCTTGCTTACTGATTGGCATTTTTTAGTGGATGGGAATACTTATTGTAGCAAGAAATAGTTAGCTTATAAAGTATTTCACAGTGGAAGTAATGAATGACCAAACCTATTGATCAGTTATTTACTTCCTACAAACTGTATGTAAGATTTTGAAGTGAGTTGCAAACCCATTACAAAAGTGGATGCCCCTCTGAAGCTTGAAAGGTTTGATAATCCAAACGACTCTTTTCAGTGTGGTGTGAGGCTCTTTATACCTACTTCCCTTAAGTGTTCTATATTTTCAAAAAGAATACACTTACTAAATAGCATCATTAATTAGCTTAATAAAGATTACTAACATTCACAACTCTATGTAACATGGACCAAGTATCATAATTGAGTTTTTATAGCAAAAAGCATCTCTCTATTTCTAAGTAAATAGAATTACTAGGCAAACATTGATTCCTTGGCAAGGAGGCTGGGAGTTTTTTATTGCAAAATTAGGGACATTTCTGATATACTTACTTGGTGTAGTCATTTGCAACAATACCACTTAACCATCATGATAAATATTTACTTTTAATATTGGTATAACATTTCCTGCATTGAAATCCTCAACACCAATTTGCTCTCTTGGTAACGTAATATGTTGTTTACATATTTCATCTGCTGAAACATTTAATGTGTAAATGTTAATCTCATTTATATTAAATTATCAAAAAGTCTGGTTAATGGCATTCAAATTAATATAAATGTTTTATATTTTCATGTCCTACAGAAGACAATTTGAAGTTAAACTGAATTCCTCTCATTTTACTAAATCAACATTTTAAAACCTTTTCAGTAAAGGCCAGACAGTAAGGATTTCCTACCCACGGACAGTCTGTCTTGTATATTCTTCTATTCTTCTGTTCTTTTACAGCCCTTTATAAGTATAAAAATCATTCTTAACTTATATTCTCTGGGAAACACACAAACGTAGGCGAGATATGACCCTTGAGCTCTAAACTAATATATAAGCAGATGGTATATGAACACTTACATAACAAGGTGCATATGTGTGTGTGTATAATTACTCAGATCTCATTACTAATTTTACTCAATAACTGAAGAGTTTTTTCCTATCCATATCTTGTCTATATGATTATAAAATGAAAATACAGAACAAATAGTAAATGCTAGAAATGGGCTGGAGCTTACAGAATTGTAGAATTTTATTGCTGGGAGAAATTGCAGAGATTATCTCATTTGAATCCTTTATTTATTTTGTAGATATTACAACTAAAAAACTCATAAATCAATATAATTAACTTACAAGTACTGGAGGGAAAACAGGCCTTCAAATGAATCCTTACGTATTTCCCTCAAATTATTTCCACTGAGATTTCTGAAAAATGAAAACATTATTTCTGGATCAAAATGCAAAATAACTACAACTATTTACTGTACAGAAAAAATATATAAGGAAATGTGCGTAATGGTGCCATTGAAATACCCTAATCTTTATTTAATTGAAGGAAGATAATCTGTTCTTTATTCAAACCTTTCTTTTCACATCTTTGTGCAAACAATAGGCCATTCTAGAATTGACTCACTTTCCTTCCTCAGCTTTCTGTCTGTCCAAAGACCTTATCAATACTTGAAATTATATCTATTTATTTAATATATGTGTGTTTGTGTGTAATTTTTTTTCATATTATACATTTGTAAACACCTTGAGAACTGGCACAATTTGTCTACTTTGTTCTTGGGCCTGTAATCCTGGTACAAAAAACAATTCCTGGCACGTAGGAGATGTTCCATAAACACTTGTGCCATGATTTCGGAAGATGACAGACAGCATTTTTAGTATACTATTTTTATTTAAAGCAAATCATCCATTTACCATCACTCTTGAGGGTAAGGACAGTTTTATAGATAGCCAAAGAAATATCTTTCTTCTCCCTTACATTTGACTCTTAGTCTTTGGAGACAAGAGTCCTGTGAGAATTTTATAAAAGCTATGGACCCTTTCCTTAGAAAAGTACAGTTTCTTGAAAACATGCAAAAGTGTGCATGTGATTTCCAGTTGTTGATTATCCCTTTAGGGCAGAGGTCCGTGAAAAGGATTGAATGGACTGATTTCAGGGGGCCAATCCTGAACAGGAATCGAACCCAGGATGTTTCAGTCCACAGGCTGACGCTCTATCCAATGAGCAAAACCGGTCTCAGCCTGACTTTCATTTTAATTATCAGATATTATCATGGAAAAAATAAACTCTATCTAGTTTTAAATAAGTCATAGTAAAAACAACTGCCTGGTTCTTTTTTGCCCTTACCAATAAGATATTAGACTAAGGGAGGGATCTTTTAGGGTGTTCAAAAACCCTGTTTTTAGATTACTATGACTATTATGTTTTTTGTTATTATTTGAGACATCATTTATGACATTTATTAAATTGGAACTAATAATATAACACACAAAATGTCTTGAAAATATCAGTTAATTACTTGGAATGTAAAAATTTCTTCCCAAATCACTTATATGCCTAAATGGACTTTTCTACAAAATGGGCAAAAAGAGTAAGACAAATTCAGAGGAGAAATAGAAATGTTCAATAAATATATAAAAATAGTTAAATTCACAGGTAGTCAAAAAATTCAAATGTAGACAGGACCATTTTATTCACCCATTATTAAATCAGTGAAAAAATTGAGACTCTGCAGTGGCAGGAGTGTAGAGGAATACATGCGGTTGTGGCCCACTGATTGGAGTGTAAATTGGCACAACTTCTATGAGGCAATTAATTTGTGATATCAATATAGTCCTCAGCTCAACAATTCCATTTCTAAATATCTGTTCTACATAAATACCTTTCCATGTTTAAAAAAACGCATATACAAGAATGTTTGTTCCAGCAATACATGTAAAAAGAAAACTGGACACAGTCTGGACATCCATCAATAGAGGGATTATTAAACTATGGAATGTTATGAATTGGGTTACACTCTACGTACCAAGAAGGAAATATGTCTCAGATATAATATATATTGTGAGGTGAAATAATCAAGTTGTTGGATGTTATTACCATTTATGTTTTAAAAAATGTGAAAATCACACAACATACCTATTTTGCTATCTGTAAATATGCGTGTAGGGAAATGCAGGGGAAATGAGAAATGCATTTGTCTGTAAGAAAATATAGCAAATATAGTGCAATAGTTATCTTAGGGTGGCTGATGAGGGCACAAGCAGGGCTTTCACTATACTTACTATTTCATTTTTATATATTGAGAAAAGTAGAAAAAAATCATGCATGGGAGGGTAGAGTCCTTCAACCTGGTCTGCACCCTCTCCAATCCAGGACCTTTAGGGGATGTCTGACTGCCTCTCAATATCCAGGACTGCTGGCACCTAGCCATTTGACTGCCTGCCTGCCTGATCAACTATAACCCCTTGCCTGCCTGCCTGATTGCCCCTAACCACCTCTGCTTGCCTGCCTGATCTCCCCTAACTGCTCCACTACTGGCCTCATAACCCCTCACTGCTTCCCTGCTGGCCTGATCATCCCTAACTGCCTCTGCCTCTCCCTGCACCCAGGATTCAGGATTCCTTCCTCTAGGTGGTGGCAAGAACCCAGTACCCAGACTTCCCTCCCTCTGGCCAGCCACAGGCACTCAGGATCAAGGCTGGCTTCTCCCAGGCCTGCTGCAACCACAGGCACTGGCTCCTAGCATTGCATTGCAGATGGCTTGTCCCTCTACAAGGCAGGGCTGTGGGCAAAGGCTCAGAGGCTGGTGCCCTGGACCATGGGGCATGGGGCTTGTCCCTCTTTGGGGCCAGGTCTCAGGCATAGGCACAACCACTGGCGCCCAGGATGGTGGGGTGTGCAGCCTGTCCCTCTCCTGAGCCGCAGCCCCAGCCTTTGGCGCCCAGGACCACGGGCAGCTTTATACCCTAATGGGCCGCAGCCCAGGTGGTTCCCATTCCTCTCTCCCCAGTGATGAGTTTCTGAGCTGTTATGTTGGGACAGTGTGATGACCATTTGCATATTAGCTCTTTATTATATAGAATAATTATGTATTACTTGTTATAATGGTAAATAAGTTTGAATTGACACTGAATTTAAAGAGAGGCTACCAAATTAATTTTTAAAATAAACAGAATTGCAATCTATAGATGTTGATTTGGGATACGGAGGGGGAAATACCTTTCCTCAGAGCTACTGACTCAAAATTCTGGACCAAGAAGGATTTTAAAATACAGTTATTTTTTTAAATTCATTTTTGGAGTGAATATACTTACAGTTTCTCAACCAAATGGTATGAGTTCCATGTATCTTTATCGATGTCTGAAATAGCATTTCCCTGCAAGTTTCTGTGAAGAAATACAGTTAATGTGTTTAAATAGCTAAGAAACAAATGGACAGAATAAATAGAACCATCATGGCAACCTTAATGGGAAGATTCAAATGTAGAAAACACCAGCTTTCTAATTTCCACAGCTTCCCTATTTGCATTATTAATAAAGACATAATGTGGGGCCATTGGCACCCTGAGGCTGCTCCTCAGAACCGGAACTGTTTTTCTTGGATAGGTAATGCCAGTTAACTACTTTGAATATATTTTCTTTTTTCCAAAATCACTTGTGTCTACAATGATTCCTACAAATCAGTGAGAAAATAGTAATTGACCCGGAAAATGTCAAAAATTTATCATTTTAAGAAAACAAATGTAAAGAAACCTTATACCAGGCCACAGGAAAGCAGTGCCCACTGTGCAAATCTCCCCAGGTGTTAGAAGGATAATGATGGTTAGAAATAAGAGGACTAGTATGGACATAGACATATTTGACAGGGAAAAGCACAAATCCCTGAGTAAGCAGTAAAATATTACCTCTCTAGTGGGAAAATGTAAAAAGAAATGACAGAGAGAGAGATTAAAAGAATAAACACACACCAAAATAGTAACAGGAGTGGAAGAAAGGGTTCGGTGAGATTTTCACATTATATCCTTTACTGGAGGCCCAGTGCTGGAATTTGTGAAGGTGTCCAGGCTAAGGGGAGGAATGTCCCTCAGCCCAGCTTGTACCCTCTCCAATCTGGGACCCCTTGAGGGATGTTAAACTGCCTATTTAGACTCTCTCACAATCCAGGACTGCTGGCTCCAAATTGCTCACCTGCCTGCCTTCCTGATTGTCCCTAACCTCTTCTGCTGGCCTGCCAGATCACCCCCTAACCACTCCCAGGGCAGCCTGATTGATGCCTAACTGCTCCCCTGCCAGCCCGTTTGGCTCCAACTTCCCTCCTCTGCCAGTCTGGTCACCACTAACTGCCCTCCCCTATAGGGTTGATCACCTCCAACTGCCCTCCCTTGCAGACCTGGTCCCTCTCAACTGCCCTCCCCTGCTGGCTATCTTGTGGTGGCCATCTTGTTTCCACTTAGGGGCAGGATATCTTGTGTGTTGGAGTGATGGTTAATCTGCATATTACTCTTTTATTAGATAGGATAGAGGCCTGGTGCATGGGTGAGGGCCAGCTGGTTGTCCATGAAGGGTGTCCCAGATCAGGGTGGGGGTTCCCTTGGGGTGTGGGGTGCCTGGGTGAGGGTCCCTTGGTGGTTTGCAGGTTGGCGATTCCCTCTGGTGACCAATTGGGATGCCCTGGTATCTGGGATATATTTACTTTCTACAACTGAAACTTTGTAGCTGGAGTGAAGACAAGCCCTCTGCTCACTCAGGCTGTCACCATTTATGTTTGGTTTTATGTATCTTTTATAATTAAAACTTTGTAACCTGGAGTGGAGGCCTAAGCCTGCAAGGTCAGGTGGAGAGCTTAACTTCCTCTGTTGCCTAGGAAACCCAAGCCTCCTTACTGCCCTCTGTGACTGTAGCCATCTTGATTGGGTTTATTCCCATACTGGCTCTGATGGGCTGGTGGGCGTGGCTGGTGAGCTTGGCTGCTGGGTGTAGCAGTGTAATAGTTAATTTGCATGTTGCTCTTTTATTAGGTAGGAGACTTATGTCACACTTAAAAACAAAACAGTAAGAATGTGTCCATGAATTACAAATGTTTAAAAGAAGTTGTTAAATTCCTGAGATTCGGTTTCAAAACACTACCTCTGTGGATGACTTTGAATCTTTCGTTTGTCCTCTTTCCTCTACTTACCTATTCAGTTTACATATTTTTCAGAAAAAGTCAGATAGCTGCCTGCCCCTCTGTCCAGTGGACATTTCCACTCAAACAGAAACCTTCCTGTTGCATTAAGCTCACCCATGAAAGATGCCCAAAGTAAGCTCACTTCCTCAAACTGGCTCTCTTTCCCAACTGCTGTATGTCTGCCTGTCATACCACCATCATTCTTCTCATCATGCAGGACAGAAATGTTTAAGGGTCATATTTGATCTTTCTCTTTCCTGTACATTCCATCCCTGACTCCAATTAGCTATCAAACTTTGTTAGTTCTTCCTTTATAGAGTTCTCTGGATTTTCTTTCTACTCCTGTAATAACCAGTCTGATTCAGCACATTCCCACTTGACTCCTAGAGTATAATATTTGGTCTCCCTGAATCAAGACTTCCTCTCTAGAGTGCTGTAACTATGAAATCTAAAATAATCCTTTTTTTTTTTTGAGAGAGAGAGAGAGAGAGAGATGAAGGAAGAGGGATAGAGAGGTAGGAATACCTGTGAGAGAGAAACATCATTGATCATCTGACTCCTGCATGTCCCCCACCAGGGATCAAGCTGGACCTTGACTGTGAATTGAACCAGTAACCTATTGGTTCCTGACTTGATTCTCAATCATTGAGCAACACAGGCTGGGCAATCCTCTTATTTTATTCTTCTTGTCTCTCTCACTTGAAAGCTTAAAGTGGTTCTCCTTATATGTGCAGCTTTCAAACCTCTAGAGCTGATAGTCAAGATTTTACATAATAAAATTTTTCACTGCTTCTGAAACCAATTCTTTATAGCTAGACTGGTCTATTTAGTCATAATCATTCCTGCAGCCATGCCTCTGCCCAATTTGTTCTCACTAATTTTTCTCTGTTTACCAAACCACAGCCATCCTTTAAGGCCCAGCTAAAGTTCTAGCTTATCCCTGATTCCACACCCCAGTCACTGCAGATTCTGCTGAATTACAGCACCTCAGGCCTGTACCTCTTTTAGTGCTAAATTACATATATATATCACCTCCTTTTTTATGCATTTTATCTTTCTTCCCACCTACCACTGTCATGTTCCACAGACAATTCCTTATTTCTGTGGCTTCCCAGTAGTCACACCTGAGTTGGGCACAAAATGAGTGATTTATGTTGATAGCCAGGGGGCAAAGAAGAGTTCCAGATATGACTAAGTGGTCAAATAATAATAGTTAACAAATATATATATTAGCCTCTTATACAAGTACTTTATATATATATATTAACTAATTCAAAACTCACAACAATACTAAAGATTTTAACTATCCCAATCTTCATTTCAAAGTTGTGGAAATTGAGTCCCAAGACTAATAAATAGCATATCTGGCTCTAGATTCTCCTCTTAAGCACTTTGTTGTTTCACCATCAATAAAATTCAAAGATGATCATGTTGTTGTAAAGAGGATGAAGCAAAAGTGGGAGGACAACAGAGGTTAAAGAATGAAATGAAGGGGCTAAATTCATGGATCAAGAAAAATAACATGGGCAATTACAAGTAAAAGACTGGGGAAATGGGGAACAATAGCATTAAGGAGAATAAAGATGAAGAATAGTTGTCAAAGAAGATAAAAACAGAAAGTCCGTCAAAGATGTTTAGGGTGAGATGAGGAAGGCCAAGGAAGTACTCAGGGAAAAGGCTGCCATGTGAGCCAAGATGCAGAAAATAAGTGAGAAAAGGCAATGCTTACAAGATGGTGAAGGTGCCACTGTAGGTGCTGGTCGCTGGCACAGGTACTTTGCTCAACTTCTGTTCTTTGCCAAAACCAATACAGGACAATGTCCCAATACTGCAGCTGCAGAACTTACAGATGTTCACAGTGGGACTCGGTTTAGTCATTGCTGGGTCCATTGCATCTGATTCATGTTGCTGAGCTATGGCAACTTCGATGTTGAAAGACAGAGCTGTGAACTGAGACAAGGTTGGCTTCAGAGAATGAACAGACTCAGAATATGGAAGTGTCATTTTAGGGTGTTTTGGATGAGCAATAGTCTGCTGCTGGGTTACAGCATCAGTTACCATAGTCGGTTCAGGGGTGATGGTGAGTCCTAGGTCCAACGATGGAAAGGTTGGTTGCTGAGCCTGAACAGGCTGTGGACGTGGCCCCATGGGTATGGAAGTCAGCAGGACAGAGTCCAGGGACAACTCCGGAATCGGAGCTGCCTGGACCTGTAGCCATACCAGCTGCCACAGGCACAGAAACCTTAGGGCCCACATGTGCAGCCCGGACATGACAGCCAGAGGTCCGGGGCACAATGAGCCACCAAGGCGAATGGGGTAAGGAGAGTGTCCCAGGATCCTGGGGCACTAAAAGCAATTCAAAGTAATGGAGCACGAAGAGTGATCCACAGTACTGGGGAACTATCAAGCAACCCAGACAAGTGGGATGCAAGTGCCAAGCGCTGAGCAGGTGCCCAACATTTGGCGGCGATGTCACAATTGGCAGCCCTGTCATGCATGTGCCCTCTAGAAACCAAGCACCCCTCCCCCACCTCAGGTTCAAACCTTTGTTATTTTTGGTTGAAGTGACTATAGGAGAATGATCCATTTCCCCAGAATCACCAGAGATCAGGTGATTCTTTTCACCTGCTTCCTTTTAAGTACCAGCTGGCCCTCTCCTCGACCCTCACAGTATGGTAGTATTTGGACTTCACACTTGGGTGGTTCCAGAGCTTAGGACTGGATGAGGCTGATAAAGAAGGTGGGGAGTGGTGGAGGAGGTTGGGAGGGGGACTTTGAAGAACTTTCCAAGAAAGCTGCAGGGCCTGGCATCTCAGGAAATTCAGAAAAACTGGCCTTGTGTGGCGATCTGAGCTCCTCTTCAAAGCTGAACTCTGAGAGAGTCTTCCTCCCAATGGCCATACTGCTTCCAGGAAGAGTACCTGACCCACAAAATATACCAGTTAGATTGCTGTGCAATGGGACACACTTTACAGTTCAAAAATGTTGCCATTTCCTCGAAATTCTCAGTATCCATGTCTGATTTTTTGTTTTGCTTTGTATTCTTACCCTAGGTTATGTTTATTGATTTGAGAGAAGAGAACGAGAGAGAAACCTTGATGTGACATAGAAAGAAACATCAATTGGCTGCCTTCCTTACATTCTCCAAGAAAAGATCGACCTGCAATGTCATGCCCTAACCAGGAGTTGAATCAGGCCACAATGATGCACTTGGAGCTCAGAACAGTGTTCCAACTAAATGAGACACCCAGCGCGAGCTTCATGCCTGGTTTTTAATTCACCATCCTATTGCACAGGGGCTACATTGTGTAGTGATGATTCCAAGTTGACTGTAGTTGGGGTTTTGGAGGGTAAGCAATTCATTCTGGGAAGGAGAGTCTGAAACCAAGTGAATACCTTTACAGTGGTATGGGAAAATGTCCCCCTCCCACCTTGGCTCAACACAGACATTAATCTAGAAAAGTAACAATGCCACTTTTCTGAGGTCTACCCTGTGTGCACATCAGGAGAAGATAGGTTGTTAAGGCCAGCATGTTAAATAATAATTTTTATAATTTAAAAAATATATTTCTTTAATTGACTTCAGAGAGGGAGAGACAGAAACACCAATGATGAGAAAGAATCATTGACTGGCTACCTCCAACATGCCCCCCACAGAGGATGGAGTCTGCCACATGGGCATAGTTGGCCAGAATGGAACCTGGGTCCCTTCAATCTGCATGCTGATGTTCTATCCACTCAGCCAAAACAACTGGGGTTTAAAAAATATACAGAAACTAGCATCCAATGTGCTTCCTTTCCAGCTCTTTTTATAATCTATTTTATTTTACTCCTTGTTTATTGTCTGGCACAACCTCCAGTATGTAAACTATAAGAGAAAAGGGGCTGCATCTTATTTCCAGCTTCTAACACCCAAGAATGGTTTCATTTTATTATTATTATTATTATTATTATTATTATTATTATCATTATCATTAATAGTAGTAGTAGTAGTGGTAGTAATGGTTTTTAAGTGGAACTCATCCCGGAGTGGATCACTTGTTATAATCAGCTTCTGAAAATTTTAGCATCAATACTAAATACCATCTTTATGTATTTCACAGGAAGACAGATTTCTTAAAGCCCAGGACAATACTAGAGCTTTTGCTTTCTGTAGTCTTCAGGAGGTTCCAAATTTCAATTAAGTATTCTCAGAAGTACCACACAGGCTAAATTCCAGAATTATTCTACTTCAGCACAAGCTGGGTGGTTCAGTTGAATGAGCATTGTCCTGTACATCAAAAGATTGTCTGTTTAGTTCCCTGTCAGGGCACATACCTAAGTTTTAGGTTCATTTCCCAGATGGGGTGCATACAGGAGGTCATTAACTAATGTTTCTCTTTCTTTTTCTCTCTCTTTCTCCCCCTCCCTTCCTCAAATCAATAAACATATTCTCAGGTGAGGATAAAAAAAAAGAGTACAAAAGATTTGTGCCAATATGTTTAGCTAAATCAATGGCCTCCAAGTTTTATACACAGGAGCCATTTCTAAGCTATAGGGGATAGAGAATAACCAGTGCCTTTTTAAATATTTCCCAGTTGATAGAGAATAACAAATGTGCACACACACACACACACACACACACACACACACACAGTGCTCATCTTCTCTGAAGAATCTTTCCTCACCTCTCCAACAGTATTCTGCAACTTCCTCTGTTCTCCTACAGCTCCTGAGCTACCTCCATCATATCACCGTAACTTGCATATTTGATCACTTCCCCTACTAGAGAGTGAACTCCCTTTTTTTTTTAAATATATTTTATTGATTTTTTACAGAGAGGAAGGGAGAGAGATAGAGAGCTAGAAACGTCGATGAGAGAGAAACATCGACCAGCTGCCTCTTGCACACCCCCTACTGGGGATGTGCCCGCAACCAAGGCACATGCCCTTGACCGGAATCGAACCTGGGACCTTTCAGTCCGCAGACCAACGCTCTACCACTGAGCCAAACTGGTTTCAGCAAGAGAGTGAACTCCTTGATGCACAAAACATAGTACGCTTATCTCTGTTTCCACAGTAGATGTTTAATAAATACTTGTCTGATAAATGTCTAGAAGCAATCCAAACTATCAGTGTTGCGTTTTTATTATTATTATTATTATTATTATTATTATTATTATTATTGTGTCACATAATTGTCCTCATTTCCCCATTCACACCCAAAACCTCTCTCCATGTATTCCCCTATCCCCTGTAGTCTGTGACCACTGGATAGGCTCATATGTATGCATACAAGTCCTTTGGTTGATTTCTCCCTCTTTCCCCCACCCTCCCCTACCTTCTCTCTGAGGTTTGACAGTCTGATCAATGCTTCCCTGTCTCTGAGTTAGGTTTGTTCATCATTTTATGCTGTTCATTATTTCCTGTAGATGTGTGAGATCATTTGATACAAGAAATACAATTATAAGGACCATAAATGAGATCAGTCATAATGGTCATGCTGAGAGGCAAATGAATCAGTCTGTAGTGAGTTTCTTTCTGCGCCAACAGTTCTTTTGTGTCCCAATTTCAATGTCAAACAGTTCCTTAGGTGTACATGTCAGCAATGATATTTCAGTTCTGGATGGTGGACAAATGGTGGTGATGCAGGTCTTGGCCGACAGCAGCTGTCCTCTCTCTGCAACAAGATGTGTTTGAGATGTCTTGTTCCAAGTGTGAGGGGAAGTGAGTATTTGATATCCAAATCCAGCCTAGTACCAGGAATGCTCAGGGTCTACTCAAGAAGACAAATAATCCTTTCCACTTATATACACATGGTAAATAAGTTTGTTGTTAGAGTGTTGAGTTTGACAGTAGAAAAGTAGTCAACTTTTCAGAGTGATTTAAATTGGCTAATTGAAATAAGTGAATATTCTAGAAAAATTGATTGTAATGTACAAAAAACTGCTTTTAAAATATTAACCAAAATTTTCATTGGCAGTTCATCTCATGGTAAATCTGCATAACATGTAATGAACTTAAAGCAGTCATATTTTTGAGCAAGAAAAAAAGATGTAAATCTATCAAGACTACGTTATAAAATTGCCAAAAGCCCCCTAACATTTAAATCAAACTGTCAGTTTTAATGGCGAAGCTGGGGGGGTTGGAGGGAATGATAGGTAACATAACTCAGGATGTGAACTCCATTTAGCTAAGTGAAGTAAGAATGAACTGGACATTCTCACACTCTACTCAAAATGTGATTCCCAAGCCCTAAGGAGGTGATAATTCTTTTAGTTCCAAGCCCTCAACCCCCAGACCCAGTGGATTTATTGCAAGGGATACTATTCTAAGACTTAACTCTTTCCAGTTTAGGGATATGAGTATTGACAGCAGGAGTCAACCCTGGTTCTAGGTAGCTCCAATGCATTCAGTGGATCACCTACACTCTTGCTGCATGGAATCCTCTCACTTTCCCTTACTCATGGTAATATAAAGGTTCCCCTTCTAGACCTTTGATTGGCACTTTGCTCATAACTCCATTCTGGGCACTTTCACATCTTTTGTCCCCCCAGCCTCTGGGAGCTATAGACAAGACTGGCAACTCCAGCAGTAATATGGCCTTGCAAAAACTTTTCCTAGTACTTTTTATTTTCCTCTGTATATCTTTATCCATGGTTTTATCTGAACCCAGTCTGTTTTGTATAGAATAGGAAGCAAAACTTAGAGAATTTAACAGACTTGATCAAGGCCTTACAGAATGTGTGTTAAGACCTAACGTCTTCCATCTTATGGTCCAAAAAGGACCAAACTTCCTTAAAAGGTATGACCTTCTGAGATGGAACATACAGAGAAACTGACAGTACCAGATTCTCAAACACACTACAAAGATGCTGAGGAGCAGGAAACACAGGTGGCCTATCTTAACATTCTGTGTTCTCATAGAAAGACAGTGCTGAGATGCATGAGTGTTGGGGAGAATATTGGGTGTTGGGGTCGAGAACACTAGCCAGAAGAAGGTGGAATGCCTAGATCTAGAATATTCCTTGCAAGAAACTCCTGAGCCTGGAATTCCAATGTGAGCTGGAGCATATGATCATTTTGCCAAGATAATAAACCAAAAAGACGTAAATCCTTTGGATTTTGCCAATATAGTAGCCAAGTCACTTGCTGGAAGTGGGATTGTAGATTGAAGAAATAAGTACACAATTATCCAAAGTGAATGGGGTTCAGGATGAAGTCTGAAGGGCAACGAATAGGTTGAAGTAGTTCATCAGAGCAGCCACACTCCAGCCCTCAGCCAGCCAGCCCCACACTTCTTAAAGTAGAAAAGACCTTCTTTGGCAGTCAAGGGCGGAACACATTGACTTCAGGGCAAGTTAAATTTCTGACAGAAGTTTAAAGTGTCTCTAGTATTTGACGGGTTCAAGACAACCTTCAGGATTCTTCAAGAAGCATCTTATTTTCTTCAAAAAGTGCTTTCATACCTCTTTCTAGTATGGAAATCAGCAAGAGAGTAAAATAAATCAGTAAACTGTTATTGAGTATCTTCTATATGACAGGCACTATGTCAGGCAGGGAATGCATGCTTTGGAAAGTGGTTGTTAAGTATTAAGAAAGTCTTCCCCAAAATGTGATATCTGACTTTTATAAAAATTTTTATTAGCTTATTCTATTTTCAACAGAAAATATATATTGAACTGAACAAAATAAAAAATGAAGAAGAAGAAGAAGAAGAAGAAGAAGAGAAAAGAAAAGAAAAGAAAAGAAAAGAAAAGAGAAAAAAAAGAAAAGAAAAATCAACAAGCATTCTGGATATAAAAGTAGTTTTGTATTTTCTACTGTTATTTAATAGTCCTTTGGAAACCAGCATATCCTATTATTATTACTATATATTCTTCCCTGTAACTAAAGACTCATGTTATTTAAAATTGGCATGCATGACACTTTATTTTATGGATACACTAAAATCTTATATTATCTATCTACCTAAAAAAAGAGTAATTCACTGATGGGGGCATAGGTAAACACACCTAAACTTTTGCTATGCACAATTTCAAAACTAGAACTAAAAGATAAAACGTCTATCACCCAGAACCATGAGAAAGCTGCCTGAGTGGAAGCTCTACAATTATACTAAAAGATAAAGGAGCATTCAGGTACAAGAGCTGAAAAACTGAGGGAGAGGGGTGCAAGCGTGATATGGGCTGGCAGCGGATCCCAGCTGTTGGAGTCCTCCCGAGGATGAGGTCTAGGTCAAAGTCTTCCTGCCCAGGGCTCAAAGTAGTAACAATCCAGTGCTTTGAAAGTTGGGATGTGTTAAGCTAATGATACCTCTTGTCTATCAGCAGGAGCAGCCATCCGAGAATATCAACATTATGCATGGTTTGTAGGTATCAAGAATTGCCATGAAAGACTCCCTTATATACCCTGGCCAGTGGGGGTCACTTGGTGGGCATTGTCCCATGCACCAAAAAGTAACTGGTTCCAGCCCCAAAGCCACTCTTATGTGGCCAGGAAAGTGTAGAAAGCAAACTTTTCACCAGATAGCCCTTCACAACAGGTTGTGCAGCTGGTTTAAGAGAAAACCAAAACATTATTTCTATTTTCTTGAGGACAACAAACAGAGCTCAAAGGACTTTCTGTAGTCACCATGCATCTTAGGTGAAGTCAGGCACCTGAGATAGTTTCACTTGGAAACTCAAGGAAGTTTGTAAAGAAGAATCACAATTCAGGGCTCTCTGCTCAGAAGGGCCTATAAATGGAACATGTATTCTAATATTCCATAACCTGCCTGGGATACAGACACATGACAAATGGATTGATAAGAAAGGAGAGAAAGAAAAGGTTGAAGTAACAGCAGAAAATTTCCCTATAGACTAATTGCAGGACTGAGAAAGAAGGGGGATGACCCCAATGAAGGAAAATTTTAGTTGAGATATACTTACCCTGGCCCTCCTCTTCCCCTGAAATAGTAGAGTAGCTCAGCTTATACTAGACAAACATGTTATGCAAGCACAATTCTCAGGATGTGGTAAGAGTAGCATTTACACACAGAGATGACAGGATATTTGGTATTTCTGTAAGGGAAGAAACTATGGAATGATCTAGGCACTATTATGAAATAATTATAGTAAGCACCTCATCCAGTAAACACTGCACCTGAGAGATGATGCCCACAGGGCCCCAAGTATAGTCCTGAAGCATAGTTAGTGATTACTAAGCATTGGCTGCTGTTGTTATTGGGCTGAGGACCTGTGAGGCTTCAATAGCACATGTAGAATATCATAGCCTGGTCTCTTTTTATGCCAAGCTAAGTAACAAATAAAGCTGGTCTGATTCGTAAATGTCACCAATGAGGGTGGCAGTGGAGGTATAAAGACTCAGGAAATACACAAAAAAACACCTACAAAATTTTTTCTATATTGGGGAAGTCAAGAAATGGCAATAAGTATATTGTGAAATTAGACATTTATTCCTTCATCTTTTCTTTCACTTCATTTTATTCAGTGCTCTGTCAGACATCTCTGTATACCACTTCCAATCCATCAGCCCCATCTCTTACTCTGGATATCACCTCAGCAAGTTCTGCACAGACTTTGTCCACCTCCATGTAGATATCATCTGACCACACTTTACTTTGGCCATCATGCATACCCCTCTTTTCCTGTACCAGAGATTCTCTGATGCTAAGATATAGAATCCCTACAGGAATTGCTCTATACTCAGGCATGTGCAACCTGGAAGTACTGAATCAGCACTCATGACTGAAATGGAGGGCATTACAGCAAAGGAGAAAATCAGTGAATTCTCCTGAGGATGTCAACCAGCCTCACCCCTCAGCCACAACATTGCTAAATGCAATGATCCTCTGCACAGAGACACTTTTGTGACAAGGAAGGAGGCTATACATGGTCCCAACAGCATGGGATTTCTCACATCAAGGCCAACTGAACTACTGCCACTACTGAATGTCTAACCTTCCAACAGCAGATATGTCAAGTCTCAATGTGGTAACTACAATCAAGGAGAGACATGTTGAGTAACTTGGACCCCTGCAAGAGAGAACAATCCAACTTCAGTGTGTTTGCCAGCTGGTAAGATTATAGATAGTATGGGGTTTGCACAACACTGCCTCAGGCAAAATGTCTCATTTTATAGCCAATGATATGAGTCAGTGGGCATATGGGATCCACTGGTATTACTACGTACTTAATCACCCAGAAGCAGCTAGACCAAGAAAATGATATTAAAATAATATCATTAAATTAATGATATTAATAATTTAGTTAATAGGACAACAAACTTCAGGATTGAGACTCCACAATGAAGTACATGCACCAAACTAAAAGCCAATAGATGATGCCATTTCCCCAGTATCTAGAACATATAGGAACCAAGGAATTAAGGTAGAATTGTCCCCTCTCTCCATGATTCCCATTGATCTATTTGTGGTTCCCATCCCTTCAACATTAGGCTTTGCTGGATTAAGTTGGATTGGGCTCTGTTAGGTTCCTGGGAAGGATTGGGACAATGATGATGCACTGGTGGTTTCATATAAGGCACATAATTAGGGATTTAGGAACCAGGGGCTTAGGGTATTTGGCAGGTGCTGATTTGTAGTTCAATGTACAGTTCATATTAGGTGCCTGGTTAGGTGCTCAGGAATGTTCAGACTACAGGTGGAGTTTACAGAATTCTTTGTCCATCAGTCAGGAAAACGGAAGATCTATCAGAACTTACCATATCCCACTCACCAGGGAAATAGAGTAAACAAAGAAGCAAAAAATCCCTGTTCCCTTGGAGTATATGTTCTAGAAGATACAAATACTAAAAGATTTAGAAGTAAAATGTGTAGTATGTCAATTGTTAAGTACACAGGAAAAAATAAAGAAATTTGGACAGGGGGAGATTATAAATTTAGAGGTCCCAGAAAGACTTACTGAAAAAATAACTTTACAGGAGGTTAAGTGTATAGTAATACAGATATTTGTGGGAAGAGTGGTCCAAGCAGAGGGAAAAGAAATCTTGGTCAGCCTTTAAAACTGAAGCAGAATGAGTGATGGGGATTTATAGGACATGAAACAGAAAGACAACTGGGGCCAGATCACATAGGAGCTTATAATAGAGAACAAATAAGGATCATATTACATAAGGGCTTGTAATTTAGGATAATAATCAGGCATTGCCCTGACTGGAATTAAAAAGCCACTGGTGATCCATCCATCTTGGCTCAGTGGCTGAGTGTTGACCTATGAACCAGGAAGTCATGAGTCCATTTCCTATCAGGACACATGCCTGGGTTTCAGGCTCAATCCTGTTTTAGTGGGGTGAGGTGGTGGCAGTGAGCCATGCAGGAGGCATCCAATCAATTATTCTCTCTTGTCATTGATGTTTCTATCTCTGTCCCTTTCCTCTTTGAAATCAATAAAAAAATATATTTTTTTAAAAAGTCATTGGAGGGTTTCACAGAGGATTGAATTGACCTAACTTATTTTTTAAGAAACTCACTATGGTTGCAATGTGCAGAATGATCTAAAGAGGGGCAAGGACAGAACCTCAATGAGAGACAATGGTGGCTTGGGTCAGGTGGAGTGAGTGAAGATGGTAAGCAATAATAACATGCTGGACATATTTTTCAAAGAAAAACAAACACATTTGCTAATGGATTGGATGTGGGACATAAAACAAAGAGAGGAGGCCAGGGTGAAGATTCTATGTGAGGGGTCACACAACCAGGTTTATCGATACACATTAGAGCATTCCTTCTACTGATCACCCTGATAATAGTCCTTTGTGCACTTGAAAGCAGTTAATTGCTGAGGGGGAAATTCTGATTTAGAAGAATAATTAAATGTCCTAAGGAAGGATGTTTAATAAAATATGGTCACTCTTGTTGACTGTAAAAAAAAAAAGTCAATTAGGTATTCATTCTGCAAAAAAAAATGTTTAGAAAATGTAAAGATTGCACTCTAGTATATACATACATGACCTTTACAAAGAGAATGTAAGAAGAAAATAGTTCCTTTACAGAGAGGAAATGGAAGTTAAGGGGTGAAGCTGTTTAACCATGCAGCTCAGTAAATTGTTAACATTCTTCCTCTAGGAAATTCATAATCCACATAGGATGTGAGAGCTCTTCCCACATGGTCTCAATTCCTGTCTTGGCTAAGGTCCTTTTCACCAATTTTGACACTCTTGCCTATTCCCATTGGGCAGTTGGGAAAGCCACAAATCATTGTACCCTCCTATTGAGTTTCCAGTCTTGTTCCCTTTGTTAGAAATAACCTGTCGCTGATTGTACAGCCAAAGAATAGAAATCTTCTACCCTGTGCTGGAGGTCCAAGGGTAGCAGCAAGGATGAGGACAGAGAGAGCAGCTGTAGGGACGTTTATCTCCCTGGTGTGCAGGCTGCTCTGGCCTGAGGATCCTGGGCTCTTTGCTCCCTGATTCCTTGGACCCAGCTCTGCCCTTGTATTTATAAGAAGAGGATCAGGAAATCACAGGGCAGAAGAATGCTGTGCTTTGGCTAGATGATCAGCAATGGGATATTTCTAAAAAAGGAAACAAACCTGGGAATGCAATAGGAGGTGGAGAAAGCAATGATTTGTGGCTTTCCCATACAAAAAAAAAGTATGTCCTAACCAGTATTATTCACTGGTTAGCTCATTGGCCTGTGGACTGAAGGGTCCCGGGTTTGTTTCCTGCCAAGGGCACATGCCTGGGTTGTGGGCTCCATTCCCAGTAAGGACATGTAGGAGGCAGCTGACCAATGTTTCTGTCATCATTGATGTTTCAATCTCCCTCTCCCTCTCCCTTCCTATTTGAAATCTAAAAATATCTATCTCTGTATATAAATGCCTAAGGAATCAAATGACTGAACCATGAATGAGGAGTTCATTGGTCACTGTGACACACACTGACCACCAGGGGGCAGATACTCGATGCAGGAGCTGCCCTCTGGTGGTTAGTCCACTCCCACAACAGGAGGGCAGTCAGCTGACCATCCCATACTGGTGGCCCAGCAGCTTGGCAGCAGCCACTCCCTCCCTCAGTAGTCCTATAGCTCCAATCTCCAGAGAACAGGGCAGGCATTGAGGGACTTGCACCACAAGCATAATATCAACAGTGCAGCTGGCCTCCTGGAAGTAGGCCTTGGGCACTGTGCCTGCTTCCCCTCCTGAGAGGTTCTGCAGGGAAGAAAGTATATAAAAGCAGCCAGCAGGTGGCTCCCAATAAAGGGCACAAACCTCAGTGGGATGAATCTGGATACAGGGCCAGGAAGGGATTCCCAGGAGTGAAGATCCAATTCCATTCCGCTTAACCCCCTTGGTCAGGGCGCCAGACACAGGCCTCACAGTTGGTGAACAGGAATGCAGCAGCAAGAGCCTCTCCGGATCACAACTGACTGTACAAGAGATCATATCTGACCCAGTGGAGCCAGGATGAGCGAGAGCAGCACTCAGGTGAGGCAGGTGGCACTGGACTGCCCCTTTCATCCCAATGCCTGCAGCCCACCGAAAGGGACTCCACCCATACACGAATTAGTGCACTTGGCCTCTAGTGCACATATATATATGGCTAATGTGCAGTGTTGTCTCAGAAGTTTGACCAACAGAAGAAGAGTTCAATGGCTCCCTGTGATGTGCGCTGTCCAAGGGGCAGCTTGGAACAAAGGATGGCCCTGGCCGGCAGCCAAGGAAGGAAGGCCCCCAAGAGAGCTGCTTGAAACCCTACATGTGCACTAATTTCTAGTACTGAGCCGCTTGTATAAAAAACAAAAAGTATGTTTACAAATTAATAAATGGCAAATACCCATAACAGCAATGGGGAGGCATCAGTCTAGCAGCAGCAAATTTCCCACTAGGGCATCTCTGAGGCTCATGCAATTCCAGGCTCCACTGCGGTGCAGCTCAGGTGACCACGGTGGCTGCTCCAGGCCTGTGGTATCTGTTGGTTGGCAACCATTGCTTGCAGCAGTCACCTAGCAACAGGGCAAAAAGGAGTTAGTGCTTCAAGGTTGTCCAGGGGGTCCAGGGTGCAGCCCCAGCAATTCTGATGGGCCTTATTCCTCACTGCCTCCCCCACAGTCCCAGGAACTGCAATGTGAAGGGTCCCTGAGGAACAGGGAGGGGAGGTCAGAGAATAGGCCTTCCATGCATCCCTGGCCCCGCCCCTCTTTCTGCTGGTAAATTTAAGTGTGCTGTAGTGAGTGTGTGTGTGTGTGTGTGTGTGACTTGATGTGCCCTGATATTTGCACTCTGTGGATGAATTACCACATTTATATTTATATTTATATTTACATTTATATATTTATGTTTATGTTTATATCTATGTTTATGTTTGTTTATGTTTATGTTTATGATTATGATTATATTTATATATTTGTATTTAAATTTATATTATTTATATTTAAAGCCCATGGATCAACTTGGGCCTATGGTGTGTGTTTTTACAACCCATAATGATTTTTACAATTTTGAAGGACTGTAAAAGAGAAAGGAATTCAGCTTAACTTCAAATTGTCTTCTATAGAACAAGAAAATATACAACACTTACATTAATTTGACTGTCATTAACTCAGAATTTTTTGAAAATATAATCTAAATTAGATCAACATTTATATATTAAATGTTCAACTAATCAGATGAGTTATATAAACAGTATTATTAAGAACATATTAAGTTACAAAGAGAGCCAACTTGTGTTAAGGATTTCAATGTAGGAATTGTTATACCAATATTAAAAATAAATGTATAAAAGGTTAAGCCCTAGCTGGTTAGGGTCAGTAGATAGACTATTGGTCTGTGGATTGAAGGGTCCCAGTTTTTATTTTGGTCAAGGGCACATGCCCAGGTTACAGGTTTGATCTCCCAGTAGGGGGCATGCAAGAGTCAGCCAATCAATGATTCTCTCTCATTAATGTTCCTATCTCTCTCTCCCTCTCACTTACTCTCTGAAATCAATAATAAAAAAATAAATATACTGATTGTTAAGCCCAGTCAATATGGCTTAGTGGTTGAGCATCGACCCATGAACCAGGGAGTCATGAATCGCTTCCTGGTCAGGGCACTTGCCTGGGTTTCAGGCTCAACCCTGGGGATGATTTTCTTTCATTATGTTTCTATCTCCCTCTCCCTCTCCTTTCTTCTTCTTCTTCTTCTTCTTCTTCTTCTTCTTCTTCTTCTTCTTCTTCTTCTTCTTCTTCTTCTTCTTCTTCTTCTCTTTCCCTCTCTCTTTCTCTCTCTCCCTCTCTCTCTCTCTCTCTCTCTCTCTCTCTCTCTCTCTCTCTCTCTCTGAAATCATTAAAAACAATTAAAAAATGATGGCTAAGTGGTATAGTTAGAAATATCTACATAAGTAAATAAATCAAATATGCCTCTAACTTTACCAATCTCTATAATAAAAAGGCAGGGAATAATGAGCATTACTAGCAAAACTCAAAGCTGGACCAGACAGGTAGTCAGTGTTGGATTACCATGGCAACCCAGTGCTGACTGCTTCAGCTGCAAGCTTGGTGCCCCAGTACTGACAGCTGAGGGGGCTGTGAATCAGGGCCAGAGAGAGGAGAGGCCTGAATAGAGAAGCAGGGACTTTGCCTCTTTGGCAACTTTTGACCAGCACTTGCTCTCTCTTTTTCTCCCAGTCTGGCCAGCAGCTGCACCTCCATTTCTCTCCAGGACTCCCCTGGGACAGCTGATCAGCCCCACCTTTCTGATCAGGCCCAGAGACACTGACTGCCATAGAAACTGACCAATCAGAACCAAATCTGAGTGAAGTGTGTGGAATCAATGGCTGCCCTAAAGGTGGAGCTCTTGATGCTGGGGGAAGATCAGGCTTGCAGGAGACAGCAGTTGGGGGCAAGATCAGGATGGCAAGGGAAGGCTGTTAAGGCAAGATCATGCTGATAGGGAAGGGAAGTTGGGGGCAACCACGCCAGCAAGGGAGGGCAGTTGGGGGAAGGATCAGGCCGGCAGGAGAGGATAATTGGCAGCAACCAGACCCACAGAGGAGGGCACTTTGGGGTGAGATCAGGCTACTAGGGGAGGGCAGTTGAGTGCAACCAGATCTTCAGGGGAGGGCAGTTGGGGGTGGGGGGGCAAGATCAGGTGGATAGGGCAGGGCAGTTAGAGGTGATTAGGCAGGCAGGCAGGCAGAGATAGTTAGGGGTAATCAGGCAGGCAGGCAGGTGAGCCTTTAGGAGCCAGCTGTCCCAGATTGCAAGAGGGATGTCCAATTGACAGTTTAGGCCCAATTACACAGGGATTGGGCCTAACCTGACAGTCAGAAACCCCCCCCCCCCCCAAGGGGTCCCTCATTGGAGAAGCTGTATAATGGGCAGCGGGAATGCACTAGTTACAAAAATAAAAATCTCCTCATCCTCCTCCTTGTTAAAAATGAAATGCTTGCCTAATAATTCTACTTATTGAGATATAAGGAGATGTTCTTTGCTATAAAAACTCAATTATAATCCTTTGCCCAGGGCACTTAGAGCCTTGTATGTCTTTAATCCTTATTAAGCTAATTAATGGTGTTCCTTAGCAAATAGATTCTTTTTGGCTTAAAGGAAGTAATTATAATGAGCCTCACGTGACACTAAAAATAGCCCTTTGAATTACTGAACCTTTCAAGAGACAACCACTTTTGTGTTAATCTTCTTGGATACCTCTGCCATCTGGGTTCTAAGCCTTATAGTTTAAAGGAAGACAAATGAGATAACAGCTCAATAGATTAGGTCATTCATTACTTCTACTGTAAAATATATTGTATACAAATTATTTCATGCTATCACAACTATTCCCATTCATTAAAAAATCCCAATCAATAAACAATTTAGCGTAATCTAGTTTGGCCCAGTGAATAGAGCAATGGCCTGAGGAATGAAGGGTCCCAGGTTGGATTCCCATCAAGTGCATAGGCCTAAGTGGTGGGCTCAATCCCCAGTAGGTTGTATGCAAGAGGCAGTCAATCAATGATTCTCACTCATCATTGATGTTTTTCTCTCCCTCTTCATTCCTCTCTGAAACCAAGAAAAGTGTACTTTAAAAAAGGTAATAGTTCTTTCATTCTCTAAAGATTAAGGAAAGTTATATATGTATATGCCATTTTCAGTTAGCTTTATTTTAAAGAAGAGACCTGAGACAATTTCTTAACCCACTAATCACTTCAGTTCAAAACCATTCCTGAAGGGTAATTGGAGTCTGTATTAGATTCATAGGACTACTGTAACAAAGTACCACAAACTTAAACAGCATAAATTTATTCTCTTACAGTTTGGGTGTATAGAAGTCCAAAATTGAAATATTTATGTTCCCTCACCCCAAATTTATATGTTGAAATCCAACCACCGATGCAATATTATTATTTCTTTTGTCAAGTACTTAGAGTTAAATGATATCATGAGGGTTAAGCCCTACCCCCTATCTCTCTTTAAAATCAATAAACATATCTTTGGATGAGAATTAAATTTTTTTGAGAATTTCAAGGAAATGGCAACATTTTTGAACTGTAAAGTGTGTCCCATTCCACACCACTCTAACTGATGTATTTTGTAGGTCAGCTACTCTTCCTAGAAGCAGTATGACCATTGGGAGGAAGACACTCTCAGAGTTCAGCTTTGAAGAGTAGCTCAGATTGCCAGACTAGACTAGCTCTTCTGAATTTCCTGAGATGCCAAGCCCTGTGGATTTCTTGAAAAGTTCTTCAATACCCCCTAACTCCCCACATTCTTTTACACAACCTTCCCATATCCCACCATGCCCGGGCTCTGGAGACACCCTAGTGCTCAGGCCAAATCCAGCCTCACTGTGAGCAGGGAGGAGAGACCAAGAAGGAGACAGTTATCTTTTGTGCATATGAAAGGAACAAAGTGATCCCTGGTGATTCTGGGGGAAAGGCTTACTCTTCTATATTCACTTCAGCCCAAAAATAATAAAGGTTAGAACCTGAGGTGGGGGAGGGGTGCTTGGTTGCCAGGAGGCACAAGCATGACAGGGCTGCCAATTGTGACATAGCTGCCAATTGTTGAGCTCCTGCTCAGCGCATGGTACTTGCATCCCACTTGTCTGGGTTGCTTGATAGTTCCCCAGTACTGTGGATCATTCCTCCTGCTCCATTACTTTCAATTGCTCTTTGTGTTCCAGTATCCTGGGGCACTCTCCTCGCCCCATTCGCCTTGGTGGCTCACTGTGCCCCGGACCTCTGCCTATCATGTCCGGGGTGCACATGTGGGCCCCAATGTTTCTGTTCCTGTGGCAGCTGGTATGGCTGCAGGTCCAGGCAGCTCCAATTCCGGAGTTGTCAATGGACTCAATCATGCTGACCTCCATCCCCCTGGGGACCTCCAAGCCCTGGTCTTGGGATCAGCAAAATCTTGCAGAGGACTTACCTCCAAACCCTCAGGAGACTTCAGATCAGCTTCCACTCCAACAAGAAGCATCAATTAAGTCTAAGGTGTCCTATGAGCCGTTGAAGTTTTTGTTAGCCCATCAACGAGAACTTCAACGAGTCTTGCCCATTGGGGTTAAAGATGTGGACCTGGGGGTTTTGATAACTTCTGAGCCTCCTAAGAAGATTGCACCATCTCCTACTAGGAAAGAGTCAACTCATCATGCTACATCACCTCAGGAGTCCCCAGCTATGTCTACTTCAGAGGCTGGTGCTATGGGCCTGCAGGCAACAGCAATTCCTCCAAAGAACCCTGAGGTGGCATTTCCACCTCAAGAATCTGTTCAGGCTCAGTGGCCCACCATTCCACCTGTGGACCTTGGACTCACCATCACTCCTGAACATACATTGGGGGCTGCTGATACATCTCTGAAGCAGCCTGCAGTTCATCCACTAAACCCTGCAATGACATTTTCCCTTTCAGAGCCTGTTCAGGCTCAGCAGCCAACATCTCCACCATTGGAACTGGAAGTCCCCATCATTCCAGAACCTACATTGGAAGCTGATGTTACAGCCCTGCAGCCAATTGAAGCTCCTCCAAAGCACCCTGAGGTGGCATTTCCACCTCAAGAGCCTGTTCAGGCTCAGCAACCAACCTCTCCACCATTGGAACTGGGAGTCCCCATCAATATAGAACCTAATTCTGAGGCTGGTGCTACAGTCCTGCAGCCAACTGCATCTCCTCCAAAGTACCCTGAGGTGCCACATCCACCACCAGAGACTATGCAGGCTCAACAACCAACATTTCCACCTTTGGACCTGGAGCTCACCATCACTCCAGAAACAACTTTGGAGGCTGATGCTACAGCCCTGCAGCAGAATGAAGCTCCTCCACTGCACCCTGAAGTGACACTTCAACATCCACAACTTGTTCAGGTTCAGCAGGCAACATTTTCTGAAGTCAAGGCCACAGTTGTATCATTTGACCTTGAAGCTACAATAACTCTGGAACCAGAGTCATCAGAGTCAGTTCCTCCAATGACTCAACAGGTTGCCACAATGAACATATGTGAGCTCTGTTCCTGCAATAATGGGACACTGTCTTGTGTTGGTTTTGGCTCAAACAAGAGACTCCAAAGAGTGCCAGAGCCCAGCACCTACAATGGCTCTTTCAAAGTTTTGTAAGCATTGCCTTTCCTCTTTTGTTCTCTGCATCTTGGTTGATATGGCTGCCTTTTCCTTGATGTCTTCCTGGGCCTTCCTCATGTCCCCCTAACCATGTTGAATGACCTTGTTTTCATCTTTGTTTAACAACTGTTCCTTATCTTCATTCTCCTTAATACTATTGTTCCCCATTAACCAGTCTTTTGCTTGTAATTGCCCATGTTATTTAACCATAATTTTAGCCTTAGCATTTCATTCCTTAACCTCTACTGTTCTCGTACTTTGCTCCATTTTCTTTACAGCAACATGGCCCTCTCCCAGACTCATTGGTTGTGGTGCAACAAAATGGTTAAGAATAGAGATTGTACAGCCAGAGTGAATGGTTTGAACATAGTATGCCATTTATTAGTGTTAAGACTCAATTTCCTTATATATAAAATGAACATTCTATAATTATCATTACATAGGATTATAGTGAGTTTTAGAAGTACTCTATACTGTATATACTAGAGACCCAGTGTACAAGATTCATGCCTGTGGCGATGGTGGTACCCTCAACCCAACCTGCACTCTCTCATAGTCAAGACTCCTCGGGGGACATGCAGTCTGCAGATCTAGCAGTCCAGGATCCTTTGCTCCTTACCACCTGCCTGCTGAACTGGTTGGAGAGGCTCCAGCCACTGCTGCTGCAGTGAGCTCACAACTGTGAGCCTGGTTTCTGGCTGAGCAGTGCTCACCCTGAGGGAGCACATTGATCACCAGGGGCAGCTTGTGCATTGAGCTTCTGCCCCTGGTGGTCAGTGAGTGCATGGCTACCTGTTGTTGCACTGTTCAGTCAATTTGCATGTTATGCTTTTATTATATAGGATAGTACTTATACAAGTTCTTAACATATGTTTGTGGTGGCTATTACTATTTGATCCCTAATCCATATCTAGAACTTATCTTTGCCCCTGGCTTTCTAAATAAATCATCCATTATGTGCCCAACGCAGGTGTAAGTACTGCGGGAGGCACAGAAGTATGGCATTGTCTATGAAACATGAAAATGGAGGTGAGAAGAAAGGGAATGTGCATTTTAAAAAGGAGGTGATATATAACTAAGCACTAAAAGAGATACAGGCCAGAGATGCTCTCATTCAGCAGAATCTGTAGTTATTGGGGTGTGGAAGTCAAGGAAAGCTGCATGGATAAGCCAAACTTTAGCTGGGACTTAAAGGGTGTGTGTGGTTTGTTAAAAAAGTGAGAGCAAAGGCATGGCTACAGGAATGATTAGGACTTAATAGACCAATCTGGTTAGAAAGAATTGGTTTAGGAAGCAGTGAAGAAAAATATGATTATGAAAAACTTTGACTATCTGATCTACGGGTTTGGAAGTTAAACTGAGATAAGGAGACCCACTGAAAGTTTTCAGGTGAGGGAGAGAAATGACTAAAATAAGAATGGTTTAAGTTCCATAGTTAGAGCGATCTAAAGAGGGAGTCTTGACTCAGGGAGACCAAATAGAATACTCTAGGAGTCAAGTGAGAAGGTTCTGAATCAGAGTGGTTGTGACTGGAGTTGAAGGAAAATCTAGGCAACACTATAAAGGAAGAACGGACAAAGTTTGGTAACTGACTAGAGTGAGAGATGAGATGTACAGGAGAGAGAAAGATCAAATATGAACCTGGAAAATTTCTGTCCTGAAAGATGAGGAGAACAGCCGTGGTGTGACAGGCAGACATACAGCAGTTGGGAAATAGAGCCAGTTTGAGGAGGTGAGCTCAGTTTGGGCATCTTTTATGGGTGAGCATAAAGCAACAGGAAGGCTTCTGCTCGAGTGGAAATGTCCACTGGGCAGAGGAGCAGGCAGCTAGTTGACTTTTTCTGACCTTCCTAAAAAACATGGAAACTGAATAGGTAAGTTGAGGGAAGAGGACAAAGCTAAAGATTCAAAGTCATCCACAGAGTTAGTGTTTTGAAACCGAATCTCAGGAATTTAACAGCTTCCTTTAAACAGTTGTAATTCATGGAAACATTCTTACTGTTTTCATTTTTTTCTTTTTTTTAACACATTTTTATTGATTTCAGAGAGGAATGGAGAGATGGAAACATTAAGGATGAGAGAGCATCATTCATTGGCTGCTTACTGCACACACCCTACTGGGGATTGAGCTGCAACCCAGGCATGTGCCTTTGACTGCAATTGAACCTGGGACCCTTCAGTCAACAGGCTGATGCTCTATCTACTGAGCCAAACCAACTAGATCTCTCATTATGTCTTTATTAATTGTGCAAACTGGGAAGTTGACAGTGGTAGAAATTAGAAAGCTTGTGTTTTCTGCGTTTGAATATCAAGGTTGCCATGATTGTTTTTCTTATTCTGTTCATTCGTTTCTTACCTACTCAATAATATGAACTGTATTTCTTCACAGAAACTTGCAGGGAAATGCAATTTCATATATTGGTAAAGATACATGGAAGTCATACCATTTGGTTGAGAAACTGTGAGTATATCCTGAAAAAAATTAATTTTAAAAACTATTGTATTGTAAGATTCTTCTTGGTCCACAATTTTGAAGTCAATAGCTCTGAGAAAAGGTATTATCCTCTCTTTATCCCAAATCAACGTCTATTGATTGCAATTTGTTTATTTTAAAAATTAAATTTGGTAGGCCCTCTTTAAAATAAGAGTCATCTTAAACTTATTTTCCATTATAAGAAGTAATACATGATTATTTTTTTAATATATAAAAATGAAATAGCAGGTATAGTGAAACCCTCCTATGCCATCATGCCCACCCTAACATAACTGCTACTCTATGTTTACTATAGAGTATATCCTTACAGACCTTTTCCCAGGCATTTACCTGGATACATATTGACAGATAGCTAATTAGGTATGTTATGTGATTTTCATATATTTTTTAACATAATTGATAACATCTTACCCCTTTATTCTTTTACCTTATAATATATCTTACATGTGTTTACTTCTTGATACAGAGAGGGTTACCAAATTCATTTAAACTATTTCACAACATTCCATAGTTTAATAATCTCCCTACTGATGGATGTTTAGATTCTGTCCAGTCTTCTTGTTACATGTATTTAATGCAACACACTTTCTTGTTCATGTATCTTTGGTATCATGGGCAGGTATCTATGTAGAATATATATTTAGAAATGGAATTGTTAGGGTGAAAGTATATTGATACATTTTAATTGCCCTCAAATAAATTATGCCAACTTATACTCTGATCACTATGGAACTACAGTATTTGTTTCCTCTATCCTTCCACCTCTAAATTTTCTTCATTTTTTTTTTAGCTGATTCAATGGGTGAATAATGGCAGTCTCAGCTAAGTTTGAGTTTTTCTGATTACTTGTGAATTCAGATACCTTCATATATTTATTGAACATGTGTTTCTTTCTAATATTTTTTATTGATTGCAGAAAAGTAGAGGGAGGGAGAGAGACAGAAGCATCTATGATGTGAGAGAATCCATTAATCAGATGCCTCCTACACACATTACCATAGAGATTGAGCCTGCAATCTGGGCATATATGGTATCTGTACTGGGAATCAGACTGTGACTTCCTGGTTTATAGGTTGACATTCAACCACTGAATAATGCTCACTGGGCAGGTTTGAAGATTTCTAAGTTAGCTTAAGATTTATACCTTGAAAGGGAGAGGTTTCTAACTTGGAGTCAATGAACCTCCCCAGTGCACCATTTCTCACCCATTTTTCCTCCCGAGTGATCTGCAGAAGATTCTTTTCTTGAGGACTATGTTTTAAAATGAGTTATAAGTTAAAATATATGTGAATAAAAGGAATTTATTATTGAAATGTAGATTTTATTTTTTATTTATTTTTCTATGATTATTTGTTTTTTGAATTCTCACCTGAGGATAGCTAGTGAAAATACCTTTTTAAAAGATTACTGAATGGAGAAATCAAGATGGCAGCCTAGATAAGCACGTAAGCTGCTGCCTCACACAACAGTTTAAAAAACAACTACTACCCTGTTTTCCCAAAAATAAGACAGTGTCTTATATTAATTTTTGCTCCCAAAGATGCTACGTCTTATTTTCAGGGGATGTCTTATTTTTCCATGAAGAAGAATACGGTACACATTTATTGTTAAATGAAAATAAAGGAAATTTATTACCTGTATATGGTACGGTAGTATGGTAGTTGTCAACACAAACCAGACAAACTGTGAATCCTACAGTATCAAGAATTTACTCATTTATTCAATGACAATCATGTCATCATCTTCTGGAACATCATCATAACAATCCAACTCCTGAATATCCTGGTGAATTTCTTGTGACTCCATTTCTTTCAGAATCAGTGGACCAAATCTCTCATGTTTAGCCTTGGGGGGGGCTTATTTTCGGGGGATGCCTTACATTTCACTCAGAAGGAAACCTGAAGGTAGGTCTTATTTTTGAGGGTTGACTTCTTTTTGGGGAAACACAGTAAAATCAGAAAGGACTTCATCCAAAATCACAGAAAAGCTGTCGTTGTAGGAAATCTACAACTAGAAAGAAGGACAGAGGCTCATGGATTGGACTGGGAGCCCAAAGCACTGAGGTAGGGAGATGCTCGCAGGCAGATAGGAAGTGCAGCCGAATGCCTGGCTGGCAGGAGGGGAGGAATTCATGATTGCACTGAATCCCAATCCCGACTGAAACCCCGTGGACCCAGGCTCATAGGGGTGGAATCCAGACTGTAGAGAAAGGCGCCCAGAGACTCAGAGACTGAGAGACTGGGGGAGCCGGGAGCTGCAGCGGGCAGGCAGGATCTACAATAGTGTGCGCTAGCCAGTGAGTACCTGCAGAGGACTGACTGCAGAGGTTGCTGCAGCCTCTCTATAGCAGAAGGAGTCAGAAGCACAGAGACCAAACCCAATTCTGGGCAAGCCCATGGGGTATCCACACTCTTGCACGGGGAATCTGGGATGGTCAGGCAGAAAGTCAGGGGAGCCACAGAAGGCAGAGGTAGGGGGAAACTCAGGCAAGCGCACAGGGCAGGGCTGATGAGAAGCCAAGACTGTCAGCTCAGCCCTGAGACTCCGCCCTATCCAAGCTGACCACAGAGGCTTTTGCAATTTTGCAAATCTGATCCTATAAGACTGTCTCCAATACAAAAGGTATCCCAAAGTAGACACAGCTGATGCCCACATCCAATTGGCCTGAAGGTCAATTCCTCCCAGGGATACCAACAACAATAAAGACTTAGCTACAACAAGGCTATACATGCAGTCAACAAAGGGGAGCACCAAGAGTGTCTACCTCAGGTAACTGAGGAGGCTGACTCACTAGGCCATATAGGGCACCAAACACACAGAGTCATCCCACCAACTCTGGGAAGCAGTGAAGATACTGAGACAAGGAAATAGATCTCAAATGAAAGTTATGGAGGATATAGAGTTCAAAACCATGGTTTTAAGGTTATGCAAGAATATCCTAGAAAAGGATGATAAATTTCATGTTACCCAACTAAAAATTAAACATAAACTGACTAAATTGGAAAATATTATGCAGAGATCCCACAGCAGAATGGAGGAACACAAGAATCCGGTCAAAGAGCCAAAAGACATCCTCTGGAGAAGCAAGAAGAAAAAATAATCCAAAAAGTTGAAGATAGTGTAAGGAGCCTCTGGGACAACTTCAAGCATACCAAAATCAGAATTATGGGGGTGCCAGAAGAAGGGAGTGTGCAAAATACTGAAAACATACTTGAAAAAATAATATCAGAAAACTTCCCCCACCTGGTGAAAGAAATAAGACTTATAAGTACAGGAAGCATACAGAACCCCAAACAAGAGGACTCCAATGAGGAACACTCCAAGACAGGTGGTAATTAAAATGCCAAGGGCAAAGATAAAAAGAGGATCTTACAAGCAGCAAGAGAAAAGCAGTTGATTACCTATAAGGAAGCACCCATATTACTATCAGCAGATTTCTCAACAGAAACTATGCAGGCCAGAAGGGTGTGGCAAGAAATATTCAAAAGTGATGAATAGAGAACCTATCATACAACCCAGATTACTGTATCCAGCAAAGTTATCATTCAGAATTGAAGGGCAGATAAAGAGCTTCACAGATAAGAAAAAGTTAAAGGAGTTCATCACCACCAAGCCAGTATATATGAAATGCTGAAAGGTATTATTTAAGAAGAGGAAGAAGATCAAGTAAATTAAAAATCTAAGGAACAGAATAAACTGGTGAATAGAATCAGGGGCAAAGAAAGGGAATGGATTGATAATTGTCAGGGGGAAAGGGGTGTGGGGGTGCAGAAAGAGACTGGATTAAAATCATATAACCTATGTATGAGGACAATGGTAGGGAGAGGGCGGGAGGGGGAGAGGTAAAGGTCGAAGGTGGGGCCAGAACTGGGTGGAAGGGAGCTATGGGGGGGGGGGAGAAGAAACAATTGTAATAATCTGAGCAATAAAGATTTATTTTTTTAAAAAATTCTCGATACAATGGGAGAGATTAAAAGATAAATTGATATTTTGGGAGAATTTGAAATAAAATAAACACTTTTGGCATTAAAAAAAAAAAAAGAATACTGATAGGCCAGCCAGCTTGGCTCAGTGGTTGATTGTCAACCTATGAACCAGGAGGTCACCATGGGATTCCCGTTGAGGACACATGCCGGGTTTTGGGCTCAATTCCCAGTGTGGGCTGTGTAGGAGGCAGCCAATGAATGATTCTCTCATCATTAATGCTCCCCTCTCTTTCTCCCTAACTCTCCCTTCCTCTGAAAAATCAATTAATTTTTTAACTTAAAGCAATGAAATATTATTGATACTATTTATCTTTTTGATGCTTTTATTTAATCTTTGCCCAAAAATATGTTTGTATTAATTTTTTTTTAGAGAGAGTGGAAGGAGGGAAAGAGAGAGAAAGAAAGACATGAGAAAGACATATCCATTGACTGCCTTCTGCTGGTTTGGGACCAGGTATTGAACCTGCTACTATGGTATGTGCGCTTGAAGGGGAATTGAACCCATGATCTTTTGGTCCATTGGCCAACACTCTAACCACTAAGAGTGGAACCAACCGTGGCAACTCTGCTTCTCTTTATTAAATAACATAAGCTATAGTAGTTGGTCTAATAACTGTTATAACTTCTAGGTAGTGATAAGAATAAATGATATTTTGTGTTATGTGCAACAAATACATTATATGAATACAACTGTGATTTTATTGGAGATGCAATAAAATCTACTATGAGCTAATTTTAGGTAGATGTTTGTGAAAATAGAGATGTAATTTTATTTCCTATTCAGGTCTGCTCCCCTGAATTCAATCCATTCAATCTTATTTGGTCCTCTGATCTTTGAACAAGATTTCCCTGTCATTAAACAGTGTGTTACAGATACGATAACTATTTGTTGATATATTCCTAGTGTTTCAACACATTCTTAGACATTACCCTAGGTTATCATTGTGAATTTCTGGAGTCTTCCCTGAAGGGGCTAATCAACAACTGGAAATTAGATGCACACTTTTGCATTTATTCAAGAAAGGGCAGTTTTCTAGGGAATCTTGTCTCCAAAGATTAAGAGTTACAACTATAGGGGAGAAGAAAGACATTTCCTTGTCTATAAAGCTGTCCTTACCCTCATGAGTCATTGTAAATTGATGATTTGCTTTAAATAAAAGTAGTATACTGGAAATGTCGTCTATCATTTTCTGAAATCATGGAAAAAGTATTTATGAAATATCTGCTACATGCCAAGAACTCTTTTATGTGCCAGGATTACAGGCCCAAGAACAAAATAGACAAATTATGCCAGTTCTCAAGGGGTTTACAAGTATATAATGACAATGAACATACATATATATATATATATATATATATATATATATATATGAACACGCAATATGTATTAACTAGATTGATGTAATTTCAAATATTAAGTTCTTTGGAGAAAAAGGAATATGTGGAAGGAAAGTGAGTTAATTCTAGAATAGTCCATTGTTTGTACAGAGTACCTGAAAAGATTAGTTTAAATTAAAAGAACAGATTATCTCCCTTCAGTTAAATAAAAACTAGTTGGCACCATTACCCAGGTTTCCTCATATATTTTTCTGTGCAGTAAATAGTTGCAGTTATTTTGGATTTTGATCCAGAAATGACCTCTTCATTTTTCAGAAATCTCAGTGGAAATAATTTGAGGGAAATCCGTAAGGATTCATTTGAAGGCCTGCTTTCTCTTCAGTATTTGTAAGTTAACTGTATTTACTTATGAGTTTTTTGGTATATTATCTATAAAATAAATAAGGGGTTCAAATGAGATAATCTCTATAATTTCTCCCAGCAAAAAAATTTTACAGTTCCTTAAGTCTGTGTAGCTCATCTCAAGCATTTAATATATACTATGCATTTTCAGTTTCACAGTCCTCTAAACAAAATATAAATAGGAAAAACTCTTCAGTTATGGGTAAAAGTGGTGATGAATGTGAGTAATATACACACCCATATGAGCCTTGTTATGTAAGTGTTCAAATACCATCTGTTTATATTTAGTTTAGGGATCACGGATCAAATTGAGTCTATGATTGTTAGTTGCTTTTTTAAAAAATTTAAATTTTTTTAAAGTATTATATAAGTCTCCTTTTCCCTCATTGATCTCTCCACAGCTGCCCCTAAACCGCCAGATTGTTTGTTTCTTACAGCACATAAAAATGATTTTTACACTTTTAAAGTGCTTTGAAAGAAGAATATGCAAGACACACTATTTGTGGCCTGCAAGGTCTAAAATATTTACTGGCTGGCCTTAACATAAAAGGTTTTAAAATATTGATTTAGTAAAATGAGAGAGATTTAGCTTAACCTCCAGTTGTCTCCCTTAGGAAATATAAAATATTTATATTAATTTGAATGCTATTAACTCATAAATTTTTATAATTAAATCTAAATTAGATTAACATTTACATATTAAATGTTTAAGCAGATGAATCATGTAAATGATATTATTACAAACATATTAAATTATGAAGAGAGCAGATTGGTGTTGAGGATTTCAATGCAACAATTGTTATACCAATACTAAAAGTAAATGTTTAACAGGATGGTTAAGTTGTATTATTAGAAATGTCCATACTAAGAAAGCATATCAGAAATGCCCCTAACTCCACTAATTACAAAATAAAAATCTCTTCAGTCTCCTTGTCAAGGAAGAGATACTTGCCCAGTAATTCTATTTACTTAGAAATAGGGAGATGTTTTTTTTTAACTATAAAAACTCAATTATGATTCTTTGTCCATGACACCCTGAGCTGTGTATGTCATTAATCCTTATTAAGCTAATTAGTGATGCTATTTAGCAAATGGGTTCTTTTTGAAAATATGGAAGATTTAAGGGAAGTAGGTATAAAAGCCTCACCTGACACTAAAAATAGTCCTTTGCATTATCAAACCTTTCAAGCTTCAGAGGGAGGCTTGGGTCTTTTGTATTTATCTCCTTGGGTCTTCTTGGCATCTCACTTCTAAACCTTACATACAGTTTGGAGGAAATAAAATGAAGTAAATAACTGCTCAATAGGTTAGGTCATTCATTACTTCTGCTGTGAAATACTTTGTAAGCTAACTATTTCATGCTAGCGTTAGTATCCCCATCCACTAAAAAATGCCAATCAGTAAGCAAGCTTAAAAAGAGCATGCCAAGCACTGAACATAGAACAATAGGCACAAAGATAGGTACCTCAGGCTCCCTACCCTTCTGGTAATTCATGATCTCATAGGGAAAATAAACATATACTCTCAAGCCATGGAGCACAAGTACTAAGGGGAAGATGATGTGCTGCAGTGGCACACAAGAGGGAGCCATGAAATCATAAAACTACATTTGTTTTAAAACTCACTTTTCTCTCTCTAATTCTCAGCTGTTTATTTTATAAATATTTCATTTTGCACCAGTTCGCATGTCAGTAGACAATGGTGATGAGCAAGACACGGTCCATACTTTAAGGAGTTAATGCTCAGAGGAAAAGTGATGCAAAATAACTCTATTAAAATTTTGTAAGAAATGGGTATATAAATTGGTTTTGGTCACAGCAGAGGGAGAAAAAAAAAACATCTTTACGTTGGATCAGCAAGGATATCAGTAGAGCAATGCTGTTTGAACAGGACCTTGAAGGGCTCTTGGAGATCAATGGACAGACATCATGAGTAGAATAAGCTTGCAAAAGGAGCCTGGGAAAATACCGTGAGTGGCTGTAGAGTTCTCGCAGGGGGAGAAGGAGATGAGAGCCTGATATTGCAGTGCTTTGAATGCCAAAGTACCACATTATCACGGCAGTGCTCCAGGAGAAGCTTTCGCCTACAACAGAGTCACTTGGAGGGCTTGTTAAAACTTAAGCTGCACCCCCAGTTAATAATTCAGTCGATCCAGAGTCGGACTGAGATTTTGCATCTTCAACAAGTTCCCAAGTGATGCTGGCTGTTATTTGAAATCCACTTTTGGAGTGTTAATTGGTGACTGTGTGTCAGGATGATTTAGCAAGGGGGAGACTACAGATGGAAACACCAGCCAGAAGACAGGAGTACCCATCCAGGAGAAAAGTGAGAGACTCAAGTAGAATCAATGAAAATAAGACAGTCAGTTATAGAGGAAAGATGGTGTTTTCAAATAAAAATCCAGCACCATGTTGTTTGCTGTTGTCCCACAACTGTTCAACTGAAGCAATTAGATCATGGGTATTAAAGCAATGTAAAGTAAGAAATGAAATTCTATTAGTATAATAAAAAGTATCATTAGTTCAAAGTTATGTGTTATTTACTACAGTCACTTCCTTTTAAGTTATGTAAAAAGGCATCTTTTATTTCTTCTGGAATTGAATTTGCCTAGGAAACAGAAGTTACCCAGGAAAGTGCCTAGATGTGGTATTATTTCTTTTAACGTTAGAAATTTATAAATATACAAGAAGATACAAACTTTGAAGTCATAATCTAAATTTGATGAGACTACAAAGGGTCTTCTAATCAATTCTTCTGCTCTCAGGAATAATTACCTTCAAAATATATCAAGATCTATAGTTGTATGTTATATTTATGAAGATCCTGAAGTGAGAATCTTAAGAGAGCATAAGGACTCTGGATAGTTCAAGTTACAATTCCTAAGGTTTAGAATTCAGACTAAAACTACGCATTCAATATTATCCTAACCTATACCAGTTTTTCATACTAATTAGATATCTAGTAAGTAATTGAGGCACTAATTTTCTTTTACTTTTTCTAGGGACTTGTCCTGCAATAAAATAGAATCTATAGAAAAGAATGCATTTGAGTCACTACCTCTTTTACAATATATGTAAGTTATAAACATATCTTTATTGTGTTTAGAAATTTTATAAAACATAATTATAAACCTTTTTGTTATTTATTTTGAAATAAGATTAAAATTTTATTACTAAAAGCTACTAAAGTTATGTGGCAAATCCTATTTGTCTCTAGCATAGATTAGTGTGAGAATTCTCTCACATTCAAAATGAACCCTTCTATCTGCACAGCAAAGGAAACCATCAACAAAACAACGAGAAAATGCACTGCATGCGAGAACATATTTGCCAATGGTATTTCTGATAAGGATTACATCTCCAAATTTTACAGAGAACTCATACACTTTAACAAAAGAAAGATAAATGATCCAATCAAAAATGGGCAGATTCTAAATAGACACTTTCCAAAAGAGGACATACAGAAGGTCCAGAGACATATGAAAACATGCTCAAAGTCACTAATCTTCTTTAAAAGTGGTCGGCAAACTGCGGCTCATGAGCCACATGCGGCTCTTTGGCCCCTTGTATGTGGCTCTTCCACAAATTATCACGTGTGGGCTGAAACCGGTTTGGCTCAGTGATAGAGCTTCAATCTGCGAACTGAAAGGTCCTGGGCATTCAGGTCAAGGGCATGTACCTTGGTTGCTGGCACATCCCCAGTAGGGGGTGTGCAAGAGGCAGCTGGTCGATGTTTCTCTCTCATTGACATTTCTAGCTCTCTATCTCTCTCCCTTCCTCTTTGTAAAAAATCAATAATATATATATATATATATATATATATATATATATATATATATATATATATATATATTTAAAAATACCACATGTGGGCGAGCAAGCAGAAAGTTGGTTTTTAGCTTGGACAAGTGTATTTTGAATACGGCCCACAAGAGGTAATTTATGGAAGGGCCACTCTCAAGGGGCCAAAGAGCAGCCTGTGTCTCAGAAGCCACAGTTTGCCTACCACTGATCTGAGAGATGCAAATCAAAACAATTTTGAGATAGCATCTCACACCTGTTAGAATGGCCATCAACAAATGACAAGTGATGGCCAGGATGTGGAAAAAAAGGAACCCACATGCTCTGCTGGTGGGAATGCAGACTGGTGCAGCCACGGTGGAAGACAGTATGGAGTTGCCTCAAAAAGTTAAAAACAGAATGGACCATGTGCTTCTCAACTAGAGTGATTTTGCACCAAGTGACACTTGGCAATATCCAACGAGAATTTTAGTTGTCAGAACTAAAGATTTGCTGCTGGCATTTAGTGGCAGAGGCCAGCATTATTGTTGAAAACAAAGGACAGTTATCAGAATAAATAATTTTCTAGCCCAAAATGACAATAGTGTTAAGGTTGTATAACCTTATTTCTGAGAAATATACATCAGTTAATACAAGCATTTTTTGTATCTAATGCACTACATGTAATAACATGAAAGCATAAACTATAGCAAATATCTCCCACCATGGGAATTTTTGGCGTATACAGGGAGTAATGAGGTTGTTTTATCATATATAAATTAGAATCTCTGCTAAATGATAAGTGATCTGAAATATTTTTTCTCTTCATTTGCTTGCATCTTTTTTTTTTTTAATAGAAATCTTGGTTGTAATTTAATCACAAAAGTGAACTTTGGAACATTTCAGACCTGGCATGGAATGCAGCTATTACACAAGTTGTAAGTGAAATGGAATATGAACACATGTAAAAAGCTATGTGTAACAACATCATACAGTGGTTGGTAGGCTGAGTATAAGCTTAGTTTGAACTCTGAAAAATATGGCTTAAGAGCCATACTTTTTTTTTCTTTTTTAAATGAGAAAACTAAGGTACAAAAGAATCCAAGAGACTTGTCTGAGATATGCCATGCTCTGCTTTCCCAGAACCTTTGGCATGGGCTTGTTTGTATTAGAGAATCTGAGGGGTGAGAGTGGGGGAAAAATTAAGAAGAAAGTTTATTTCAGCATTGGGAATAAAAATGTGTGTCAACTAACAAATTTATTTATTTTATTGATTGCAATCAAAATGTTATTTTTTAAACAACCATCTGTTAAATACCTACTACTAACAGTCCAAGAAACTGACAAGTAAATAGGTAGTTACATACATTATAATAAAGCTTGTGATGCAAGCATACACATGGGAGTATGTGATAGGAGCATGGCTTTCACCACTTCCTCTTAGATGTGTCCCATTTTTGTGGTTTCAAAACCAAGGAATTCGTTCTATTTTTCCCTTTAAATGGGTGGTTTAAACTGGATTTTTAAAAATTTCTGGAGATGAAAGAAAAGCCCTTGAATTATGAGGACATTACTTATGGTATTTCCCTTAGAGCATATTCACTGATAGGTTTTCATTCTGAAAAGATCTTCAGTATCTTTTGTTTGCTATCCATTTATTTTTTTACTTTCTCTTCTCCACTTTATCATTTAGAGACTTGGGTAGTTCCCCCAAAAAGAATCCTTTATAGCCCTGGCCCTTGTTATACAGTGTTGGAACATTGATCCATACAACAAGGGGTTGTTGGTTCAATACCTGGTCAAGGTTCAATAACTGGCCCTGGTTGGGTCATGTGGTGGAGGCAACCAATGGATGTGTCTCTCTCACATTATGCTATTCTCTCTCTCTCTCTCTCTCTCTCTCTCTCTCTCTCTCTCAAAAAGCAGTGGAAAAAATAACCTCAAATGAGATTGAGGACAACCAAAGAAAATGCTTTACATATTCTATGGTGATCTCTGGGAATAGACAGAAAATGATTATTTTTCAAAATTCACGTTTTGAACCAACAAAATGAATATGAATTTTCATGGCAGTTATTAAAAATGCAGACAATTTTAATTCTATTGCATTTTTCAGAATTCTCCATCATAATCCCCTGATGATGATTCAAGACCCATATCTTTTTAATTTGCCAGCTTTGAACTATTTGTAAGTATTGCAACAATTTCATGGCTCATGAGATGATTTCTGCTCTTTCTTACTTTTGTCAAAGATGAATTATTTTGCATTTTGACAAAAAAAACTTATTTTTTAACTTTTCACTGGGTGATTGAAAATGAGTTATTGGCACAGAAAAATGTCAAAGATATGCTGCACAAGGGCAAGGCAGCCAGCAGAGAAAGGGAGAGGTGTGGAAGAACACACTCAGACATGAAACATGTGGGTGCATGTAGAAACACCGTGGATCTCAGAAGGAAAAAAGGAATAAGTTGTACCTTATTTGCTTTTTTAAAGAGTGATCAATTAGTGGCTGCAACATAGACTGAGTAGTAGGAGGATGATAACACAAAAACAAAATATCAGATTGTACCGTCCACCAAAGTGACTAATTTGATGATGCAAATAAATTTACATTTCTTCAAGAAGAGCTCTCTAAAATGATTATCTATGGAAAGGAAAGAAAAGCACCTTGAATTATGGAGCTGACTTGACAAAGAAGTCAGAATTTAAGTAAACAGATGTTATTAAGTGTCTTCTTAAGAGCAGAGTTTTTGTCTTTGGGTTCATATCATGCAAGTTTGGTCTTTCTCCTCAGAGACCTAGGAACAACACAGGTGACATATACAACGCTTGATGACATTCTCATTGCGACTCCTGAATTAGAAAAACTGTAAGTTGATTTTTTCTTATGTTTATTTTCACTTAGTTCTTTTAGGTGTGCCTTCTTATTTTCTTAAGTCAGGTTTAGTGAGGTATAATTTTTATTTAATATAAGTCAATCTTTTAAAGTGTGCAGTTAGTGAGATTTGATAAATGTGTAGTTTGATAAATGTACCATCATCACATTAGAGATCCAGAATACTTTTTCATCCCCAAAAGGCCCCTCATGTTTCTTTGAAGTCAGCCCCTCCTCCCACCTCCTGCCCCTGACAAACACAAGTCTGATTTTCGCTGTGATAGTCCTGTCTTTTACAGAGGGTCTTAGAAATGAAATCATGTGCAGCAAGTATGTGAAAATCGAAGGCTAAGTGGGCAAATAAATGAGGCATGTTGCCGTGGGCCGAGAGTTTGACATGCTTGATGTAGGGTGTGGTTTCTGTGTTTAGATTCTTTCATGTAGCATAATCTTTTTGAGATCAATCTACACTGTTGCATCTATCAGTAGTACATTTATTTTTCATTGATGCATACTATTCCCATTGTGTGTATATACCAGTTTGTTTATGCAGTAATCAGGTAATGGGTATTTGAGTTGTTTCTGGTTTTTTGGCTATTATGAATAAAGATGTTAAACATACTCACATGCAGGTCTATGTGTGCACATACATATTCATTGCTTTGGGGTAAAATACCTAAGGGTGGGGTTGCTGCATCATATGCAGAGATTATATCTCACTAGTAGAGAACCTGCTGAACTGTGTTTAAAGTGGTTGTACCATCTACCTTCCCAGCAGCAGTAGATAAGAATTGTAATTGCTCCACATTTTCACATGATCTGTATATTTGTTTATCTTTTTAATTAACCTTTTCAAAAGGAATGCATTTGTATCACACTGTGCTTTTAACTTGTATTTCTCTAATAGCTGATGGTTTGGAATGTCTATGTGAAAATACCTTTTTCAATCGAGTGTCTGTTCAAATCCACTTTAATTGTGTATTTATTTTGTTGAGTTTTAAGAGTGTTTTATATAAAGTCCTTTCTGTAAGATATGTGTTTACTAAATATTTTCTCCCAGGTTGTGCCCTCTGTTCCTATCTCTGAAGACCAGAAGTTTTTTAAAAACATATTTTTATTTATTTCAGAGAGGGAGAGCCAGAGGGAGAGAGAGAAAACTCAATGAGAAGAGAATCATTGATCAACTGCTACCTGCATTGATCCTACTGGGGAATGAGCCTTTACCAGGACCTGTGCCCTGACCATGAATCCAACTGTGACATCTAGGTTGATAGGTCAATGCTCAACCTCTAACCTACATCTGTAGGCGAGGCTATTTTTGTTTTGTTTTGTTTTGTTTTTAATACTCACCAAGACATATTTTCCCATTGATTTTTAGTGAGTGTGGTAGGGAGGAAAAGAGAGGGTTAATAGAGAAAGAGACAGAAAGAGAGAGAGAGAGAGAGAGAGAGAGAGAGAGAGAGAGAGAGAGAGAGAGAGAGAGAAACACACACATTAATTGGCTGAATGGTTTCCTCCCGCACACCGTGAAGTCATCAAAATCCACTGTTTATAACCTCCAAAAACTTCATCTTCTCCCGTTTATAATAATTCTTTCCATGCCTCCTTGCCCTCCCCAATTCCCATACACCCATTGATCTGCTTTGTTTTGCTATAGGTTAGTTTGCAATATTTAGAATTTTATGTAAGTGGAATTATATACTGTCTACTCTTATTTAACAGGCTTCGTTTTCTCAGATGATCATTTATTTAAGACTAGATGCCTGGTGCATGAAATTTGTGCACTGAGAGGTAAGGGGAGGACCTCTCAGCCCAGCCCTCAGGGGTTGCCCAACTCAGGGCTTAGGCCCTATCCCTGCAGTCTGAGCATCCTTAGTGCTGCGCTGAGGCAGGAGAGGCTGCCACCACTACCTCTGTGCTCCCCAGACGTGAGTCCAGCTTCTGGCCAAGAGGTGTTCCCCTGTGGCAGCGCTCTGACCATCCAGGGGCGGCTCCTGTGTTGAGCGCCTACCTTCTGGTGGTCATTGTGGATTAAAGTGATGTTTCCCCTGCTGTAGGGTACAATCACATATAAGCCTTTTATCATATAGGATTAGTCCATGTTGTTTTGCATATCAATAATTCATCTCCTTTTATTGCTGAATAGCATTCCAATATATATGGATATATCAGTATTTTTCAACATTGATAGCTATTTGAGTTGTTCCCATTTTTGATTATCACAAATAAAGCTATTATAAATATTTATGTACAAGTCTGTTTATGAAAATATACTTCTATTTCTCTTGATAAACACCTAAAGGTGGAATGGCCATCATCCAGTAAGCGTCTGTTTAAGTTTTTGAAAAACTATTTTCCAAGCAACACCTTTGTCACTAATTTAATACTTTGTGTCTCCATTTATAGGATCTTACCTACCCATCTGGGCTGCTGCCTCTGCCAATTTAAAAATGATATCGAGGCTGTTGCAAAGTCAGTCAAACTGCATTGTGACATTGAATGTGTGGCCAACACACCTTGTGGTGAGTCTGAATTGCCCGATGAGAAACTTTTTAATTTTTATTTTATGTTTTTGTTTTTTATTTGAAATCCATGACTATACATTTTTAAGCAAATAAAGCAACTGTATTATTTTTATTCATTTACTCAGAGTCAACTCTAACATTGTAAACACTACTCCTTGCTAAAAGTCAGATGAAGGGAAAGGATATTAACAGTAATGTCCTTGTGGTGTGTGCTGTGCTCTCTGCTGAGTGTGTTACTTCCAAATGAGAACTTGGTCATTAGTGGGTCACAGGTGGTAAATGTTTGTTTGTGTGCATTCGATTTCATCACCCTTTGCAGTGTAGCCACATATAGATATATTGTTTTTTGTTTGTCTGTTTGTTCGTCTTTGCAAGTTTATGGATAGCATACAAATGATGCTGTTTTATGTAAGTTTTATTTGGAACCTGAGCGTTTTTGGATCCATCACCAGAAGCTGCTACCCAGCCCTTATAAGGCATGGAGGGCTCTTTATTCTCAGACTGCCCAACTCTGTACTTGCTCTGAAACACAAGGGTTTCTATCCTCCAAACATTTGAGTGTTTTTATTGGCAGCTACTTGGTCACTTCCAAAATGTGCTTTCATACACAGAAAGCTTAAATACAGGTTTCCATCAGTGATCTGTGCTACGTATATAAAGTCAGTGTTGCTTATTTTTCAAAACAATACTTTGACTAATTATATTACTCCCTTCTGCCCCAACATTGGGGAGAATGGGTATTTTGGTCTCCTTTTACAGGAGAGTAAAACAAGATCAGAAAGGGCTAAGAGCCCAGGTCTCCAGGTCTCCAGCTCCCAGTTTTGGGCCCTCTGCAAGGACGTTACCTCCTTCTCTGACCCTTATCACCACCAGCAATACTTTTACTTCTTCTGGAAGTTCTTGTGTACCAGCTGACAATGGTACACTTGAGCATCACGCAATCAGCAGCTTTTGATGATTCCTCAATTAAAGCTGAAAATATAAGAAATGACTTGAAATGGTAGCAAAGTAGGCATCTGACAAAAGTCATTTTTCCCTTCTGTATTTTAGAACCCCCAAGTATTACTCTGTAGTTTATTGGACCTTCATCAGTGATACACAACCTGGCAAGTCTCTTAAAGTACCTCCCAGATGGTTGCCTAAGTCTTAAGCCCAGAGGGAGGATAGACTTGTTGTTGTTTTCTGTATAGAGCCTTCCATCATGGGTCTGGCATATGTGGAAGCAGGGCCCAAGTAAGAACCAAATGGACTAGTGGTGAAGGTAGTAACACCCTCTGCTCACAGGCCCAGATGAGGGCCTGTGAGCAGAGGGTGTTAATCATGGCCATCTGTGATAATGGCAAGAACACAATGGCAAGAACTCCTGAAGAGTGGAGAGAAGAAGCCTCAGGCTCCCTTTGCATCTGAGGCAGACAGGATGGGGTGCTTAAATGTGAGGAGTTACAGTAGATCTGCAGAGACTCTAACTGAGTGGGTCTTCTCCAGTTACTGGCAATTGGCCTTGGGGACCAGTGGAATAATCCTAAATATAGTTACCATAAGTCATGCTATGGAATGTTTTTTAAAAATATATTTTTATTGATTTCAGAGAGCAAGGGAGAGGAAGAGAGAGATAGAAACTTTAATGATGAGAGAATCATTCTTTGGCTGCCCTACTGGGGATCGAGCCCACAACCTGGGCATGTGTGTTAACCAGAATCAAATCAGTCCACAGCCTGATGCTCTATCCACTGAGCCAAACCAAATAGGGCTGGAATGTTTTCTGTAAATAACCCCTTTTAAAAAAGATACATCTTCTTTTATTGTATCAACAATCATAGATTTAAGTTGGGGGTTATTTTTCTCCTCTCTTAATGGAACTCAAATATTTGTTGATTCTCTATATATTTGACTGGGATGTATAGCTAAGGACTGACAAATAGCTGTCCTATGAGTCTTTCAATATCAAATGTGATTTCTTCTTTTTTGACAGATGAAGAACTCTTAATAGAAGGACCGCTCATTAAAGTATTACAAGACCGACAGAACACAGGTCCTGAGTTGATCATTGAGCCAGAGAGGCCACCCTCAAACAAAAAGAGTGATACTTCCTCATCCCTTATGAGTGAGCAGCTAGACTTTAAAGATAAAAGTGATGTTTTTAGTGCACTAAGTTACCTGTTGTTTTATTTCTTGGAGGGAAATCTAGAAGATATAGAATCAACTCTATTACCACTCATTAAATTCCCTCTTTTGAATGTACATGATGTAGATATGCCCCTGAACCATTTGAAAAACAACAGAGGGAATCCCTCTCTTTAACCTGAACTTAACCATTCAAGTTTCAAAAATTAACCAAGGAAACTCTATTTTCTGGAATAGACCTTCTACTGACAGTGCTCACTGAGCAGCAGGAAGTAAAGTTATCCAACCCAGAGTGGAATGTGGAACAATGGAAAACAGAGAAGACCCAAGCCCCTGGGGAGCAGGCAAAGAAGGAATCAAATGAGGTGAGGACAGGTCCTGAAACACTGGTCCTGACTTTTAGTCAGTTTAGGACATGCCCTGAAAGTACTCAGGCAAAACCAGGGTCACTTCCTCTGAATTTGGTCTTGATCATGTCACTTTAGCTAAAATAGTGATCTCCCATTTTCCTCATTTAGGAATTATGCCAGGGTACAGGAGAAGAGGACCTAACACCCAAAATAAATAAACTGTACAAGACAATGCTGATTCTCAGATTACATAACACATGAGATTTGATATGTTCCTGAAGACCTATTTGCTAGTTATTCAACTGGAAGAGTGGGATTTTAGAATAATAGTTAGGAATAGTTAGATAATCTTTAGAATAGGCTTGACAATAGTTATTTTTATCCCATCCATCTCTTTTGTTTTGGTGTGTGTTTTATAATGTTCTTTTTTTTTTTTTCAGTTCAGAAAAAAAAAAGTGCCTGGATATAAGAAATACAACGCAATCATCATAGCATCACCTGTGATTGCAGTAGTGTCATTTTTTTCCATAGTATTCTGTCTCATTGTGGTAAGACAACAGTTAATTCAGATTTCCAATTTACATTCCAACTTTAGAGAAGGTTCAGAACCCACAACCTGAAAATCAAAGTCACTGTCCCACCTACTCCTACTAGATGCCCCTCTTTATTCAGGAGCACTGAAATATGATTTGTTCTCTTATTACACATTTATATTCTATGGATTTTAAAATGAATCTGATTCCCAGAGATCTCTCTGGAATTGAAGTAAAGATAAGTTACTAGACTCTTTTGAAACTTAGGTTTGATAGGTCAGAATTGATATGATAGCAAAATTTCTTCAACTCAGAATGAACCATGTCGAGTGATGCGCTCATTACCCTTTCTACCATTGATTTCTTTCCTTGGCTGAAATGAGAAGAGATGTAGAATCACCAGTCTCATGCAGCTATGTCTGCCTAGCAGAGAGGACATGGCAAAACAATAAAAGAGTGATCTTGTCAATTCATAAGGTTTACTTAGCAGCTTTCTTCTCCAGGATGTAAGGCCTGGGGTAAGTAGGTTCAGTTAAAACACTGCAGCCTAAATCCTGCAGCAGGCTTCTCTAAAACATATCATGTTAGAGTCACCTGTTCCTAGAGCTTGCCTGTGTTCCTTTTGTTCAATTACATAATGGTGTACTTTCCCTACAGACAGGTTACTGCCATTAAAAGTGATTTAATGAGCTGACCATCTAGACTCTTCCCCTCTAATCCAACCTAATATATTTTATTTATTATTTCAACAGTCATGGCAGCCCTCCATTCCAGCCATTGTCACCCCTCCCCATAACCTAGCCACACCAGGTCCATCCCACTTGTTTTGATGGCCTTTGCCCATCTAAAACCCCCTTATTTTGCTCTGCCTGGGGAAGTCCTGTGAATATCCCCCAAACCAGCTAAAGTTCACTTGTCTTCGTGACACTTTCTAAGAATCTTCCAGCCATGGTGATTCTAGTCCTTTAGTGAACTGTGTCACCATTTTTTTTTGAGGCAATAGAAAAGTATTCCCCTCCTTTGAGAACTTAAATATATGGTAAACAATTTTTTTAAATGTGTGTCCCCAAGAGATAAATACCTCTGCTCATCATGGAGCAGAGCAGAGGTGTATAAAGACCAAGTAAATTCAGACCTATGTGTTCCTAAGTCTTTTGAAATGTCACATTTTAGCATTCTAATTTGTGAAAGAAAATGAAAAAAAATGAGAATAGAACAGCTACCTATTTGAGGGGGGAAATAATAGTAGATCTATACTTCTCATTTTAAGCAAACATTTTTACATAAATGCAAAAAAAATAAAGTAGAACCTTTATAAGTACTGGGAGAAAATAATCTGGTGGTGGAAAATAGCTTTTTGAGCGTGATATATAGGCAGAATCTTTGATAGATTTGACCACCTTGTCTGTGACATCATTAGCAAACCTAGCACTGGTTGATGCCAAGCACAGGATGAAGAATTTTCCAAATACATATTGAGTGATTCAATTCCCACATTCCTGTGAGGATGATAGCACTACCTTCTTCCAAAGATGAAGATTGATTTAAGGACCTAGTGGCTAAGTCAAAAGCAGGACCCTGTTTTTCCTGGCTGTGAAGTCTGTGCTTCTTACTCCACTATTCTATCTCCTTTAAGACAAAAACACTTGGGCCATGGCCACTGTTGCTCAGTAGTTAGAGCATCAGTCTGAGCACCAAAAGGTCACAGGTTTGATTCCAGGACAAGGACATGTACCTGAGTTGCAGGGCTCCTGCCATGCAGGAGCCAACCAGTTGATATGTCTCTCACATTCCTATTTCTTTCTCTCTCTCTTTTTGTTCCCTTCTGATCCCTCCCTTCCATTCTCTCTGAAAAAAAAAAATACTTAGCCAAGGATTAACAACAACAAAAAAGAACACTGGGAAATATTAAAATTCAATGAAAGCAAAGGATAAAGTTATATGTCTGTCCCATCTGAAACAACCAAATGGACGACCTAATAGGCTGTGTAGTGCAACCAAGCTGGCAAGGTGGGTTAGTGAGGGGCCAAGATACAACGGAACCGAAGACTGTGTTCATCTACCAGGCCCACAGGGAGTCATTTGGGGACAAACAGTCCAACAGAGGGGGCAGTAAAAAGTGAGCAGGTTGCCAGAGGAGCTGGGAGGAGGGATGGGCAGTTGGTTTCAAACATACCAGCAGAGGGTATAATAAGGGGCAACAAGGCCAGCATGGGAGCAGTTAAAAGAGTGATTTAATCAGCTGATGATCTGGACTCTTGGGGTTGACCAGATCGGCTGGTGGGGGACAGTTGATGGAAACTATGCTTGCAGGGAGGGCAACTGGGGATGACCAGGCCAGTATGGAGGGTAGTTAGGTGTGATCAGGCAGGCACGTGAGCACTTAGGAATCAGTGGTCCAGGATTGTGAGAGAGATGTCTGCCTGGGCCTAAACTGGCAGTCAGATATCACCCTAATGGTCCTGGATTAGAGAGAGTACAGCCTGGGCTGAGGGAACTCCTCCCCCATGCACAAATTTTGTGCACTGGTTCTCTGGTTTAATATAAAGAGTTCCATAAATCAACAGGAAGAAGACAATCCAGGGTGGAAGAGTGCTAGGACTATGAAGAGTGGGATATCTGTAGACAGTGTGTCTCCATATCTATTGGTCTTCTCATGGCTTATAGGCTGTAGATGTTGTCAGCGAGGCCTTTGTCACCCTACAGTATGAAAGTAGTCTGATATTGTCTTCTAGTCCTTTTTATAACTTTTTTTTCAAATTGAAAAATCAATGATTTGTTTATCCTAGAGTTCACTTTTTTTTCCATATATGAAGATCCAATTGTCTTAAAAGGTTTTATTGAATATCTCATTCTTTCTTCACTGATCTGAAACGTATCATTGTGTGGACTCTATTCTGTTGCCCCGGTTATCTTTCTTTTGTACCAGTAGGAATATCACTGGGAAGTCTATATATAAATTGATTTCAGAGAGGAGGGGAGCAGGAGAGAGAAACATCAATGATGAGGGGATCATTGATCAGCTGCCTCTTGCACACCCCCTACTAGGGATCGAGCCTTCCACCCAGGTGTGTGCCCTTGACTAGACTGGAACCCAGAACCCTTCAGTCTATAGGCCAATGCTCTATCCACTGAACCAAACTGGATAGGGCCAGTGTCACTATGTAATTTCAGTTTCTTTTTAAACTCCTTTTTGGAAATTAAACCCCTCAACAATGATGAATAGTAACCGTGATAAAGGGCAACCTACTCTTATTCTTGACCTAAAACAAAGGTGCTATGTAAGTTTCTGGTAGAGACTTTAATTTTCTTTTCTAACTCTAAGAGTTTTTATTGGAAAATATCTGCTGAATGTTATCTGAAACAGCCAATAAAATGCATTGCCAGCTGCATGCAAGGTCTTAAGTTAGGACTATGGAAGAGTCAAAGGACTAGGCAGAGTTTCTGTCCTCAAAAAGTTAGCATCTCACTTAAAAGGGAAGGAATAAAGCTTTAGAGAGAGAGTGGTCATTGTGATGAATAATCATAATGTTGTTTTCTTCCAAAATAGATTTGTCAGAGGAAGGTACATGAAAGTGGAAGCTCCAGGTAAATATGAGTCTGGTGATTTTTAAAGTAGAATTTGAGAAGTAGAGGAACTTCCTCTTACTGTAAGCCACCAAAGGGGGTGGCTTACAGTAAGGAATAGGGGGTCCCTGAAAATGATTCATTATTCACTTGAGTCAGAAAACCACACAAAATCATGACAGCCAGGAGACTTAAAACTTTGGGATCACTTTGAGGACATTTCTGAAACTACACTGGTCATCAGGGTACGCATATTGGAAAAAGCACCAAACATCTGAAGGATGTCACTTTAAAGAAGCAATATGTGCCATTCTATCATCACAGTGGTGGGAGTTGGTAGGTGTGCTCAGGCCAAAGAGAAGCTGGATGCAGGGTTGGGTGCAAGTTGGTGACGACAAATAGAGTGCTGAGTTTTTGCTGCTGTTAACATAAAAAACCATTGTAAGGAATTTTGTGAGTTTACTTGAGCCAAACTGTCCACATATGATGGAAAGCAGAACCTCAAAGAACTGAGTCAATGCTTTCAAAGAATGGCGGTTTACATCTGTATTTACACATTGCAACCAACGGATTACATGAAATCCATTGGTGTTAGATTAAGGAGGTGGGATAAAGCAAAGGTGGATTACATGAAATCCATTGGTGTTAGATTAAGGAGGTGGGATAAAGCAAAGGGGAGACCTCTGGGATAGGATAAAAAGTGAAATGATGGGCATGTGCTTCTTTTACTTGGGTGGATGGATACAGGATAGTTTAATATAATTAGGAGTTAATGTTTAACTGAATAACATAACAAAGGGGGAATGTTCTGGTGCAGTTTGTTGTGCCCTGCTGTGTTTGTAGAGCAAAAAGGAAAGTCACAAGTTACCCAGACTTTTTAGAGAGAAAAAGACAAATGGATTCAGTAAAGATCATAGTTGTTCTTTGTCAAAGAAGAAACTAGCCTAGAACATGACTACCTACTATAACCTGTTTGTAGTTAAAGATTTAATTTTCAGAGCATCCTTTGTGGTTACTTTCAGTCTCTGAGTCTGCACGACTGCCATGCATGTGGCCTCTTTTGTGCACACTGCACATGCTTAAAAATGCAGTATGAAACACTGAAAATCCTCCCTATACCCAATGCCAAGCCACATACATAGGTCTCCCAGACACATTTGGGGGCCATTTTAAACAGTCACAGAGAACTGGAAGCCCAGCATGCAAGGAATCATTTTCAAGGTCTGAGGTCTGTGGTGATTTTGTTCGGGGATATGGACCCAGGTTCCCAAATAGTGTGAATTAGGCCAGAACTCTATGTGTGGGAGACATGGAGAATAGCATGAATGACTAACTCTTATGTATTTTCCTCCAAGTGGCTTTTTCCCACAAGTTCATAACAAGAAATCTTCAAGTGACCAGGACATTGAGGTAAATTTGAGGAGGACAAAGCACTGTGATGGGAAAAAGCAGGGAAAATGCAGAGTTCATATTCTCCATCTCTTTTCTAGGGAGGAGGTTTTTGGAATAGGGGGTCCCTTAGGCGGAAGAATATATATGATCGCAAGAAACACCAGGAGAAGGAGCCTGCTGCTGAAGAGGAACCTTTCCTAAAAATGTAAATTATTGGGAATTCTTATCTAAAATGAGAACATAATGAATAGTTTAATTGTTCCTTCAAGAGTCAAAGCCTTGACCACCTTTTTCTTCTTCTTCTTATCCCAGGGAACAGAGCAAATCCTCCCCTTCCTCCATAAGGAATGAGGCCGCCTTGGACTCTGCTGCTGAAACTGGAGGAGAAAGTACTGTATAAGAGTGACATTGTTAATAAATTAACATTGTTAATCAATATTCCTAAGCAATCAATTCAAAGCTTACTCTAACCTTGTGTTAAGGAATTAAAGTGCAAACAGGCAAGTATTCACATGCAAATAACAAGGGACTTGGCAAGAAAAGCAGGGCTAAAGCTAGAACTCCTGGGAAAGCCAATCCTTCCTCAGGCAGCAGTGTGGTCCAACCAGGCTCCAGAGGTCTCCTCTTCCTTGTTTCCCCAATACACTCAGTCCCTGAGAACTGGAAGACACCTCCTCCCCAAAGGGTACAGTTTACTCTGGAGCTCTGTCCCTCTGGCTCACCAGTTATAACATATCTGACCTCCTATCCTCAGAGGATCATTCACTTTCACTCCTCACAATAGGTCTTGGTTTATCAGAATATTTAGGTCCCTGAGCCTACTTGTGCTCCCAAGCTTTTTGATCATGTACAAATGTGAGCCCTGTCCTGGTGTAGCAGGTTCTTCACCCTTAAAAGCTAGTGTAAAATTCACAGGCTTTTTGCTGTGTGTGTGCGTGTGCGTGTGTGTGTGTGTGTGTGTGTGTGTGTGTGTGTGTGTGGTTTTTTTTTTTTATATTAAAAAACCTGTAAGCATGCCGGTGTTATGCAGATGGTTACACCTCGTCTCATATATCTCAGCTCACAGTTGGGTTTATAGGTCAGGTACGTGTCAGAGTAGTACGGGAGCATATGAACAGCATTTCTCTCTCTTTCCCTTTCTCAATCTGAAATTTTTAAAAAATAATAAATAAGCAAGTATTTTTAAAAACAACAACAGAAACCCCTCTAAATTGTTGGATAGCTACCAGGGAGCTGTTGGAGATATAGTGTAAAGAAAAATGTATGAGCAGTACTTGCCCAAGACTTCCCTCCTCAGGAATTTATTTCAGGAACTTACCGGTGGGAAACTTTTCCATTCAGTTGTCCAGGCTCAGCCTCTGTGGCCACCACTGAGGGTCATGTGTGTGCTCCTCAGCTCCCTCTAGCTCAGCCCAGCACCAAATCTACCTCCTTCCTTCTGTGCCCAACACAGATCCTTGGCTGCATGATGCCAAGTGATTATGCTTCTGCCACTCCTGCAAAGAGAGGAGACTCATTACTCAAGCACATTAAGTCAGTAAGACTTACTAGTAAATGCCTGAAAGAGTAAAAAATTCTGAGTGAATAAGATTTAATAATTGACCTAAGTCACCATAGATAAATGCTGGTCTAGCAATATGCAATGCAGAATGGTGCCAAAGTCGATATGAGAGCAAGACATCAATTGCATGTCCCCCACCACGGATTGAGCCTGCAACCCAGGTATGTGGCCTGACCAGGAAACAAACTGACAACCTTTCTGTGTAAGGGAGAACATACAGCCACAGAGCCAGTCTGACTAGGGCTCTGTGATTCTGATTGGAAGTTTGCCTCCCCCCCAAAAAAACAATGAAACACTATTATTGACATATTTGTCCTTTTTAAATTCTGAGTTCAATGAATTACGTGCCCACAAAAATCTATAGGTTCTTAATGTGGCTGATATTACACAGAGGAAGACTTAGAGCTGGAGTCCAGTCCCAAAACATGAAAAAGGCATCGTTGGTTAATATACAAACTCAAAGGGTCTCCTGTCTGTCTCACTGGACCAGTGCATCACAGTGTATTAGGCCTCTGTTCCTCCATATGAACTTGTATATGTGTTTACATATATTTGCTTGTATATACATAGACCCCGGGAAGATACACAGGCTGGTGACACTAAGTGTTTTGGGTGAAGAAAATGGATGGTTCTTGGACAGAAGTGGAAGAGTGACTTCTGTACTTTATGCATTTTTCCTCTTATTAAAGAATTGTGGTAAAATGTCCATACCACATCTGAACCCTTTTAAAGACTATATTTCCATTGATTTCAGAGAGTAATGGAGAGGGTGAGTTACAAACATAATTGAAGAGAGAATCAGTGATTAGCTGCCTCCTGCACACCCCTCACTGTGGATTGAGCCCACAACTCAGGCATGTGACTTGACTGTGCATTGACTGTGACCTCCTGATTCATAGATTGTTGTTCAATCACAGAGCAACATTGGCCAGACCCCTCCTAACATTTTGGTAGAGTACAGTCTCTGACAGTAAGTACATCTACAGTGCTGTGCAGTGATCACTCCAGAACATTTCCATCTTGCAAAACTGAAACTCTACCCAGTCCTGCTCTCCAGACCCTGGCATCCACCACTTTTACTTTCTAGTCCTGTGAATTTGACCACTGTACATCTTATACAAATGGGCATATACGGTATTTGCCCTTTTGTCTGAATTTTTTCACATAGTGTAGTGTCTTCAAAGCTCATATTGCAACAAGTGGGGGCACTGAATAATATTCCAGTGAATAATCTTTTTTTGTCTATTCTGTCCTCTCTTGATATCTTTGTTTCTACCTTTTACTATTGTAAAGAATGTTGCCATGAATGTGGGGATACACATATCTCTTTGAGATCCTTGAATCTTTACATGTTTAAAGCATATGAATGTGTTGCTTATTGGAAAAAATAATAAATTAAAAATCCAAAGAATAAAACACAAATCAATAGGGATGAAAGTTGTATTTTTTCTCTCACATCCTCTTCAAGTTCCTAGGCAACCCTTGAGCCTCCAAAGGATCATTTACTGGGGGGTGAGGAGAGAGTCTGTAAAAACAAAAAGGGTGTGCATCTCCCCCACACCACAACCCTGTAGGGTAAAATCTGGGGACCCTAAGCAGCCTGCAGGGAGGGTCCAGTGAAGCATTGTCCTGGCCTGCACACAGCCCATCCCCTGCCAGACCATTGGCCTGGACATATTCCTGTGCGCTGCCTTAAGGCCCAGTCAGCCTGGAAAGTCCTGGCCTTGCCCTGGAGCCCTGGATCCCTGGGCTGCTAGTCGATGAGTTAGAAACTCCTTTGCTTCTTCTGCTCCAAACAGCCCTGGTTTGGAGGGAAAGAGTTTTGGAACAGAAACCAAGGCTCCCCACATTGGTTCTGACAGTTTTACCTCCCAAGGTAGTCAAGGCTGATAGATATTGCACCTTTACCCGGTGGTCCAGTTATAACAATCCCAAAGCATCAGGTCACCTTCTTAAAAACTTTCCATGCATCTCACTGTAGAATTTTCCCAAGTGTCTATGAGCCTCTTATAATCTGGCTGCCAGCTTCCTCTTCTCCCTGGTCCACTGCCCTCTCAACCTCACCGCATTGAATATTTCCATTCTCCAGCTAAAGAAGTGCCTTCTGCTCCTCTGCTGCCCTGGGCATGTTCCTCCCCAGCACCTATGTACTTGCTGGGCACTAGGCCTGTCCTGCTTTCCATGGCTGGTGCCTTCTCAGGTGGCATCTTTTTGGAGACCCTTCCCTCCTGCACACCCAGGATAGCCCTCCAGCCACTGAAGTCACCACTGCCCACCTCACCTCACTGTGTTTGCCATGTCTTCACCTACACGGTTACCTTGTCTCTGTGTATTACCCGATTTCTGTATGGGCTCTCCTCTGCTGCTAGGGTTGGAGGTGAATGAGAAGGAAAGAGGGGTAGGCGGGAAGTGGGAGCTCTGAGAAGGGGACCCAAGCCAGGATGACCCCAAGAAACCAAAGTTTAATGGAAGACCAACGGATTACATCTTTAATGGTACTTTCTTAGAGTCAGGAAATCTAAAGATTTCTAAAATATTTAGTGCTACCTATGAAGAACTCCATAGTATTTTTTGTGACTGCAAGGCTGCAGAAATGTATAGAGATGCAAGGAAACACGGAGGGGGCGGGGCCAAGGAGAGGTCAGTCTGGCTCCGCCCCTCGCTCTAGCCTTGGTTCTCAACTGTCACCAACTGTAGATAGAACCCTATGGACAGTGACAAAACCATGGCTGAGTGGGAGCTGAGCCTGGCCAGGGAGGGATGGAGAAGCGGCTTCCTGTATACTGGAAGGCCCCGCAGTCCAGCCTGAGCACCTCAGCCCCCATCTCCTCTGCAAGGGGCCTGTGTTCACAGGGACCTGGGCAGTCAGCTAGCCCACCTGCTTTTTGAAGAGAACTGGCCTCAGCCAGGACAGACGGCCTCCTCCTGCCTCTTTGAGGCTAGGATTTCAGAGAAAACTCTTTCTGAAATGAACCCCCTCTGCTGTTGCTTTGGGGAATAGAAGGGAATGGAAGGTTTTTGGGGGGTGACATTTCACTTAAAGGACAGGGGACCACCCACAGCATCCTCACTGTTGTCCCAGCCTGGCCTTCCCCAGGCTGCAGGGCCGCCAGCTCCTATGCCATTAGGGAGGGCCCCGCTATCAGCCAGGGATGGCATGGATCCAAAAGGCCAGAAACCAGAGAAGCTTTTCTGAAATCTCCAAGGATGGTGGGTGCAGGTGTAGCTCTCCTGGCTCCACCAAATGAAGCATTGAATCACGAAGAACAGATTAGCATCTACAGGGCACTCTGGCTCACAGAATGTGTACTGATGGGTCACTACACCCACCCGCTGGTTCCCATTTTTTAATTATTATTATTTGTGTTTTAGACAAAGAAACTTAAACTCAGGAGGGTAAAGGGACTTAAAGTTCATGACAATACCTGTGGAAGCTCTAGGTCAAAGCTAAATTTAATGATGTTAAACCCTATGTCATTTTATGCTGCCCCTTAATGTAATAAATGTTCACAGGAACAATCTTGCTTACTTTACTGTTCTGTGGTTTTAAAATATGTGTGTTTGCCCTAACCCAGTGGTTGGCAAGCTGATGCTCACAAATCACACATGGCCCTTTGGCCCCTTGAGTATGGCTCTTCCACAAAATACCATGGCCTGGGAAAGTATATTTTGAAGAAGTGGCATAAGAAGAAGTTTAAGTTTAAAAAATTTGGCTCTCTCCGAAACTGGATTGGCTCAGTGGATAGAGCGTTGGCTTGCAGACTGAAAGGTCCCAAGTTCAAATCCGGTCAAGGGCATATATCTTGGTTGCAGGCACATCCCAGATAGGGGGTGTGCAGAAGGCAGCTGGTCAATGATTCTCTCTCATTGATGTTTCTAACTCTCTATCCCTCTCTCTTCCTCTCTGCAAAATATCAATAAAATATATATTTTTAAAAATTTTGGCTCTCGAAAGAAATTTCATTCAATGTACTGTTGACTAATGAGTTCACTGACCACTGGGCTAAGATAATTTGGTGTATGAGTCTTCCCCACGGACACTGTCTTATAAATCAGAATAATGACAACTTAATTTTACAGAAAAGAGGCTTCAACTAGAACTGGGTCTCCAGTAAACATCACAGCTTTGGGGAACCTGGGGTTTCTGGGCAAAGACAAGCTTTTACTACTCGACCTGAGAGCTCAGTCAGCAGCAGTGGTGAAGGGCTCTGAGCTAGAAGCACTCAATTAGGGCAAGGAGGCACCGCCCAGACCCCTGGACAAGGAGGGTTTCATTAGGGAAGGGATCCCTCTGTGTGCTGCTCAGATGCTGGACTATTATAGACAGGTCTTCTGCTTCTGGGCTGGTTCCTGGTTACAAGGGGCTCTTCTTGCTGGGCTGTGCTGGGCTGGCTGAGGGTTTGCTGAGCTGAAGGGAACATCTGCTGCCTCTAAGACGATTTCAAATCACAGGAATCCTATGACCTTGTGAGGCTCTGACCTCTGCCATCATACTTTGCTCTGGACAGAAGGGCAAGGGCACCCTCAGCAGGTTAATGCTCATGGTTCCAGGTCCTATTGGCACTGGACAGGGACTGGGCCCAGGAGAGGGTCTGCCTCAGACTGACCTGTAGTTTGTGGTTTCCTGATTCCGCCCAGGAAAGATTTCACAACACAAGTTCAGATGATTCTGAGAATATGTTTCTTAAAGATGGGGACAGTGACAATGGCAGCTCTCAGCACCAAGAGAGAGAGCTGGGCAGGGCTCTGCTTTGGCTCCCTAGAAAGGCTGTAGGCAGGAAGGGAGCCAAGGTGGGGCTGCTCAACTGTCAGCTCACTGGGAAGTCAGAGTAAAGGGGGTCCTGGAGACAGGTTCAGGGGATGAGCCCTGGACAAGCTGCCAGTGCCTTCTGTGCCCTTGCTGTATGACTTCTGAGGACCCTTGGAGTTTAGGAAGAAGTAAAAAGTTCATGTCCCACAAGGGGCATGAGCATACATTAGAACAGTGGTTGGCAAACTGTGGTTCATGAACCACATGCGGCTCTTTGGCCTCCTGAGTGTCGCTCTTCCACAAAATACCATGGCTTTGGTGAGTCTACTTTGAAGTGGCATTAGAAAAAGTTTAAGTTTAAAAATTTGTCTCTCTGGAGAAATTTCAATCATTGTATTATCAACAATTTGACTCTGTTGACTAATGAGTTTGCTGACCATTGCCCTAACCTGTTTGGCTCAGGAAATAGAGCATCAGCCTGCGGACTCAAGGGTCCCAGTTTCCATTCCTATCAAGAGCATGTACCTTGTTGTGGGCACATTCCCAGACAGGGATGTGAAGGAGGCAGCTGATTGATGTTTTTCTCTCATTGATGTTTCTAACTCTATCTTTCTCCCTTCCTCACTGTGAAAAATCAATAAGATGTATTAAAAAAATGTGTGCTTGAGAAAATCTTAAATGAGTTAAAACCTAAAGGATGCTTTATCATCATCATCATCACTCTCATACTGCCCATTTAGAACTACAGTTCCCCCCAAAATGTTTAAACATTCTTTAATGCATTATAGAAAGCTTATTTGATCTAAAATGCTGTCGCATTCTACTTTCAACGAGCCCCAGAAGTATACATAATTACCAGGGATGTGCCTCAATTCAACCATCATTATTTTTTTATGGACCATTTATTATTATTATTATTAGCCAAAATTACTTTTTAAAAAAATTTATTGTTGAAAGTATTACATATATCCTCCTTTTCCCCCATGGACTAGCACCCCCACCCCCACCCCAGGACTTCACCACCCTATTGTCTCTGTCCATGGGTTATGCATATATGCATGCTAGTTCTTTGGTCTCTTTACACTTACTCAACCATGCATGAATCAGTTTAATGCCTCTAAATGAATGAGTGAGGCTTAGATTTCTCAATCCTTTCACTTTATAATTATGTCTTCATAAGCCTCTCTGATTCACTTCATGATCTGGCTTTTTGCTGACTTTGCTATCTATTCTTACCCATATTCCTTTCCTCAATGACTTAACCTCTAATGAATCTGAGAACTCTCCTCAGATGTGACTTAGGTAGACCACCTTCACTTGTGTATCCTGTTCAACACCTTCCTCAGTTCTGTCATTGAAAAGATGATTGGCAGACATTAATTTGCAGACTGATCTATCTCATTGAAGCCTGGAACCATTTCACATGGCCACTCAGATATTATAAGTACTGCAAAGATTAGGAAACAATTACTTGTTACCCGTTGTGAGTAATTCCTTAGGTTTGGTGCTGAGCTGAGCTAGAGGGAACTGAGGAGCACACACATGACCCTCAGTGGGGTCCACAGAGGCTGATCCTGGACAAGTGAATGGATAAGTGGCCCCACCAGTAGGTTTCCTGAAATAAAATCCTGAGAAGGGAAATCTTGGGCAGTTACTGCTCACACATTTTTTTTTTACCCTGTATCTCCAGCCACTCCCTGGTAGCTATCCAACAATTTAGAGGGGTTTCTGTTGTTGCTTTTAAAAACACTTGATTCTTTATTATTTTTCTTGATTTCAGAGAGAGGAAGGGAAAGAGAGAGAAACACTCTTCAGATGTTCCTCTGTTCAAAATAAGGCGAGCCCCCCAATTCAGGGGTTGTGGTAGAATACAAAATATACTCGCGCCGAAACCGGTTTGGCTCAATGGATAGAGTGTCAGCTTGGGGACTGAAGGGTCCCGGGTTCGATTCTGGTCAAGGGCATGTATCTTGGTTGAGGGCATACCCCCAGTAGGGGGTGTGCAGGAGGCAGCTGATCGATGACTCTCTCTCATCGATGTTTCTAACTCTCTATTTCTCTCCCTTCCTCTCTGTATAAAATCAATAAAACATATTTTAATAATAAATATATATATATATACTCGGGAGACAGGCAGCAAGGCAAACATATTTACTTCTACACAGAGGGATGCACACACAAGTCCTAGAAGCTCATGCACACCAAACAGGAAGTCTGCTCGGATTTATAATCCCTTATGCACGTGACCTGTCCTTTACTCTTGATTGGAGCTCAGGCGCACTGTCTTTCACTATTGGCTAGTTAAAAGGGAGCAATTGTCCTTTGCTGTTTCAAGATGGAAGCCCCTAGGGGAGCTGTAAGCCATGTGGCCAACATGGCAGCTTCCAAGTCATGTAGTCAAAAATGGAGGCTGTCTAAACTGTTCTTTGACAGAAAAGATTATTAGTTTATTGTCACATCCTGTAGTACCTGGACATGTGCCCTGACCAGTAATCCAACCATAGATTTCCTATTACAAAAGATGATGTGTAACCAACTGAGACACACCAGCCATGCTGGAAGTTTTTTTAATTAAAAGAATACCAAAAAACTGTGAATTTGACACTAGCTTTTAAGGGCAAAGAACCTGCTGCACCAGGACAGGGCACACATTTGTGCATGATTTTAAAATTTGGGTAGGTGACTAGGCTCAAGTACACAAATATTCTGACAACCCCAAGACCTGTTGAGAGGGGTGAAAGTGAATGATCCTGTATGGATAGGAGGTTAAATATGTTATAAACAACTGGTGAGCCAGGAGCACAGAGTTCTAAATTAACCTGTATCCCTGGGAGAGGGGGTGAGAGTTCTCAGGTACTGGGTGTATTGGAGAAACAAAGGAGAGAAACCTCTTTATCCTGGTTGGACCACACTACTGCCTGAGGAAGTATTGGCTTCCCTAGTGGTTCCAGATTCAGCCTTGCTTTTCCTGTCAAGGCCCTTGTTATTTGTGTTATACCCAGATTTCAAGATCCCCCAAAGACCACCAGGGAATCAAGTCTGATGCAAAAGTGAAGACCCTTATTCAAGTTCAAGCCCGGTCTCTCCACCCCTACCAAAGCAGTGGCAGGATGCAAAAAGCTCCATGTTCTAAGACTACAGCTTCTTTATAGGGCTTAGGGTTGGGTGGTGGGGTGAGGGCCAGCATCCTATTACACAGGTAGCTGGATGTGATTAGCTTATATGGCCTTCTGTATTCCTATTGCCTGACTTAAGGGTGGGTTAGGCAACTGGAACTATTTTGTAAAAAACACTGCTGTTTAAAAAATGTTTATTTTCTAGCCTGTGTTAGCCTGTTTGAAGATAAACTCAGCTATATGACCTTGTAGGCCAGAGACTAGATATGCCCATTATCTCAATGCCATGTCAGGATCATTTTTCAATTGAATAGAATTGTGTTGTTTTCAAGGCCAACATCGGGATAACCAAGTGCAAAAAGGGAAGTTCTGCTTATAGCCTTGCTTTGCCCTTTCAAAAGAAGGCCTACATGCTAAAAAGGGGCTATGAGACCATATATCAAGGCCTGGCCTGGTGTCAGCAATGATAACTCTATCTGGGGCATAGTCCATGGCCTCTCTGGAAGCATGGTCAAAAATTCCCACTCTCCAACAATTTGCATATAAATACTTGACTGTTTATGCTTTAATTCCTTACCTTAAGGCTAGAGTTAGTTTTGAATTGATAGTTAAAGAATATTTTTAACAATGTCAATGAGCATGAGGAAGGAATCTTATTGTTGTGCCCAGATTTCAAGATCCCCAAAGACCACAAGGGAGCCGAGTCCAATGCAAAAAACAAAGAGCCTTTATTCAAGCTTGAGCCATGTCTCTCCACCTCTAAGGAAGCTGTGGAAGGATGCAAAGAGCCCTGAGTTCTGAAAGTATAGCCTTTTTATAGGGCTTAGGGTTGGGTGCTGGTGTGATGCTGGGACCACTGAGTTGGCTGGTTCCAATTGGTGGGGTGAGGGTCAGGGTCCAGTTCCTTCCAGGGTTACTTCCTTCTGCATTTCTATTGGCTGATTTAAGGGTGGGTTGGGTAAGTGACACATTCTGTGGTTTTTGTCTGAAAGGGGACATTTCAGGGACATAGTTATGCAAGATGGAGATCACAGTACAAAATGGAGTCAGCCCTGCTCTCTGCCCTTTCATTATGAAGTACTTTCCCCTCCAGTCTCAGCAGCAGAGTCTGAGGCATCATTCCTTATTGAGAAAGATGAGGATATGCTCTGCTCCCTGGGAGAAAAAGAAGAAGAAGAAGAAGAAGAAGAAGAAGAAGAAGAAGAAGAAGAAGAAGAAGAAGAAGAAGAAGAAGAAGAAGGAGGAGGAGGAGGAGGAGGAGGAGGAGGAGGAGGAGGAGGAGGAGGAGGAGGAGGAGGAGGAGGAGGAGGAGGAGGTCAAGGCTTTGACTCTTGAAGGAACAATTAAACTATTTGTTGTTTCCTCATTTTAGATAAGAATTCAAAGTGTTCCTAAAAGATGAAATAAAGAGTGCCAGAGACCAGAATGGCTTTATTGAAGAAAAGGGTACCCCTGCCAGCTGCTTCCAGAGAGAATGAGGCAAGGAGAAACCCAGGGGTATACTTTGAAGGGGACGATAGGGAATGGGTCTTAGGGCACTCAGCACATGCTGATTGGTGACTTAGAAATCAGGAGGCTTAGGATATTTGGCAGGTGCTGATTGGTGGTTCAGTGCTCAAGAATGTGTGGTGCAGGTGGGAATTAAGTCTGTCCATCAACTGGAGGAAGAGAGGATCTATCAGTTCCCAATCATGTACATTTTTAGGAAAAGTTCCTCTTCACCAGCAGGCTCTTCCTCCTTGTATTTCTTGTCACCATACATATTCTTCAGCCTAAGGGACCTCCTACTCCAGAAAATACAGCACTAGAAAACAGATGGGGAAATGTGAACTCTTGTGTTTCCCCTGCTTTTTCCCGCCACAGTGCTTTCTTCTCCTCAAATTTGCCTCAATGTTGAGGTTAGTTGAAGATTTCTTATTATAAACTTGTGGGGAAAAGCCACTTGAAGGAAAATACATAACAACTGTTAGTGATTCATGCCATTCTCCATGTCTCTCACACATACAGTTCTGGCCTATATAATTCACACTATTTGGGAATCTGGGTCCATATCCTCAAGCAAAATCACCACAGACTTCAGACCTTGAAAATAATCCCTTGCATGCTGGGCTTCCAGTTCTCTGTGACTGTTTAAAATGGCCATACAATGTGTCTGGGAGACCTATGTATGTGGCTTGGCATGGGGTATAGGGAGGATTTTCAGTGTTGCTTACTGCATTTTTAAGCATGTGCAGTGTGCACAAAAGGTGCCACATGCATGGCAGTCCTGCAGACTCAGAGACCGAAAGTAACCACAAAGGATGCTCTGAAAATTAAACCTTTAACTACAAACAGGTTATAGTAGGTACTCTTGTCCTATAGGAGACAATTTGAGGTTAAGCTAAATCCCTCTCATTTTACTAAACCAGTATTTTAAAACCTTATATGTTAAGGCCAGAAAGTAAATATTTTAGGCCTTGCAGGACATAAATAGTCTGTCTTGCATATTCTTCTTTCAAAGCACTTTAAAAGTGTAAAAATCACTCTTATGTGCGGTAAGAAACAAACAATCTGGGGTTTGGGGGGCAGCCGCAGAGACACCAATGGGGGGGAAAGGACTCTTATGTAATACTTTAAAAAATATAGAATTTAAATTTAAAAAAAAGATAATTATAAACCCAATTTGATCCTTGGTCTCTAAACAAAATATAAATATAAGCAGATGGTATTTGAACACTTACATAACAAGGCTCATATGGCTGTGTATCATTACTCAGACTCATCACAACTTTTCTCCTTTACTGAACAGTTTTTCCTATTTATATTTTGTCCAGAGGACTATGAAACTGAAAATGCATAGGAGATATTAAATGCTTGAGGTGAGCTACACAGACTTAAGGAATTAAAAAATTTTAATGCTGAAAGAAATTGCAGAGATTATCTCATTTGAATCCTTTATTAATTTTATAGATATTATAACTAAAATCTCATAAGTAAATGCAGTTAACTTACAAATACTGAAGGGAAAGCAGGCCTTCAAATGAATCCTTACAAATTGCCCTCAAATTATTTCCACTGAGATTTCTGAAAAATAAAAAGGTCATTTCTGGATCAAAATACAAAATAACAACTATTTACTGCACAGAAAAATATATGAGGAAACCTGGGTAATGGTGCCACAATAATTTTTATTTAACTGAAGGGAGATAATCTGTTTTTTATTTAAACTAATTTTCTCAGGTACTCTTTGTGCAAACAATGGACCATTGTAGAATTGACTCACTTTCCTTCCACATCTTCCTTTTTCTCCAAACAACTTAATAATTGAAGTTACTTCAATCAAGTTAATACATATGTGTGTGTTCATATATAAATATATATATATATATATATATATATATATATACACACATTGTCATTATTTACTTGTAAACCCTTGAGAACTGGCATAATTTGTCTATTTTGTTCTTAGGCCTGTAATTCTGACACAAAAAACAGTTCCTGGCACGTAGCAGATGTTTCATAAATACTTTTTCCATGATTTCAGAAAATGAAAGATTTCATTCAGTATAATCCTTTTATTTAAAGCAAATAATCCATTTATAATGACTCTTGAGGGGAAGGACAAATTTATAGATAAGGAAATGTCTTTCTTCTCCCCTACATTTGTGACTCTTGATCGTTGGAGACAAGATTCCTTAGAAAACTGCACTTTCTTGAATAAATGCAAAAGTGTGCATGTAGTTTGCATTAGTTGATTATCCCTTTAGGTCACACTCCGGAAATTCACAATGGTAACTAGGGTAATGTCCAAGAAGTGTTTGAAACACTAGGAATACATCAACCAAGAGCCTTAATATCTGTAACACACTGCTTAATGACAGGGAAATTGTGTTCAAGGATAGGAGGTCCGTGAATAGGATTGTATTGATTGAATTCAGGGGGCCAAACCTGAATGGGAAATAAAATTACATCTTTATTTTCACAAACCTGTACCTAAAATTAGCATTGCCATGCATTGGGAATGTAGGCATCAAATCATAGTAGATTAGCAGGAGTTCATTGGGTCTCAATAAAATCACAAATATTTTCATATCACATATACATAACTCAAAATCCCATTTATTAATTTTCATCACTTCCTTGAAGTTATAACAGTTAATAGACTATCCACTATAGATTGTGTTATTTAATATAAGAGAAGCAGATTTGCCATGATTGGTTTTGCTTGGTGGTTAAATTGTTGGCCAATGGTCCAAAGGCCATGGATTTTATTCCCCTTCAAGGGCACATACCATAGTGGCAGGTTCAACCCCAGTTCCCAAACCAGCAGGAGGCAGTCAATGGATATGTCTTTCTCATGTCTTTCTTTCTCTCTCTTTCCCTCTTTCCACTTTCTCTAAAATTATTAATACAAAAAAATATTTTGGGGTGATGATTAAATAAAAGCATAATAAAGAGTAGTATCTATAATATTTTATTGCTTTAATTAAAATAATTAACTGATTTGAGAGAGAGAGAGAAACATGAATGATGAGAGAAAATCATTCATTGGCTGCCTCCTGCACAGCCCACACTGGGAATTGAGCACACAACCAGGCCTGTGTCCTTAATGGGAATCCCAGTGTGATATCCCAGTTCATAGGTTGACAATCAACCACTGACCCAAGCTGGCTGGCCCATCAGTAATCTTTTAAAAAACTATTTTCTCACTAGCTAGTGTGGCACAGTGGAGAGAGTGTCCACCTGTCGACCAAATGGATCCAGGTTCATTTCCAGATAAGGGCAAGGACCTTGGTGGCAGGATCTTCCCCAGACCAAGTCCCGGTCAGGGCTCATGCAGGAGGCAATCAATCAATGTGATGTGTCTCTCTCACATGGTTATTTCTCTGTGTTTTTACCTCTCTCACACTCTATAAAAATCAGTGGGAATCCCAATTTCAATGTCAAATAGTTCCTTATGTGTACATGTCAGCCATGATATTTCAGATCTGGTTGGTGGACAAATGGTAGTAATGCAGGTCTGACCGTCTGGGGGTGGGGCATATGTAGGGAGGGGTTTGAGATGGGAATGGGGGGATAAGGACAATTATGTGAGACCATAATCAATAAAATAAATTAAATAATTAAAATACAAATAAAGGCAAGGATAGGTATCATTAAAAAATAAATAATTTTTTAAAAAAATTAATGGGAAAATATCCTCTGGTGAGGATTAAAACAAAATTATAGAAAAAATAAAAAAAAATCTATATTTTAAAAATAGATTCCTTTTTTTCACATATATTTTAACTTATAACTCATTTAAAAACATAGCCCTCAAGAAAAGAAGCTTCTGCATATCACTTGGGAGGAAAAATGGTTAAGAAATGGTGCACTTGCAAGGTCCATTGACAACCAGTTAGAAATCTCTCCCTTTCAAGGTATAAATCTCAAGTTGACTTAGAAATCTTCAAATCTGCCTACCCAGCATTGCTCAGTGTTTGAATGTCAACCTATGAACCAGGAAGACACGGTGTGATTCTCAGTACAGGTATATGCCCCGATTCCTGGCTCAATCTCCAATGCAGGGTGTGTAGGAGGCAGCCGATTAATGTATTCTCTCTCAAAATAGATTTTTCTGTCTCTCTCCCTCCCTCCAACTTGCTGGAATCAATTTTAAAAAATCATTTGAAAGAAACAAATGTTAAATAAATATATGAAGGTGTCTGAATTCACAAGTAATCAGAAAAATGCAAAGTTGAATCAGCAAAAAAAAAGAAAAAAAGAAGAAGACAATCTAGTGGTGGAAGGATAGAGGAAACAAATACTGTAATTGCCTACTGAACAGAGTGTCAGTTGGCATAATTTCTTTGAGGGCAATTAAATTGTTGTATCAGTTTACTTTCATCCAGACAATTCCATTTTTAAATATCTATTCTACATAAATACCTGCCCATGGTCCCAAAAAGGCAGTAAAAGAATGTGTGTTGTATCAAATACATGTAACAAGAAAATCTAAACATCCAACAAAAGGGCACTTATTGAACTATGGAATAGTTTAAATGAATTGGGTAACCCTCTCTGTATCAAGAAGGAAATACGTGTAAGATATATTATGAGGTTAAAGAATCAAGTGGTAGAATGTTACTACTTACATAAAAAAAGATATGTAAAACACATAACATACCTATTTAGCTACCTGTCAATAAGTATATAGGTAAATGTGTGGGAAAAGGTCTATAAGGATATACTCTATAGCAAATATAGAGTAGCAGTTATGTTAGGGTGGGCAGGAGGGCACAAGCAGGGTTTCACTATATCTGCCATTTCATTTTTATATATTGAAAAAATAATTATGTATTACTTCTTATAATGGAAAATAAGTTTAAATTGACTCTGATTTTAAAGAGGGTCATCCAATTTCAATTTTTAAAAGAAATTATCATCAATTTGGGATACAGAGAGGGTAATACAATTTGTTGATTTGGGATACAGAGAGGGTAATACCTTTTCTCAGAGCTATTGACCTCAAAATTCTGGACCAAAAAGGATCTTACAATACACTAGTTTTTAAAATTAATTTTTGGAAAGAATATACTCACAGTTTCTCAACCAATTGGTAAGACTTCCATGTTTCTTTACCAATGTATGATATAGCATTTCCCTGCAAGTTTCTGTGAAGAAACACAGTTAATATCATTGAGTAGGTAAGAAACAAATGAATAGAATAAGTAAAACAATCATGGCAACCTTGATATTCAAATGCAGAAAACACAAGATTTCTAATTTCTACCAATATCTGCTTCCAAATTTTCACAATTAATAAAAACATTATGTGAGCTCTAGTTGGTTTGGCTCAGTAGATAGAGCATCAGTCTGTGGACTGAAGGATCCCAGTTTCAATTACAGTCAAAGACACATGCCTGGGTTGCAGCTCAATCCCCAGTAGGGTGTGTGTAATAAGCAGCCAATCAATGATGCTCTCTCATTATTGATGTTTCCATCTCTCTATCCATCTCCCTTCCTCTCTGAAATCAATAAAAATGTGTTAAAGAAAGAAAAACCAAAAACTGTAAGAATATATCCATGAATTACAAATGTTTAAAAGAAGCTGTTAAATTCCTAAGATTTAGTTTGAAACACTAACTCTTTGGATGACTTTTAATCTTTAGCTTTGTCCTCTTCTCTTAACTTACCTATTCAGTTTCCATGTTTTTTAGGAAGGTCAGAAAAAGTCAGATAGCTGCCTGCCTCTCTGTCCAGTGGACATTTCCTCTCAAGCAGAAGCCTTCCTGTTGCTTTATGCTCACCCATGAAAGATGCCCAAACTGAGCTCATCTCCTCAAACTGGCTCTCTTTCCCAACTGCTGTATGTCTGCCTGTCATACCACCATCATTCTCCTCATCATCCAGGACAGAAATTTTCCAGGCTCATAATTGATCTTTCTCTTTCCTAACCCTAACCCTAACCCATCCCTCACTCCAGTCAGTTACCAAACTTTGTCAGTTCTTTCTTTATAGTGTTGCCTGGATTTTCTTCCTAATCCTGTCACAACCATTTAGATTCAGGACCTTCTCACTGGACTCCTAGAGTATTCTATTTGGTCTCCCTGAGTCAAGACTTCCTCTTTAGATCACTCTAACTATGGAACCTAAAATATTCTTATTTCATTCATTGTCTCTCTCACCTGAAAACTTTCAGTGGATCTCCTTATCTCAGTTTAACTCCCAAACCCGTAGATCAGATAGTCAAGATGACTCTGGTTGCAGTTATTGTAGATTTCATAATCAGATTTTTCACCGCTTCCTAACCCAATTCTTTATAACCAGACTTCTCTATTAAGTACTAATCATTCCTGTAGCCATGCCTTTGTCCTCACTTTTTTACCTAAACACAGCACTCTTTAGGTCTCAGATAAATTATGTCTTATTCATGCAGCTTTCCCTGACTTCAACACCTCAATATCTACAGATTCTGCTGAATTACAGCATCTCTGGCCTGAATTTCTTTTAATGTTTAATAATATATCACCTCCTTCTTTAAATGCATATTTTCTTTCTTCTCACCTCCATTGTCATGTTTCGTAGACATTGTTATACTTCTGTTTCTCCCATAGTACTTACACATGGGTTGGGCACAAAATGGGTGATTTATATAGAAAGCCAGAGGGCAAAGATAAGTTCTAGATATGAATTAGGGATCAAATAATAATAGCCACCACAAACATATGTTAAGAACTTGTATTAGTACTATCATATATAATAAAAGCAGAACATGCAAATTGACTGAACTGTGGAACAACAGGTTGCCATGACACTCAGTGATCACCAGAAGCAGAAGCTCAATGCAGAAGCTGCCCCTGGTGGTCAGTGTGCTCCCACAGGGTGAGCACTGCTCAGCCAGAAACCAGGCTCACAGCTGTGAGCTCACTGCAGCAGCAGTGGCTGCAGCCTCTCCAACCTGTGCTTCAGTCAGATGGTAAGGAGCAAAGGATCCCAGACTGCGAGAGCTCCAGACTGCAAGAGGGATGTCTCCCGAGGGGTCTTGACTGTGAGAGGGTGCAGGTTGGGCAGAGGGGACCATAATACCCTCAGGCACTAATCTTGTGCACCAGTCCTCTAATATACACAGTACATAGTAATTCTAAAACTCACTACAATTCTATGTAATGGTAAATATAAAATGTTCATTTTACACATTAGAAAATTGAATCTCAACACTAACAAATGGTTGTTTGTTAGTACTTGTTTCAAACCCAGTCACTCTGGCTGTAGAATCTCTACTCTTAACCACTCTGTTGCACCACAACCTGTTGGGAGCCATCAGAGTTGAGACAAGCAACTCCGTCTTATGGGGTGCCTGTGGGTTTGGCCAGAAGCTAAAGATCTATTGCTTAAGGACACACCCTGCTCCAGAAGATCCCTACAATGTCCCCTCCCTGATCTTCCCTCCCATAGTTTGCCCTGCCTTGGAATGTCCCCAAGCCAACCTCCCCCTACAGCCTGTATATATATATTGCAGCTTCAACAATAAAATTGAGACTTGATCAAAACTTTGTCTTGCCTCCATTTCTCCAAGTCTCCTGTCCTCCCTCATTCCCTTCCAGGTATCTCCTCACTCCCACGTTGATCTCCTGCTGGTCAGGACAACAACCAATGGGTCTGGGAGAGGGCCATGTTGCTGTAAAGAAAATGGAGCAAAAGTATGAGGACAGTAGATGTTAAGAAATGAAATGCTAGGGCTAAAATTATTTTCTAATAACATGAGCAATTACAAGCAAAAGACTGGTTAAGGGGGAACAATAGTATTAAGGAGAATGAAAATAAGGAATATTTTCAAACAAAGATAAAAACAAGGTCATTCAACATGGTAAGGGAAAGATGAGGAAGGCCCAAGAAGACGTCAAGGAAAAAGCTGCCATGTCAACCAAGATGCAGAGAACAAAAGAGGAAAGGCAATGCTTACAAGACAATGAAGGAGCCATTGTAGGTGCTGGGCTCTCGCACTCTTTGGAGACCCTGGTTTGAGCCAAAACCAATACAAGACAGTGTCCCATTATTGCAGGAACAGAGCTCACATATGTTCATGGTGGCAATCTCTTCAGTCACTGGAGGAACTGACTCTGATGACTCCGGTTGCAAAGGTATTGTCAAATGCTAGAACTGTGCCCGTGACTTCAGAAAATGTTGGCTGCTAAACCTGAACAAGTTGTGCATGTTGAAGTGTCACTTCAGGGTGCAGTGGAGGAGTTACATTCTGCTGCAGGATCAGCCTCCAAAGTTGGTTCTGGAGTGATGGTGAGCTCCAGGTCCAAAGGTGGAAATGTTGGTTGCTGAGCCTGCATAGTCTCTGGTGGTGGATGTGGCAACTCAGGGTGCTTTGTAGGAGCTGCAGTAGGCTGCAGGGCTGTAACATCAGCTTCCAAAGTACATTCTGGAATGATGGGTACTTCCAGTTCCAATGTTGGAGATGTTGGCTGCTGAGACTGAACAGGCTCTGGAAGTGGAAATGTCATTGCTGGGTTTAGTGGAGGAGCTGCAGGCTGCTTTAGTGATGTAGCAGCAGCCTCCAATGTATGTTCAGGAGTGATGGTGAGTCCCAGGTTCACAGGTGGAATGGTGGGCCACTGAGCCTGAACAGGCTCTTGAGGTGGAAATGCCACCTCAGGGTGCTTTATGGAGCTGCAGTTTGCTTCAGTGCCATAGCACCAATTTCTGAAGTAGATATAGCTGGGGACTCCTGGGGGGATGTAGCATAATGAGCTGAGACTTTCCTAGTAGTAGATGGTGCAATATTCTTAGGGGGCTCAAAAGTTATCAAAACCCCCTGGTATACATCTTTAACCCAAATAGGCAAGAGTCCATGTTGAACTCACTTCCCTGATCTGGAAGTGAGCCTGTTGCCTTGTGATGTGAAGTATGAACTTCAACTTTCATAGATGACTTTGGAGATTGACTTCGAACCTTCCCGTGGATTCCCAAAATTTGTTTATTGGCAACAGTCCAGGGAGATAGAACTGAGCTCTTTGAAGATTGATGTTTATCTTTGAAGAGATGATGCTTATCTTGAATTTCTTGATGATGATCAAACAAAAATTTCAGTAGCTCAGAGGACACTGTAGACTCAATTGAGTCTTATTGTAGGTGTGGAAGCTGAGCTAAAGTATTCTGAGGTTTCAGAGGTGGGTGCTCTGCAAGTACAGTTGAGTCATAATGATTGATCTAAAAAAGCGTGGGATATTGCTTATCCCAAGAACAGGGCTTGGAAGAACCCAGGGGGATGGAGGTCTACAGGATAGAGTCCATCACTAACTGGGGAATCAGAGCTGCCTGGACCTGCAGCCATAACATCTGCCACAGGAAGAGAAAGTGTGGCACCCACATGTGCAGCCTGGTCATGACAAGCAGAGGTCCCGGGCTCAGTGAGCCACCAAGGAGATTGGGGCAAAGATAGTGTCCCAAGATATTGTTGCACAATGAGAGATCCAAATTATTAGAGCCTGAGAGTTTGGGGGTATCTTTTGCACACCTGTGCTTGCAGCCTGAGAGTCTGGGGGCACCTTTTGCACACCTGTGCCTGTGACCTGAGAGTCTGGGGGCACCTTTTGCACACCTGTGTCTGTGGCCTGAGAGTCTGGGGGCACCTTTTGCACACCTGTGCCTGCGGCCTGAGAGTCTGGGGACACCTTTTGCACACCTGTGCCTGCAGCCTGAGAGTCTGGGGACACCTTTTGCACACCTGTGCCTGCAGCCTGAGAGTCTGGGGGCACCTTTTGCACACCTGTGCCTGCAGCCTGGGAGTCTGGGGGCACCTTTTGCACACCTGTGCTTGCGGCCTGAGAGTCTGGGGGCAAACCCACACTTTCCCCAGGTTTCCAGCCTTTCTTTTCTCAACTTTTCTCTGTCTGTGTCTGCTTCCCAAAGGGCTCAGTATGAACTATACAGCTTTGCCCGAAGTCACGTGTTACATGGGTTCTTGTTCCCTGAGTCCTGACTGCACACAGTAGGCAGACAAGCAGGGACCAAGGAAAGGGGAGGGGTCATCCTAGCACTTTTTCGTGAAGTCCTCCAGGAGTGATTACATCAAGGTCCACACAGTATGTGTGTCTACACCCGCGGGCGGAGAAAGCCTGACCTTGAAGCAAGCCCTGCCCATTCACAGTGAGGCCCTGGAGCCAGCACTGTGACAGGCACCACAGAGGGAGGAGATGCTGCTGCCCTCTGTGCCCCTGGAATGCCCTCAGGTTCTGAGTGGCCCAGGGAGGACCATAGAAAGCTTTTATATCTTGGACCACCGTGCACCCTTTCCTGTGTGAGTCCAACCTCAGTCAGCTGGACCCGGGGCAAGGGGATCCAGGACAGCTGGAGGCCTGAGGGCCACTGCCTGGACTGCTTTGCCAGCCCATTTCCCCAGCCATTAAGGAGGCAGAGGGTGTGGGAGGATGTGGGGACACTTCTGTAACTCTAGAGAGTGCATGGGCTGCCCTCATGGTGCTGAAGTGTCCTCCACAGCAAGGAGAGGGCTTATTTCCCCGAATGGAAGTTAGAGGTCCCGAGTTCCTCAAAAAGGAAGTTAGAGGTCCCTGGAGGCACCACCACTTTTCATTCTCAAGGAAGCTGGATACTGTCCAGGGTACACACACCCTGAGGAGCACTTCCAGAGATGAGGGAAAGGCTCAGTCCCTGTCCAATGGCTGGGGTGGGCCCAGCTGCTGAGTCTGGCCCGGCCTCCCTGGGCTCGTGTTTGCATCCAGGCTCTGGGCTGCTCAGACTTGTGGCCAGGGGAGCCCACTGCTCCCCACCAGGTTCTCCACACATGCACTTACCCAGCAACCACCTCTCCCAGAGACACAGGCAAGTCTGAGAAATGTCCACAGAACTGCCAGCCAGTCCCTCCTCCAGGTGACTAAGCTCAGACCACATGGGCTCAGGGAAGTCACATCGCCTGGCCATGGCCTATCCCCTGCTCCCCAAGCAATCACTGCCTGGGCTCACACACTCACACATACACACTCACTCTCACATACACACACTCACACACAGTCACACACACACACTTACACACACACACACTCACATTCTCTCTCTCACACACACACACACACACACACACACACACACACACAATTATCCACACAGTCACACATACACTCAAACTTCCTCTCACACACAGTCACACACACAGTCATGCACACTTTCACACACTCTCGCTCTCACACACACATACACACACACACACACACATACACTCACTGTCACACAGACATTTACACAGTCACTCTCACACAAACACTCACACTCTCACACACATAGTCACATACACACTCTCACACACACACACACACACTCACTGTCACACACACACACTCACTCTCACATACATACACACACTCTCACTCTCACATACATACACACACTCATTCTCAAACACACAACTCACACACACTCACAGTCTCTCACACAAACTCTTACACACATACACACACTTTTAAACACACTAACACTCACATATTCTCACCCACTCTCACACACATTCACACACACACAGTCACATACACTCTTACACACAATCACACTCTCACACAAATTCTCACACATACACTCACCCACACCCACACATACATCCATTCACACAACATACACACACACACACTCACACACACACACCCTCATACACAAAGACACTCTCACTCACACATACACTCCTCACACACTCACTCTCTCTCTCACACACACACACACACACACACACACACTCACACATACACACAGTCACACACACATTCTCATAGACATACGCACACACAGACTCACACACACACACAAATACATAAAATGCGCCCTCTGTACACTCTGGGCCCTGCTATCCTTTAATGGGAAGAGTGGGTGCTCCACTGGATCCCAGTTTCCCTGACGTGCTATCATTTTTTTTTTTTGCTCACTTTTATTTCTTGATATATCTTTGCCCAAAGATTTTACTCTTAGTGCTTTTTTTTTAGCCTTTTCATGGTATTCTTTTTTTAAATTAATTAATTAATTTTTAATTTTTTTTATTTTTTATTGATTATGGTCTCACATAAGTGTCCTTATTCCCCCATTCCCATCCCAAACCCCTCCCTAGATATGCCCTACCCCACCCCCCCCATTGTCCATGGCCACTGGCTAGGCCCATATGTATGCACACAAATCCTTTGGTTGCTCTCTTCCCCTTACCCCCATCCCTCCTTATTTTCCCTCTGAGGTTTGAGAGTCTGATCGCTGGTTCTCTTTCTATGGGTCTGTTTATATTGTTCAGTATCTTAATAAGCACCTGGGCTGGTACCAAACATGACTGTTGTCTTGCAAGTGAGAGTGGGAGAGGACAGGGTGGCACCAAAGCCCGGGGCACATGCTGCTGGAAGCTGCTTCCTGACCTCCCCAGCATGTCCTTTCTCCCTCAGAAGCTGTCCCCGGTGCCCATGTGAGTGTGAGGTCATGTAAAGAACAACCTGGCTCCCAGCCCCCGGCCGCCCATGGACAGGAGGACTGAAAGAACCTTCTGAGATCCCTGTCAACACCGAAGTTTTATGATCCTGTGATCACCCACATTTTGTAAAACTGACTCAGGGTCTTTCATGTGCATAAAAAGAAGCAGAGACTCTATTTCAGCGATTCCCCTCCAAGGAATCTATCCTAAGGAGATAATCCAACATGTGTGCAAAGCTGTAAGTACAAGAATGTTCCCCACAGCATTATTTATGGAAGCAAAGAATTGGGAAACCTCCGTGTTCAGCAATAAAGGACTGGGTAACTCAGCCTTTCCCAGAGTGCGTTCTGGGATATAAATGGGTATAACTGAGGGGTGTCGGGGGAGAGGAAGGGGCTGTGACATTCCACGGTCCAAAATATTAAACATCACCTCTGAGAACAAAGTTAAAAACTATTCCTTTGATGTAGAATTTCATTGGCTTGTTATGCAGCACTCAATAAAATCTGTTGAATGATTGAACAGAAAATAAATGTTGATAGTGAGAATGAAAAGCTTTTTGCTTTATTTTTTTTTTAAGTCAGAGAGCACAAGCCTCCCGGTATGGGCATTTACACAGCATAAGGAATAGCGGCACATGTTTATTTCTGACTTCATTTATTCTCAGCCTTTCCCCTGGGAAAACAAAGTAGGTGAGCAGGGTTCCCCCTATAAAGTTCCTGGAGTCCAGGCCCCGCCTTGGTCCCTCTCTAGCTGCAAGACCCAGGCCTAGGGCACAGACGCATTGTTCATGGGCCTCTCCCCCAAGCCTCTTCTGTTTTCTATAAAAAAAGATTAATTTAGAATGAAAATATATATTTATTTGGAATCCTGAATCTCAGGATCTTCAACTTGCACCTACTGACATTGCAACTTCTCACAGGCAGTGTGTGCACTCTGCATAGGAGGGGCATTTCTGTTATGACTCCAGGCCCGAGGTCCCAGGCTCTTCTCCAGAATCGGATATCCGGTGAGCCTGGCGGGACTATGTGTGGGTTAGAATAACTTCTTTGTGCTCCTAGCCCAAGACTGAGTCTAAAAGTAAACAGAATATATTGCAGAATCAAGAGTTTATAAACACCTTAATAAACACCCAAAGCAAAAAAGTTATTGGTTACCCTGCCAGTGTTGTGCAGTGATTGAGTATTGACCTATGAACCAGGAGGTCACAGTTCAATTCCAGGTCAGGGCACATTCCCAGGTTGGGGGCTTGATTCCCAGTGTGGTGTGTGCAGGAGGCAGCCAATCAATGGTTCTCATCATTGATGTTTCTATCTCTCTCTCCCTTTCCCTTCCTTTCTGAAACAAATACACACACACACACACACACACACACACACACACATACTCACACACACACACACTAGTGATCCAGTGCACAAAATTCATGCACATTAAAAGGGAATTGGAGGAAACACTTTAATATTGCTATTTGCCCTTTCTCTATAAAGAAGTGTCAGAGATGAAAGAAAATTAGAAAAATGTATATGAAAACCTTCCTCCTGTCAGAGTCTGAGGCATACCACATGAAGCAGAGTAAAGTCCCCAACCACCACATGTGCCTCAAAATTGTGCTATGCCCAGACCCATCTGGCCCCACTCCTGACAAGCCCCCCAGGGTGGGGGGTGTAGCCTCAGGTCACCTTGCCAAGGTCTGGGGCACGAACTTAGGTCCCATGGCCCAGAGGAGGGGAAGGGGGAGCAGTCTGAGGTCCCCAGCCCAGTGCTGGCACAGGGGGTATGGCCTGAGGTCCCTGTCAAGCCCCATCTGGTGAGGGATGCAGCCTCAGGTCCCCTGCCCTGGCCCAGCACCATGCAGCTTCAGGCCCCTGCGGATTGCTCTTTAAGGCTCATTATGGAAACTTGACCTCTTCTGTGGGCACAGCCATATTGTTATGGTGTAATGGCCAATTTGTGCATCCCCTCTTTATTAGATAGGATATGTAAGTTATTGATTGCCCGAGCCAAGTGGTTGGCAAACTGTGGCTCTCAAGCCGCAGCAATTTGCCATTGCTAACTAATGAATTTGCCAACCACTGACATATATTGTCAATTCCTATAATTACAGGATGTAGTTGTTCCTTGAGATTATGCCCCTATTGCAATGGTCGGCAAACTCATTAGTCAACAAAGCTGCAAACCCTGGCTCCAGAGCCGCATGTGGCTTGAGAGCCAAAGTTTGCGGACCACTGACTTAGCCAGTTTTGCTTAGTGGATAGAGCATTGGCCAGCAGACTAAAGGGTTCTGGGTTTTATTCTAGTTAAGAACACATAGTTCAGTTTCAGGCTCAATCCCTGTGTGGGAGGCAACCAATTGATGTATCTTGCTCACATCAATGTTTCTCTTTGTCTCTCCCTCTCCAGTCTTCCTAAAAATCAGTGGAAAAATATCCTGGGATGAGGATTAACAAAAAAATCAATAAAAGTGATTTTCCAATGGGGGAGAAAAAGGAGACATATGTAATACGTTCATCTATAAAACTTTAAATTAATAAAATAAAAGAAAAGAAATAAAATACATTTCTTTAAAAAATTAAAATAAATAAAATGTTATTGGCCACAATGATAATAGCTAACATTTATTGAGTGCTTGGGTTTGTTAGTGTTATTATATGTACTTCTAGATGGATTAATTCATAATTCTTATAATAATACTGGAAGGTGAGCACCATAGTTATTCCCTATTGTACACTTGAGGAAAGCTATGGAACAGAGAGGTGAAGCAACTTACCCAAGGTCACACAGTTAATGATAGGACTAAGGTTTGGAGACAACAGTCTGTCTGCAGGATCCATGCCCTTAGTTGCCATATGATACTGTGTCTTAAAAAGCATTACTTTTTTTCTTGTTGAAATTTTACGTAGGTCCTCCTTTCTCCCATCATTAAATTGTGTAATTGTCCTATAGAAATATAGTAGATTCAGATTACAACATGATGGCTTTTATTAAATGAACATATCTTGTTTAGCCACCACTCAGATGACAAAATGGTACCCAAACCACAGCCCAGAGCCTGCCTGGTTCTGACCTCTCTGATAATCATTATATTGACATTTATCATCTAAGTTAGTTTTACCTGCTTTTGAAATATGTCAAATAATTAAGTATATATTCTCTCTCTAGTCTGGCTTTTCTTCTATTCACCAACAAATCTGAGAGGTTAATGCATATGGCTGAGTGTATAGCACTTCTTAATCTTTCTCCTGTTTTTGTATAGCCCAAAAGTTAAGAATAGTTTTTAAACTTTTCATTGGTTGAAAAATATGTTGTTAATATTTGGTGATGTGAAAAGTATGTTGTTCAGATCTCAGCATCCATCAATAAAGCTCCAGAAGCACAGCCATGGCCGTGGGTGGGTGGTGTGTGACTGTCTCACAGCACAGCCTCAGGCAGGAGCTGTGCCCATAGGGGCAGCACAGCAGCAAAGGCTCCCGTGTTCACCACCTGACTGTTCCACTGAACCTTGCTGCTCTGGTCAGAAGGCTTGTGTCACCCCAACATCATGTGTTGAAGTTTTCACGGTCAATGGGATGGTATTAGGAGATGAAGCCTTTTTGGGAGGTGATTAGGTCCTGAGGTTGGAGGTCTCATAACTGGGATTAGTTTTCTTATAGGACACCCCACAGAGCTCCCCAGCCCCTCTTGCCATGAAAGATTACAGATGAAATATGGCCACCTGAGAAGGAAGCCCAAAGCAGAGATGAACTCATCCAGGGATGTGATTCTGGACATCCCAGCCTCCGGAGTGGGAGAAATAAATGTCTGTTGTTATAAGCTATGTGTCTGTGATATTTTAGTACAACAGCCCAAATGCACTAAGGCAACTACTGTAGAATATTACACAAAATGGATTTAAATTACACTAAAATTTATTTCCCATTCAATTATTGATAGGTATTTGGGTTGTTTCCAGCTGTGTGTTATTAACAGTAATAGTATGTGCATCCTTGTACACATCTTTTGGTGTGCCTATGTGCACATTTTTATTGATATACCTAACTATGGAACCACTGGGTCATTGAATAGTCAGATTTTATTAGATACTATCAATTTCCCAAAGTGGAAACGCCAGATTACACTGTAGCCCGTAGGCAACTTTGTTATAAATCAGGTGATTGAACACCTATAGAGCTGTTTCTGGACTCCATCCCATTGCATTGATCAGTGTGCTATCCTTACAGTAGCAGACATTCATTACTGTAGCTTTAATCATCATGATTGTTCTTCCACCTTGACTACCTAAGAATTGCTCTATTCATTTTCATCTACATTTTATAATCAGTTTATAAATTGCTACCAAAAGTATCTGCTGGGATTTTGAATAGGAATGATTTAAGCATATATATTGATAAAAAAATATTGTAACAATTTTGAATGTTTCAATCCATGAGCATGACATTTCAGCCCATTCATTGTCAGTAATTTTTGTAGTGTGTGTGTTTGGGTGTGTGTGTGTGTGTGTGTGTGTGTGTGTGTGTGTGTGTGTTTGTGTGTTTGTGTATAGAAATCTTGAATATATTCTTTGGGCATTCTGTAGGTACTTGACGTTTTTTATATTCTTTGGAGCAAAATTTAAATCCTCCAATTCCAAACCTCTCTGGTATTCACTATTTTGAACTATAATCATAAATTAGCTTTGTCTAATTTAGAAGTTTAGGTAAGCAACAACATGGATGAAACGTACAGATATGGCTGTGAGTGGGGGAAACGCCAGGCCAGAAAGACCATATACTTTATGAGTTCATTTTTATGAAGTTCAAAGCAGCTCACCTCACTGGCCCCTGAGCCTCTAGGACCTCCTTCTCCAAGTCTTCTCAGCCCTTCTCTTCTGAGATGCCCTCCTAACTTTTCCCACCACCAGGATTTAAATTGTGTTTGAAATTTAGGGAAAAACAATCCATCTTTTACTTGAATTCCCTTAGACCTCTACAATCCTGTAGTAATGTGCAGGGCCCTCCATCAGTGCCAGCTATTACCTGTATTACCTACTTACTAATGAATGATCCTTGCCTTCCTTGGGAATAAATCAACACAACTTTGGATGTCTTATCTCCCCCAAAGTGTGCATTCATTGAAGATAAATATACATTATCTTTCAGTGTAATTTCCCTCAAACACTCTTTCAGAGTACTGTGTTCAGAAGGAATTTAAAGTCCATTTGATTCAATCCTAAACTCATTTCTCTGAACATATTTTAGCTGGAGATGGATGTGAATTGGTTAGCCATTTCCTATTCTTTCTGTAATTGACTCATACATCATACACATAGTAATTCATGGATTTTAAATCTTCTAATGCTAACCTCTACAGAGAATTAAGAGAAACATATTTTTGTTTTTATTTTTCTCTCCCCCCTCCTCCCCTCTTTTTGGTGAAAGAGGCACACAACTAGTTCAAATAGATATTTTGAAGGACACTTTGTCATCAGGCGTGTATTTTTTTTTTTCTTTCAGCTTTCAAAGTCCCACAGAATGAGGCCATGAAATTATAGAAAATGGAGATCTGTTATCCATAATTTGCAGTTGATGACATGGAAGACCTCCCTGTGTGTATTAATAAATCAGTTTTTAAAATGCCAGGCAGCATTTTGGCTCATAAGTTTTGATGGTGGCCTGTCTGACCCAAATAACTTGTTTCCTCCATTGGGAAACCCTTACAAGTAGCTGGGCCAGTTTAGAAAAGAGAAAAGCGAGAATACAGAGAGAAGGAGAGGAAGGTGGCCAGGCTGGACACATTTTACTCCAAATAACGAGGGGATGAAAATGAGAAAGATTGAACTACTGACCAAGGGAATGTGTGGAAAGCCTATGCACAAGTCATTTGCGGTTTATGTTTTGTGTGCTTTTTTAATCTCACCCCAACAGCCAACCTGATCCCTCAAAAATGCTCCCAGCAGCTGGCTCCTAGCGATAAGGCAGAGGCATTTCACAGCCTAAAACTAATCCTGTTTCAGAATTTGAAGTAAGATGGACCACACTTTTTTCATAATGTTTGTTAAAGTTCAAAGCAAGAACTTGTACCACATGTGAAGGATACTCTTGGGTCTAAAATACAAAACAGAGGGAGAGAGAGTGGAGATGCAGCAGGAGGCAGCGGGGGAGTTGGAGGGAAGATGTGGGTCTCTTTCCAACACATCTTCAGAGTCATCCATATTGGAGGGAACATAGTCTGATCCAGTTGCTGCCCACATGAGGCAAACACTGCTATGGGGATTGCTGCGGAGGCTGCCGGACCTCTAGGGACCGGGAAATGCCCCCAATGTCCTTGGATTTTCTAGATGCACATGGATGAGGGGCCGGAAGGGAGGGGACAACTTCTGAATCCAGAGAAGCAGCTCCATCCTCTGCCATGCCTCCAGATCATTCCGTGAGCAGCCCTGACACAGACTCTATATCATTTGCGTGGACATCATTGGAAAGAAGCTGTAGGCTATGACAGAAATGCTCATTAACTTCCTTCTCTTGAAACTTCTTCCCATCTTGTTTATGTTAATGGGTCTGAAATGTTTTCCTTCACATGTGTTAACTTGGGTGTAAGTCAATAGCTTCAGGCGAAGAAAAATAAAAAGTAAAAACACAAAAAACCCTCCATCCTTAAGTTAGCCAAACCTGCAGGCACCCAGCAATTGGTCATCCTTATCCCTACCACCTCTCCCTATTTCAGTTTCTTTTCTTCCAAATCATCTCATGAAACCACATTTTGAGATCCCAAACCCACATGGATCAGAGGACAAAGAACAAAACAAATAAAAAATCCCTTGCCCTGACCAGTTTGGCTCTGTGGATAGAGTGCCTGCGGGCTCAGGGGTCCCTGGTTCAATTCCAGTCAAGGGCATGTGCCTTGGTTGCAAGCACATCCCCAGAAGAAGGTGTGTGGAAGGCAGTTGATCAATGTTTCTCTCTCATCTATGTTTCTAGCTCTCTATCCCTCTCCCTTCTCTCTGTAAATAATAATAATAATAATAATAATAATAATCAATAAAATATATGAAAAATACCCTCTCCTGCCATTTCAGTTTACTACCACACAGAGAATATTTATACATTTACACCATTCTCCATCATTTTCCCTTAAAGATCTATATAAAGTGCTTTATTTCTATTTCTACTTTTCCAGTTTCTGGTTGTTATTAAAGAACTGTGCCAATTATTATCTTATCAGTGAAATGTTTCCTAATTCCTAGGAAGAAAAATCACTTTCTTCATTGTGCCTTCTAAGCCTTCACCACATACAACAATTGGGGTACTTGGCAAATAATCACAAAACAATTTAATGTCCACTCCTACTAGATGGTGAGCAAAACAGGAAGGGAAGTTTTTCCAGGGACAGCACTGCATTCATATCTTCTAGCTAGGTTGGCACAAAGTAGATAGATACACCTTAACATATTAGGTGGGTGGGTGGTTGGATGGATCAATGGATGGGTAAATTGTTTATTAGGTGGAAGTAGAGGAATATTGCTGTATTAAACTACTATTTTTGAGAAATAGCATGTTATTCCACTTCTTAATATTTGATGGCTGACAATACTTGAGCATCACCGATCTGTTCCCTTTATGCTCCACACCTGGCCAAGCAGGTAAGACTGTCTGGGTGTCCATCCTGACCAGAGCTCTGTTGGTTAGAGCACCACCCAGTACACCACAAAAAGGCTGTGCATTCTATTTCTAACCAAGGCACATACTAGGTTGTGGGTACAATCCCCAGTCAGGGTGTGTACTGAAGGCAACCAATAATTCCTTCTCACATCTCTCTCTCTCTCTCTCTCTCTCTCTCTCTCTCTCTCTCTCTCTCTGTCTTTCTCTCTCTCTCCTCTTTATCTAAAAATCAATAAGAACATATCATCAGGTGAGGATTAAAAAAAGAAAAAGAATGTCTGGTGCCCTCTCCATGGATATTAATGGTAAGAGCAAACCATGCAGGTGAACTGTCACCCAGTCCCCTACTCGTAAGCACCATAGATTCCCCAAGATAGTTTCCTTTCCCTGATTTCTCAGGCCATTTTTAGACAGTTTTGGAATTACCTTGAAAGTCTTATTGAGTAACAAACTTGTTCATTCTTGCAACGGTGTGTGTGTGGCATTATCAGTTTCAAATTTTGGGAGGAGATCTACCCTATTTCTGAGGTGTACTTAGTGACTTAAAACACAAATTCATTATCATATAGTTCTGTAGGTCATCAGGGACATCACTGGGCTAAAGTCAAGGCATCAACTGGTCTGCATCCCTTTCTGGAGACTCTAAGAGAATCCGTTTCCTTGCCTTTCCAAGTTTCTGGAGGCTGCCTGGATTCTGGGCTCTCAGCTTCCTCTCCCATCTTCAAAGTCACCAGTGTAGGATTTCTCTAGCAACACCTCTGTCATCAGATCTCTTGGTCTATCTCTAATCACTGCTGGGGAGGTCTTCCACTTTCATGTCATTAAGTTGGGCTCACCTAATAGTCTTTCAATCTCAATGTCTATACTCTTAATCACATATGCAAAATATTTTTCCATCTATCAATATATTCACAGAGTCTAGAGATTAATATATGGCATTCTTTGAGGGAAGGCACTATATTCTGCCTACCAAATTAAGATATATATATACATATACATTTGCTCTAGCTATTAGGTTAACCTTTACAAAAATGAAGCAAAGTTTTGATTAGAAGAATCCAGGTCAACAATAACAAAAACTTAGAGATGCACAGAGATTTATTACAAGAAATTGGCTCATGTTTATATGAAGGTTGAGAAGTCTAGGGCCTGCCATCAGCAAGCTAGAAATCCAGGAAAGCTGGTGGTGTGATTCCATCAGTCTAAAGCTCTAAGAACAAGGGAAATTGATTGTGTAAATTCCAGTCTAAATTCCAATGTCCCAGCTGAAACAATCAGGCAGAGAGAGAGAGAGTTCACCCTTCCTCCACCTTTTTCTGGTGTTCAGGCGCTCAGTGGATTGGATGATGCCCATCCACACTGGAGAGGGCAGTCTTCTACCAACTCAAATGATAATGTCTTCTGGGAACACTCATACAGACAGACCCAAAATATATGTAACCAAATATCAAGGCACCCTGATGTTTGTGATCCAGTCAAGTTGGCACTGAAGCTCACATCACAGGCAGAATGATGGAGGTGGGTTTTTGTGGTGCTGTTACTTTCTACTAAGGATAACCGATTACTTCTCAGCCTCTGCTCCCTGTGACCAGCATAAGAAAGAAAAAGGGGTTAGGGCACAGTCTTGCTGGGAAAATCATTAAGTAGTGCTTGCCTCAAACCAGTGCTCTACCTTCAGGAGCATCCTGGTCAGCCGAGACAAAGGACCTGCACACCTGGTTTACCAGAGTGCCTACCTGATCAGAATACAGTGTTACCAGGTCAACACGTGTGGCCTCTCTTCCTTTTGGCAGCTCTGTGAGTTGGTCTTTTAACATTCCAATTTTAATCGGGAAGGCACAGATTCCAGAAGTTAAGTAAGCTGCCCAAGCTTACTCAGTTACTAAGTGGGATTTCTACTAAGCCTTTGAGTCCCAAGATGAAGGCTTTTCCCTACATGCCATGATGTAGAAGCCACTGTGAGTGGGCACTGCACAGTGCTGGCGAGTGGCGATGGTGTCCCTACCAGTCATGATGTTAGAAGACATCCTGAGCACTCCACAGTGCTGGAGAATGGCAATGGTTTTTCTTATGCCAAGAGCTCTGAGACTAGATAGGGTGTGCTGCAAAGTTGACTTAACATAAAATGGGAAAGTAAGGTTTTCCTTCCTACCCAGACACTTTTATTTGTAAGATCTTGGGTTGCATTTTTTTTTTCTGGAGATAAAGCCCTAAAACAGTACTTAAATCAAATCAGAAGGCCATGCTGGATAGAATGTTTTAGTTCTTTGTAGCTCTAGCCTTCACTTTCCAGAATAAGACATTTGTTGTGTATTGAAAGCCCTAAATTGTATTATTCTTAATAGTGCAATCTCTACCCATAAAACTTCAAAACAAATTTAGAACAAAACTCCAGAGCGACTCACACTATTTCAGTAACACCAAGGAGGTCAATGTGCTGAATAATAAGTAGCACCAGCCTGTAAGTCAAGAAAATTTGCTTTGAGTCTATCCCTATCATTTATTAACTATGTGACCTCTGACAAATATCCTAGACCCGTGGTCAGCAAACTGAAGCTTGCAAGCCACATGCAGCTCTTTGGTCCCTTGATGGTGGCTCTCCCACATAATACCATGGATTGGGAGAGTCTATTTTGAAGAAGTGGTATTAGAAGAAGTTTAAGTTTTAAAAAGTGGGCTCTCAAAAGAAACTTCAATCATTGTACTGTTAATATTTGTCTCCGTTGACTAATTAGTTTGCCGGCCACTGTCCTAGACCATGTACCTCCGTTGACTCGTCTATAATTTCGGATAAATATTTGCCTTATCTCTTTTTAAGGTAAAATATCACATCCTCATTAGTGTTGTTTGAAATCCATCCATTTAAGAAACCTGCTGCTGACTGGGGTCCAGAAGGAAAGAAGGACAAGGAGAAGAGATGAAGAGACAGAGTGGATTTTAGGAAAATTAGTGTTTCTTTACTTTTACCTACAGGTAGTAGAATCTTTCAGTTCCTCATTTAGTTCCCAATATTTTCCAAGTGAAAATTGTGCTTAGTATACTTTTTGTTTTCCCCAATAAATATCATGACTATGAATATTAGCAAGGCACAGACTTTTCCCTTCTTTACTCTGTTGGTGTCATTAAAACAACCAAGGTCCTTTAACTGTAAAAAACTATGCAAATGTAAGTCATTGCAGCTATTATTATTATTATTATTATTATTATTATTAGAATCAGCGCTATGTGATAGAGTAGAAGGAACTCTGGACCAAGCATCAAGAAACAACCCTGCCAATAATTAACTGGACGACCTTGAGCAAATCAATTAACCTCTCTCTGTACCTCATCTTCTATATCCACGTGAGAAGTTAGAACACATGCTTTCTGGTAGGCTCTTTTGGCTCTAAATTTTAGTCTTTAACATTGAGTAATTTCAGCACATGTGCTAACCCTCTAAAGGGCTGGTTCTCGGTCTTGTGGCCTGAATGCATTTCTTGTCCCACTTATTTTTAGCTCTGGTGGTTGTTTTGATGTGTCTGCCTCCACAGAAGCACATGGCATGGCAGTGACTTTATCCCCAGGCCTGGTTACTGGATTAGAGGAGCTCATCCAACGTGTGCAAGTCTCAGTAACCATCGTTTCACTGCACTGAAAGCTTGTGTTCAGAGAGGCAGACATGGACACTCCCAATGAATATTTCTAGAGAACTTCAGTATAATATGCAAAGAAGGGAGGTGGCCTCTGAGCTCTGTCCCCACCAGGACTACTTAAGAGATCTCTGAACTTGATATCACCCACATCTCTTGATCTGATTTAACTTCTCCACAGCCCCGGTGAAATTTATAAACATTTAATGCCATAAAGATGAAGGGGAGTCTGGCTGGTGTGGCTCAGTGGTTGAGCATTAACCTATGAAACAGGAGATCACAGATCAATTCCCAGTCAGCGCACATGCCTGGGTTGCAGGGTCAGGCCCCAGCAAGGACTTTGTCTCATCATTTATGTTTCTTTCTCTCCCTCTCCCTTCCTCTCTGAAATCAATTATATATATAAAATATGAAAGAGAGAGGGGATGAAGGGAGGAAGAGAAGAAAGAAAAAATGGAAGGCCGGCTTCTTCTGTTTCTAGCCACAAAAATCTGACTCATATTGTGAGCCCATTACTTAGTGTTTCCACTATGTTGTGGACAAATGTAATGAGCCTAAAATCTGCCTTCAACCTTGACATAAATATACATGTTCTATAGGGCAGAGCCTTACACCTTACATTAGAAACACTTTCCCAGATTGAAGCTAATCTTTGTTCATCTTTGGATCCAAGTGCTCAATAAGGTATAATGCTTCCCAGTTGTATTGTCCTTCCACATATAATGTCTTACCTGCCTACATAGAGAAACTGGATACATAGCTCAAATACTTTATATGTCAATTATATTAAGTAAAACTGGGGCTGGGGAAGGAGGAGCCATAGAGATTACAAATGTATATGTAAAAATAGAAAAGAAAATATATGCTAGGATTGCAGTACATCATCAATAGTCCAGTTATCCCATATAAAGAAAAAAGAATGGGTCCAGTGTGGAAACATTGTATCTGTACATATGGCATGTGTTTCTGTAGGTGCTCTCAATGTCATCAGATGCCTTGACTGGCAGGCCCTATCAAAAGCCAGACCTGGTGTGGGGCTAACAGTCTGGCCTGATGGGCATTTAGATCATGACTGACTGGTTCAAGGTGCTGATTACTATTTGAAGCAGCTCCTTTTGAAGATTGGAACACATGTCTCTCCCCAGTTTTCACTTTCCACCCATTTCCCACAATCCATCCATGTGCACAGGAGTAGCTTGTTCCAAAACCTCTATGAATGTCAGAGGAATAGGCTAAAGTTTCAGAACAGGATCAATCTTAAATCTGACTAGGCCCTGAATCAGGAATTTTGTGTAGGAGAACTGAGGATTAAGCTATTCCATGAAGGGGCCCGGAGATGGCAATGAAATTTCTAAGGGATTTATTTGGTACAAAATGCTTTTCACAGATGTAATTATTAATCACATTCACATGTCAGTGATCCAACCTGCCAGTTCTGTTTGATGGACGCTTTGAAGGTGCCTCCAGTACCAGGAAAGAGACAGAATTGCCTGCAGGTTGGCACTTGAGAAGCCAGGCTACCAGGACAGCACAGGTGCAGCTAGCTTCTGGGTGATGTTAATCAGAGTTAGGTGCGTGGATTTAAGAGGATCAAAAGGGATTTTTAAAAATTGTACATGAGCCCAGAAGAAAGCCCATAAAATCATTTCCTTGTGTCTGTGGGTTACACCCATGAATGGCCTGCCAAACACAGACAAAGAAGACGTGGTGTCCCAGAAGGAAGTCATTTCTAGTTGCTGTTGAGGAGGATGGTTTCCCTGTTACCTTCAGGGGATGAAAGCTGAGCCCCCAAGTTCATGGAAACCAAAGGGGTGTGTGCTATGCAGTAGCTGCTCCAGAATTGCTAATAATAGAGTAATATGCAAGTTATCCATCACTTCCCTACAAGCCACACACATCAGCCTATCAGGAGCAAGTATGGAAATTAAGCCAACCAAGATGGCTGTAGCCATGGAGAGAGCAGGAGCCAGGCTTGGGTTTCTCTGGAATGGAGGAAGCCAAGCTTCTTCAATTGTTGCCCTTAATTACATTCCCTTACTTACTTCCTCTGGGAACTCCCTTCATACTCAAGATGAAATTTCTGAGAGCTGGTTTATGAGTTGGGCAGGGCAAGAAGAAGAAAATGGAAACTGGAGAATCAACCACTTTCTGATAATGGACCTTATTACCTATCTCCATGATCATAGCACTTACCACATTGAGTTATATATGTTATTTATGCTATTTTCTCTTTTAACAATTGACACCATGTCCTGTTGACGTTAAACCTAATTCATACGTGTCTTTGTGGATTTCAGTCAAATCCTAGCACATGCTGATGATAACATGCATTTTCTAACATAATCTCTATTTCTTATATTTTGTTCTTTTAATTGAATATATAATTCTATATTAGTAATTATATATGTAAGATGTCACATATCCATATTAAATCCAGGAAATAACCCTTTGTCCTATGTGGTTTTACCTGAATTGGAAAATAACATACTTATATACAAAGTATGCGCTTATTCTGCCTTATTCTGTTGAATGAGTAATGTGAGGGAGCCTTAGGATACTTGAAATGTTTGTGCAGCATCTTAGACAATTCCCAGGAGGTAAATTGATGTTCCCTGATGAAATTATGTACCTAGGATGATACAGATAGACTTGTTCAGTTTTATATTTCACTGAGTGCATTATTTACCAATGTTTCTCCAGCGATAATCACACCTGATACATGGTGGAACTTGAAAATATTTGGTGAATGAATGGATAATTCACTGATTTGGCTGATAGTATGTGTTATGCTCAAGACCTGCTATGCAGTTGAAATACTAACAGGAATAAAAAGATCAGGAAGGCCATGAGTCAAGGTTTTCATCATTGGGGATGTATTAGTGGCAGAAGTAGCCAGCAGGCAACACTGTGGATCCTCAGCATGGAGGACCTTGATTTGTACCCTAGTTTTCTAACTCATTCCAGCCTCTTTGAGGCCCCATGTCGGTCAAGCAGGGTGCCCCAACCATGAGCACAGGGAAATCCGGCTGAACTATTCATGTTCTGAAACATCATTTTCTAGTCCTGCTCTGTGCCCTCCTCATTGCTCCCAACCCCTGGCCCTGCTGGGTTGATTTCATTTCAGTTTCTGTAGTTTCATTTCTCCAGGTGTCAATAACAGCTCTCTCCCTTCAAGAGCAGAAGCTCCATGGATGCTTCATGGATTACACTTCTCTTGTATGGTCCAGCCTCATCCTCCTTTTTTCAGGTGTGGCCCAGAGTCAGATTGCAGCAGGCCTGGCTCCACCTTTCAAGCAGGTAGAAGTAGTGACCTGGTGACCCCTTTTTAGCATCCTCCATGCATCTCCTTCTCTGTGCATTTCTATCCGGAGTTCTTTTCATGCTCCTCTGTATGTGTACAGTGGATCAAAGCATACAGGTGGGCATGGCATTAGATCCTTCCCATTGTTCCTGTGCTCTTTCTGTATTCCCCAGTCACTAAAAGGCATTCCCTCCTACCCAGCTTCCAAGCCAGTAATGTGGGAGTCACCCTTGACTTATCATAGCACTTCACCTCCTTCATCTACAGTAACTTCCCCCTTATATTTGTGGTTTCACTTTCCTTGGTTTCAGTAAGCCTTAGTCAGTTGCGGTCAAAATATTAAATGGAAAATTCAGATGTAAACAATTTATGGGTTTCAGCTAAAACCTGTTTGGCTCAGTGGATACAGAATTTGGCTGAGGATTGAAGGGTCCCAAGTTCGATACTGGTCAAGGGCATGTACGTTGGTAGCTGGCACATTCCCAGGAGGGTGTGTGCAGGAGGCAGTTGGTAGATGTTTCTTGCTCTCTATCTGTCTCTCTTCTTCTCTGTAAAAAAATCAGTAGAATATATTAAAAATAAAACAAAACAACAACAATTCATGAGTTTCACATTGCATGCTGTCCTGAATCATGTCTTGGCCCAGTGCATCCAATCACATTAAAATGTAAACCTTCCAGTTAGTCACTTAGTAGCCATCTCAGTTATCAGATTGACTGTTGGTATCATGGAGCTTATATTCAAGTAATACTTAATTTACTTCATGGATGGCTCCAAAGTGCAATAGTGATGAAATTGGCAATTAGAATATGACAAAGATAAGCTGTCAAGTGCTCCCTATAAGAGAAAAGGTGTGCATGTGGTATAGGAAAGAACATAGTATATATAGGGCTCAATACTATACATTCCACTGGGGGTCTTGGAACGTATCCCTCACAGATAGGGTGGCTACTGTATTCAATCACAGACTTGATTGCATTTAGAAATTAAGTATATCTGCTTCTCACCATTCCCACTGCCAGTCATACATCAGACCTTCATCATTTTTTTCCCATGACACATGTAAGAGTGTCCTATCCACTGGATTTTCTTCCAGTTTGCCTCTGTCAAATCTGTTCCATCATCAGACAGCATCCAAAGTGATTTTGCTGAAGTGCAAATCAGTTTCTTGTCTCTTTTTCTTGAAAATCCTTCAAATACTCATCATTGTTTCCAACATGAGATGGAAACTTCTCCTCTGTCACATGACTTCTGCCTCCCATTTGGCCACATCCCTTTACTACCTTCCAATCATGTAATTCCTTAAAAGTACAGGTCTCTTTTCTGCTTTTTAGGATTGAAGTGTCAACTTGGCAAGGCACAATTTCCCCTTTTTGTGAATCACAGAGAAGAATGAAATACTATAAGCATAGATACATCCCACAATCTCTGCAGAGATTAATATTTATAACAAATAAGAAAAACAACTATTTCATTCCCTTAATTTTTTAAGAAAGAGAGAAACTCAGATGTTCAAAGATATGCAAAACGTAAAATTGAAAAACAATTTGCATAATAATTATAAAACAACGAAAGTTGTTAAGCTTTTAACATCAATTTAAAATAGGCAAGTTTTTCTTTTCTGATTTACTTACACCCTGGTGCTAGACCTCTTTAGTCTCATTTCCATGTTGATGATGTATTAGATGTGTGTTCTGTGAGTTAGTTACCTGTGTGTGCTGAAGTTTCCTTATCTGTGACAGGATAATTCTAGTAAGATCAAATACATTTGTATCTATAAAAGATTTAGTGCCCCTCTGGGTCATAGTAAGTGCAATTTTTTAGGTACTATTATCATTATTACTGAATATTTCAATGAATCCATTTTATACATTTAAAAGAAGGACAGGCCTCTTGTTCTTTGCTTGAGTAAATCCATCCCCACACTCTTTTCCTGGCTAATCATCCTTCAATCTCAGCTCAATTTAAAACATCTTTTTATTGGTTATTTTAGAGAGAAGGGGGGGTAGAGAGAGAGAGAGAGATAGAGAGAGAGAGAGACAGAGAGAGAGGAAGAAACATTGAAGTGAGAGAGAAACATTGATTGGTTGCCTCTGTGTATGCATCCCTAAGCAGGAATCTAACCAGTGACCTTTTGGTGCATGAGATGATGTTCTGCAGACTGAGCAACACTGGCCTGTGCTCAGCTGAACTTATACTAGATAAAGGTTAAAATAAACTGAATGGACCAATCTAGGTAATAATAGTTAATTAAAAATTATTCGTGGCCCCGTGCATGAAATTCATGCACTGTAGTGGTGGGGGAACCTTGTCCCTCAGTCTCACCTCTTGCAATCCAAGACCCATTGGCAGACATCCCTCTTCCAGACTGGGACCCCTCACTCCTTATTATTGACCTGCTTGTTGTTCCTTAGTGCTTGGCTCATTGCTCATTAGCACTGCCATGGAGGCAGGAGAGGCTCCCACCATCAGCACTGCGCTTGCCAGCTGTGAGTGCAGCTTCTGGTTGAGAGGGGCCCCTCTATGGGAGTGTACTGACCACCAGGGGGCAGCTCTTGCATTGAGTGGGGTTCAGTGCACATAATAATGACTGGTCATTCTGATCATTCTGCCTTAAAAATTGCTTAGGCTTTTATTATATAGACTACAAGCCTAGTGCATGAAATTGTGCATGGGTGGGGTCTGGCCCTCTTGGCCCCAATTGGGGCAGATCCGGGCCAGGCCTGTTGTGGGGAGGAGATAACAGGAGGTTGGCTGGCCAGCCCACCTAGGGCCAGATCTGCAGAGAGGATTGGCAGAAGTGGATTGGCCGACCGAGGGGAGAAGCTGTGGATAGTGCAATGGCCAGCCCCTCTGCCGAATGAGATGTGGAGGGGGGCTGATAGGAAGAGAGGGCCATGGGAAGTTGATGGGCCAGCTCTACTCCCAATTGATGACTTCGGGTTGGCCTGATCAGGACAGAGTTGGCTGGGGGTAGAGGCAAAGGCTGGTGGGGTTGGTGGAGGCTGTTTGGAGGGGGTCCAGTTGTGGGAAGGGGATATGGAATGTGGGCTGGCTGGACCTGCCCCTGAATAAGGTGAGGAGATGATCAGGGAAAAGGGGCTATGGGTGGTTAGCTGGCCACCCCCGCCCTCAATTGGTGTGGAGCAGGCCCATCAGGGGCGAAGCTGCCTCAGGGAACAAGAGAGGGCCATTCAGGTGGTGGGGGCTGATTGAGATGGGGCCGGCTGTAGGGAGGTGTGGTGGGTAGTGGAACAGCTGGTCCCATGCCTGAATGGGATGGGGGTGGCCATCAGGGACCATCAAACTGGGGGAGGGGCCACAGGTTGTTGACTGGCTGGTACTGCCCCTGATCTGGGTGGATGGGACCGGGTTAGGGGAGGGGCTGTGGGCTGATTGGCAGGGGCTGGCTGGTTGGCATGAAGGGCTTTAGGAGACTGGCCAACCAGCCCCACCACCTGATTATACCTGTGCACTAGCCATAGTGGGTGTCATAGTGACTGGTCCTTATGCTTGTTATAGTGTTCTGGTCACTGGATTTATATATATATATATATATATATATATATATATATATATATATATATATCCTATTTCCCCAAAACTAAGACAGTGTCTTGTATTAATTTTTGCTCCCAAAGATGTGCTAGGTCTTATTTTCAGGGGATGTCTTATTTTTCAATGAAGAAGAATATGGTACACATTTATTGTTTATAAAAATAAAGGAAATGTATTACCTGTTTACGATACGGTAGTACAGTAGTTGGCAACACAAACCAGACAAACTGTGAATCCTACAGTGTCAAGAATTTACTCATTTATCCAAGGACAATCACGTCATCTTCTTCTGGATCATCATCATAACAATCAAATTCCTGAATTTTCTGTTGAATTTCTTGTGACTCCATTTCTTTCAGAATCAGTGGACCAAACCTCTCATATTTAGCCTAGGGGGGCCTTATTTTCGGGGGATGCCTTATATTTCACTAAGAAGGAAACCTGTAAGTAGGTCTTATTTTCAAAACAAGGTAGAAGCCTGATGCATGAAGATTCATGCCAGAATGGCCTTTCTTTCCCTGGATGCTTAGACTGCCTTCACTGTGGCCCAGAGCCACCTTTATGCCTTCCCACCCTGCTCAGAACCCCAGAACTTTTGTATGCAAATTAACCCACAATCTTTGTTGGGTTAATTTTCATACTCACTCTTGTTTGGCTGGTGGTCCTTGCAAGGGTTTGGTCAATTATTATGTTACTCTTTTATTAGGTAGATAGATGGTATAACATTTTGGTGTATTCATAAAATAAAATATGCATGCCAATTTTAAATAACATGAGTCTTTAAGTACAGGGAGGAATATAAAGTAATAATAATAAGATATGCTTGTTCAAAAAAGACTATTAGATAATAGTAGCAAAATACAAAACTACTTTTATGTACAGAATGCTGGGCAATTTTTGTTTTCTTGTTTTCTTCTTCTTTTTTTATTTTGTTCAGTGCCCATATATATTTTCTATTGAAAATAAAACAAGCTAATAAATTTTTTTATAAAAATCAGATATCAGTTTTGGGGGACGACTTTCTTAATACTTAACCACCACTTTCCAAAGCATGTGTTCCCTGCTTGACATAGTGCCTGTCCTATGAAAGCACTTTTTGAAGGAAGTAAGATGCTTCATGAAGGATCCTGAAGATTTGCTTGAACTCATCAAATACTAGAGACACTTTAAACTTCTGTCAAGAATTTAACTGTCCCTGAAGTCATTTCCTTCCACCTTTGACTGCCAAATAACAGGCTGTGATGGGGTCGAAGGCCATTTCTACTTTAAGAAGTGTGGGGCTGTAAGTGGCAGCATCCTTGCAGTGGGTGTCTCGCTGACTTGGATGGGTGTGGGAATGTATGGAATAAAATGCCTGGTCCTATGGATGTCTTTAAAAAAGAAGAAGAAGAAGAAGAAGAAGAAGAAGAAGAAGAAGAAGAAGAAGAAGAAGAAGAAGAAGGAGGAGGAGGAGGAGGAGGAGGAGGAGGAGGAGGAGGAGGAGGAGGAGGAGGAGAAGGAGAAGAAGGAGGAGGAGGAGGAGGAGGAAGAGGAGGAGGAGGAGGAGGAGGAGGAGGAGGAGGAGGAGAAGGAGGAGAAGGAGAAGGAGAAGGAGAAGGAGAAGGAGAAGGAGAAGGAGAAGGAGAAGGAGAAGGAGAAGGAGAAGGAGAAGGAGAAGGAGAAGGAGAAGGAGAAGGAGAAGGAGAAGGAGAAGGAGAAGGAGAAGGAGAAGGAGAAGGAGAAGGAGAAGGAGAAGGAGAAGGAGAAGGAGAAGGAGAAGGAGAAGGAGAAGGAGAAGGAGAAGGAGAAGGAGAAGGAGAAGGAGAAGGAGAAGGAGAAGGAGAAGGAGAAGGAGAAGGAGAAGGAGAAGGAGAAGGAGAAGGAGAAGGAGAAGGAGAAGGAGGAGAAGGAGAAGGAGAAGGAGAAGGAGAAGGAGAAGGAGAAGGAGAAGGAGAAGGAGAAGGAGAAGGAGAAGGAGAAGGAGAAGGAGAAGGAGAAGGAGAAGAAGAAGTAGTGTGGGGCTGCCTGGCTTAGCGGTGGAGCATGACTGTTCTGATTAACTACTTCAACAAGTTCACTGTACTCCAGACTTCATCCTGAACCATGCACTTTGGATAATTGTGTACTTGTTTCTTCAATCTACAATCTCACTTCCCCCAAGTGACTTGGCTACTATATTTTCAAAATCCAAAGGATTTACCTCTTTCTGGTTTATAATCTTAGCAAAATGATCGTATGTTCCAGCTCACCTTGGGATTCCAGTCTCAGGAGTGTCTTGCAAGGAATTATCTAGATCTAGGCATTCCACCTTCTTCTGGCTAGTGTTCTCAACCCCAACAACCAATATTCTCCCCAACACTCATGTATCTCAGCACTGTCTTTCTATGAGAACACAGAAGGTCAAGATTAGCCACCTCCATTTCCTGCTCCTCAGCATCTTTGTAGTCTGTTTGAGAATCTGGTACTGTCAGAGTTTCTCTGTATGTTCCATCTCAGAAGGTCATACTTTTTAAGGAAGTTTGGTCCTCTTTGGACCTGAAAATTGAGACCTTAGGTTAAATTTTCTAAGGTTTGCTTCCTATCCTATACAAAACAGACTGGGTTCAGATAAAATCATGGATAAGGATATACTGAGGAAAATAAGAAGTACTAGGAAAGGTCTTTGCAAGGCCATATTACTGCTGGAGTTGCTAGCCCTGCCTAAAGCTCCGAGAGCTGGGAGGACAAAATGACAAAAGATGTGAAAGTGCCCAGAATGCAGTTATGAGCACAGTGCCAGTCAAAGGTCTAGAAGTGGAACCTCTATATTACCATGAGTAAGGGGAAGTGAAAGGTTTCCCTGCAGCAAGAGGGTAGGTGAATGCATGTGGAGCTTCCTAGAACCAGGGTTGACTCCTGCTGTCACAACTCACATTCTTAAACTGGAAAGAGTTAAGTCCTAGAATAGTATCCCCTGCAATAAATCTAATTGGTATGGGGTGTGAGGGCTGGGAAGGAAGGGAATTACCACCTCTTTAGGGCTTGGGAATCACATTTTGAGTAGAGTCTGAGAATGTCCAGTTCAATCTTACTTCACTTAGCTAAATGGAGTTCACATCCTGAGTCTATGTTACCTATCATTCCCCCTGTACGCCATTAAAACTGATAGTTTGATTTAAATATTAGGAGGCTTTTGGAAATTTTATAATGTAGTCTTGATAGCTTTAACATTTTATTTTTTTGCTCTAAAATATGACTGCTTTAGGTTCATTACATGTTATGCAATTTTACCATGAGTTGAACTGCCAATAAAAATTAGAAACAGCTTTTTGTACTTTACAATTTTTCCAGAGTATTTACTTATTTCATTTAGCCACTTTAAATTACTCTGAAAACTTGGCTACTATTCGATTGTCAAACTCTACACTCTAACAACAATCTTAGTTAACATGTATATATTAGTGGGAAGATTATTTGCCTTCTTGAGTAGGCCCTGAGCATTCCTGGTACTTGTAGAAGGCCCCTTGGGAATGCACATGAATGATCTTTAATTATATCAGGCATAGGCAGAGACATTCCCATGGAACATGTTTCCCCAAAATGTGGGAGGTAGTCATCAGTAGTGATTTCTTATCTTTATCCATGTGCTTGGAATGAGGAACAAATAGATCCTTGACTTACTCAGGTCTTTATATGCTAAATCCCAGCAATGAGGGAATGAATAGGACCTGGGCTCACCCAAAACTTGTTTGACCTTAAACTACCCCTTTGGAAATAAATAAATGCACTGTGTTGTCTGTGATGGGGGTTAACTGTGTCTCCATCAGAGTGGCAGCCCCCCCACCTAGATCCCAGCTTGAATCTATTTCTGTGTTTTGGTCTTTTATTTTCCCTTTAATTTCTTAATCCCCAGCTCCTCCACTCAGGAACCTGTTGTTTTCCTTGCAGGTCTTGGACAACAAAGAAACACACACCCCTCTCAGTACTAGGCTAGATTTGTTTATCAAAAACTCACTTCCCCTCATCCTTGGTACAAGACATCTCAAGTCTTGTTGCAGTGAAAGGACAGCTGCTGTATGCCAAGTCTCTGTCTGTTACCTGGGTCCTAATTTGAGTTGTGCATGGGAAGCAAAGCAGCCATGGGGGCAGGAGACTCCCTCAGCTGGGGTGAGTGTTGAGAAAGAAAAGAGCCACATGCTAACCTGACAAGCTCAGGGAAGGCCTGCATGGCAGTCTTGCAAACTCAGAGACCTAAAATAACCACAAAAGATGGTTTGAACATTTAATATCTAACTACAAACATGTTATAGTGGGTAGTCAGGTCCTAGACCTATGTTTCACCTGACAAAGGTCAACTTTGATCTACTTTTACTGACTTATCTGTGAGATGTCTGGGTAACTTGTAACTTCCTTTTTAACCCAGACCCATCTTGGCACAAAAAATGGCCTCCAGGTATTCCCTCATTGTTATTGTTATCAAGTTAATTATCAACTGTTAATTACCTTACAGTATCCTGTATCCATCTCTGTAAAAGAAGCTCATGTCCATCATTTCACCTTTTACCCTATCCCAGAGTTTTCCCTGCTTTGCACTGTCCCACCTCCCTAATCTATGACCAATGAATTTCATGTAACTCACCTACGTCCCTTTCCTTTGATTGCATTGTATAAATATAGAAAGGTAACCTGCCATTCTCCGGAGCATTATCTCAATCAACTGAGGTTCTGGTTCCCGGCATATGTCAACAGTTTGGCTCAAATAAACTCACAAAAATTCTTTACAAGTTTCAATGTTGTGTTTTTGTTGTTGTTAACAGGGTTCAGGTCCCTGCAAAATTGGTGGGGAGGGGTGAGGGTCTGTGCCCCACCTCTGTTGACCCCCAAGTTTTCTCCTGATTGCCCCTCTTAAGAGGGCACGACGGGGCGAAGACAAACGCCTGACTCCATTGTGGGGCAGATTTGAGTTATCCTCCATTTTGTAACTGAACCCTAGCTCTCATCCAACCAATCAGGGTTAGCCAAGGCAGTGACATCACCACTGACCAGAGTAAAACTCTTCCGCCATGCTGCTGGTGTGAGTGGGACAGAGCCCATGCTAGCGTGGAAAAGGCTCCTTTGTTCATTGCATTGGACTTGGCTCCCTGGTGGTCCTTGGGGATCACGAAGTTTGGGCATAACAGATGGGGGCTCGTCCAGGTTCCCAAGACCATGAGAGAGGACCCAGATCCGGAGAGTCTGACTGGCCACAGTAGGTGTTTGTTTGTCTGTGTCCTTGTGTGAGCGCTCTGGAGGGACGTAAAACCCCTCTTGGAATTGGTGCCCGAATACGTCCAGTGGACGCACCGTTAAGGCCCTGGGCAGGAGGATTCAGAAGACGTTCTGACCTCCCGGGAGGGCCCCTCAGTCAGGAGAGACATGGAATCCTCTCCTGGAGGGACCCTCATATTGGGATAGGGATGGAAGCCTCTCCCAGGACGAGGTGAGCAACATGAGCCGTTGCCTCAACTGCATAAAGTGATGGGAGCTTTTCCCAGGTCTGAGTTTGGTATCATCAGACGACATGGCGCCCCAGGATGGAGCTGGTGAAGTGTGACCAGCGTGGTGGTGCAGGGACCCATGGCGGCGTTGGGTAGTATGGGGGGCTTCTGTGGGGCTCAGTCTGCACGTTGGAGTGCGGCTGGGCAGTGTAGGCCTCACTCAGGGAGCAGGCACCTGGGTTAATTTTGCTGGCTGCCTGGAGAAGGTGAGGCAGAGCCAGGAAGCCGCTGGGGTGACCCACGCTTCCTCCTCAGGGACCGAGCAGCACAGCTGGGGCGATGATGGCAGCAGCCTCGCTCTGGGGCCTGGGCCGGCGTGGCGGCATCAGATCCAAGTCTGGTTTTAAGTCTGGTTGATGTTGGATACCCTCTTGTTGGTTGTTGTGATTTTCTGTGTTGTGGAGGTCCAGAATGGCCAATGGCAGACTCCTTCTAGTGGGTGGCCAGCTTTCAATGACGGAGGGCCACTGGTTTGTGTGAGGCCGTTGTTTAGTTTGGCTTCCACGAAGTTGGAAGACTGTTCTCAGGAGCCCTCTGTCTGTTTCTTTGTTCTTTGTAAATTTGCTACTCTCTCCCCGCAAAGCAGGCAGAAGGTGGGGGAGGGGAGACACGTGGCGAAGCCACCAATCAAGAAAGTTTTTAAGCATCTCGAATTTCTGTGCTCATGTAAATAGAAAAGGCCAGTTCAAAACGAGTGTGCATAGTTTTTGGCTGTACTTAAACTCTTTTCTGTGTATAGAATGAGTTTTTAAAATGGTGGAGATTAACTGGGAGATAAATTAAAACTGGTTTCCCAAGTCATTGTAAGCAGCTTTTGAAATTTCCCCTCCCTGAGGCAGGAACTAGATGGTAATGATAACAAGTTTACATATGAATCCTGGGAGTCTTCAGCTAAAGAATGTGTTCATTTGCATTTGAATGCTACTCCAGTGATCTGCAGGGAGTGGCAGGTGATTCTGTGGTGAAGCTGCCCAGATGGCCATGCTTACAATGTTTAGTCTTCCTTTGTCATTGGTATCAGCTAAGCAGAGTCATATAGCTACTTAAGTATGAATTGTGATTGACCTATGAATAAATTCATTTTTTCTGACATTGTCTTAAACCTTAGTAAACTGCCTCTGCTGCGGAGAGGTTTAGGGGAGGCCTGACAGCGCACGACTATTAGCTCTCCTGCAAAGAGATTATTCAGTGTTATGTTTGAACTTCAGAAAAAAAAATTGAGATCTGAAAAAAATGTATGAGCAGATCTTTACTGAAACTCCTCCCTAAGAAGCAGAATGTAAAAGAAAAAGAAAAAAAAAGACATAGGAAAGTAAAGTTTAGATTTGCCCCATCAAAAATCTAGAGAACAGAATTGAGGCTCTTAATTATTATGTCTAGTATTTTTCTTATTAATCAAAAAAATGCCAAAAATATTTGACTTGCCAGATTTAAAAGTTCAAAGTATAAATTAGGAAAAGTTAATTACAGTAACTAAATGCCTGAACTGTATTACATGTGTTAAAAATAAGCAGTAATGATCAAAGATCTCAAGGATTGATTTATTCTTGTTTGTCAGATGAGAAAGTATGTGATGCTTACACTTAAATTTTTTTAAGTCAGTGATGCAATATTTTTTAAGTCAGTTTTTCTGAAGTAATGGTTTAATGTAACATATGCAACTTTTATATTTGATCTGTTTTGTTTTGCTTTATATGCCATTGTTGACATTTGTAATCACGTTGCAAGCTTGAATTTGGGCTTGTACCTTCTTCTTGTATTTTGTAAACTTTGGGAGTCACTTTTGGTTTCAATCATGTGTGTCTACTTTATAGATTTAAGTAGACTTCATCACAAATGTTTATAATTTATTTAGAATTGTGTTAAGACTATGTGAAAACAATCATTTGTATGATTTTACTCCCTGCGACTGCTTGGACAATTTTCACTGATGTTCTGCAGGGGGGAGTAGAGGGGGGGTTAGAAATGCAGATAAATCTATATCCATAGGGAAAAAAAATGTCGCATTTTTTAATTTCAAGCGCCTGGAGGCCTGGGAACAGGATACTGGACCTGCTCCCTCCTCCCTTGCCTTTTCTTTAAAATTTGAGGCATGGTTATGTGTTTTTGAAGGATATAGAAAGAAAATTTAGAAGTTAATTTGAAATTATAAAAGGCCAGCAACTAATAGGAAGGAATTAGTATGTTTATTGTAGAAAGCAGGGAGCCTCCTTGGACATTGTAGACGGACTGTGGAACTCAGAAGAAACATGTACTGAAGGAATGCAGCTGCTGAACTGGACAATGGGTCTTTGAGGATCTAAAGAAGGCTCTTGTCTCAGCACCTGCCCAAGCCTTGCCAGAGTTCGCAAAGCTCCTCTACCTCTATGTGAGTGAGGTAAGGGGCATTGCCAAAGGGGTTCTCACTCAGACACTAGGTCCCTGGAAGAGACCTGTTGACTATCTGTCTAAGAGACTGCACCCTGTGGCAGCAAGGTGGCCAGCATGCTTCCAGGCAGTGGCCACCACAGCATTATTGATGAAGGAGGCAGATAAGCAGACTCTGTGCCAGCAGCTAACCTGGATGGGCCAAGCTTTTCTCCTGGACCAGCTCTGTGTCCGGATTCATAAGACTCTGGCCATCAACCCTGCCAGCCTGCTTCCAGATGATGATGGAGGAACCCATTCGTGACAGCACAGAGGTAACAGATGACAAGGTACTGTTCATGTATGGGAGCAGATATAGTTCAGGATGGGACCTGATATGCAGAGACAGTGGTAGTCATCCTAGACCACACAATTTGGGCACAGTTCCTGAACTTTTGGCCTTAATCCAGACCCTTTGATGGAGAGATTGTGGCATCCACAGAGAAAAGAGGGTTACCAACTACAGCAAGAAGGAATTGGCTGAACAGAAGCAAGCCACCGAAGGACCGAATGATTGGTGGACCCTCCATATGCAAGACTGTTGGTCCCAGAGGCTCTAGGTCAGAGTTGCCCAGTGACACCAGGTTACCCACTTAAGTGTCACCAAGACTTCTGAACTTCTGTGAGGCAGAGTTGCTAGAAGTACTGTCTGTGCACAGGTAAATGCTAAGCAAGATAAGGGGGTTCCCCTAAGAATTCGGGTCCCAGGGAACTTCCCCAGGAGAGCATTGGTAGATGGATTTCAGAAATTAAGCCACCAGCAATAAGGTCTAGACACTACAAGGTTTATGTAGACACTTCAGATTAGGTTGAAGTATATCCCACTAGGATGGAATCTGCCTCTATATTAATTAAGAGATTACTACAGGAGATTATACCAAGATTTGGGCTGCCAGTTTCAGGTTACAGCCCCACCTTTGTAGCCAAGGTATCTCAAAGTATAGCTCTAGCCTTAGGACAGATAAAGTGAGATACTGGAAAAGGGGTTTAACTAAATGTGTTCTAGAATCTGTGAACATTGGACCAACCCCCTGTCCTATGCCCTCTTAAGGGCCAGGTGTATCCCTTACTGGGACAAGTTTCCCCTTTTTTTGGGGGGGGGGGGGGAGGTCATGTATGTTAACCATCCCCTTGCTCAAGTCCTTACAGGCTCTGCATTTTTCTTGTTCCAGATGCACTGCCAGTGCCCACCGCAAATCCTGTAGCCCGGGAACTCAGTGTGGGTAAAGAAATTTACTGCCCAAGGGCTCAAAGGGATGCTATACTGTTATCCTGAGCACACCCACTGCTGTTGAAAAAGATGGCACCCAGATCTGACTACATGACTCCCAGTTCCTGCATGACCTGGATCCTGGCAACTAGCTGCCTCACCTGTGAGATCTCCAGCCTGGGCTTCATGCAGGCCAGAAGGAGAATCGATGCCTGCAGGAGGGGAACTGGACTTCAGTGAGGACAATACTGATGGGAATTGTGGTACTAATTGTCTTAATAACTGTATTTTTTGTTTAAGCTGAAAGGAAGTAGGCTGAGTCAATGATTTGCTTCATGCACATAAGACAAGGGGGGAATGAGAGGGAAGGGTGGGACGAGGACAAACTCCTGACTCCATTGTGGGGCAGGGTGGAGTTATCCTCCATTTTTAACTGAACCCTAGCCCTCACCAAAACAATCAGGGTTAGCCGAGGCAGTGACATCACCACCAACTAGAGTAAAACCACTGGGCTGGGCAAAATTCGCTCTCTCTTTCACCATGCTGCTGGCGTGAGTGGGACAGAGCCCAAGCTAGCAGGGAAAAGGCTCTTTTGTTTATTTTATTGAACTGGGATCCCTGGTGGTCCTTCGGGATCATGAAGTCTGGGCATAACACTCTGTGACTGTGTCTCTCTTAGATTTATTTTTAAAAGGGGATGATAGTAGAAGAATATCATGTAAGGAAAAAGATCCTGTAACTAAATTATATCTAGGAAATTTGTACTTTAGAAATTTAACTTTCAATTGTAATGCTAACAGCAAGACACCCTTGAAAAACACATGTGGTGTCAAAACCAGCCAGAGGAAAATCATTTGGGCAAAAAGTGAAAAAAGGATCCAAAGTCAAATTTATAGAAAATATTCTTTTATAGACTTTTAGTTGAGAATATGTTTGCAAATTTTCATAAAACAACTCCAAGATCATGTGGATTCCTGTAGGAGAGGGAAATTGACAGGACTGCTCCAGCCATGAAGACAGAAGAGAAATAGTCCAGAGATGGAAGACTCTAATAACCCCTTGCCATACTAGCAGACAGCAGCTGTGTGTCACTGAAGAATACCCAGGACCAAACCAGAGACAGTCAGACCTGCATTACCACCATTTGTCCACCATCCAGAACTGAAATATCATAGCTGACATGTACACATAGGAAGTGTTTGACATTGAAATTGGGACTCAAAATAACTGTTGGCCCAGAAAGAAACTCACTACAGACTGATTCATTTGCCTCTCAGTGTAACCATTATGGCTGGTCTCAAGTTTGGTTCTTATAAGTGTATTTCTTGTATCACATGATCTCCCACATCTAGGGGAAATAACAAACAACATAAACTTATGAACAAAAACAGACTCAGAGACAGGGAAGCATCCATCAGACTGTCAAACCACAGAGAGAAGGTAGGAGAGGGTGGGGGAAAGAGGAAGAGAACAAAGGACCTTCATGCATGCATATAAGCTTAACCACTGGTCATGGACAACAGGGCGGTAGGGGAATACATGGGGAGAGGTTTGTGATGGGAATGGGGGAATGAGGACAATTATATGATACCATAATCAAGAAGAAAAAGATACTGATAGTTTGGACTGCCTCTGGACACTTAACAATTATTTATTAAACACACACTATGTAAGTAGAGAAAAGCATACTAAGTTTTCTGCATCAAAGAGTTCACTCTCTAGAGGTGTAACAGGTGATATGATGGAGGTAGCTCAGGAGCTATAGGAACACAGAGGGAAATGCAGAATACGGTTGGGGAGGTGAGGAAAGATTCTCTAGAGAAGTTGAGGACTTTTTTTTTTGAGTGTGTGCAAGAGGCATTAGTTATTCTCTATCCCCTATATCTTAGAAATGGCTTCAATGTATAAAACTTGAAGACCATTGATTTAGCTAAACATATTGGCACAAGTGTTTGTACTCTTTTTTTTTTATCCCCACCTAAGAATATGTTTACTGATTTGAGGGATGCATCGATTCTCATCGATGTTTCTAGCTCTCTATCTCTCTCCCTTCCTCTCTGTACAAAATCAGTAAAACATATTAAAAAAAAAAAAAAAAAGAAAAGAAAAAAAAGAAAGCCGAAAAGGGTTTGGCTCAATGGATAGAGCGTCAGCTTGGGGACTGAAGGGACCCAGGTTTGATTCCGGTTAAGGGCATGTACCTTGGTTGTGGGCATATACCCAGTAGGGGGTGTGCAAGAGGCAGCTGATCAATGAGTCTCTCATCTATGTTTCTAGCTCTCTATCTCTCTCCCTTCTTCTCTGTACAAAATCAATAAAATATGTTTAAAAAAAGAAAAGAAAAAGAGAAACATCAGTTAGTGGCCTCCTGTATGCACCCCATCTGGGAAATGAACCTGAAACTTAGGTATATGTCCTGACCGGGAATCAAACCTACAATCTTTTTATGTATAGGACAATGCTCATCCAACTGAACCACCCAGCTAGTGCTGAAATAGAATAATTCTTGAATTTAGCCTGTGTGGGACTTCTGAGAATACTTAGTTGAAATTTGGAACCTCCTGAAGACTACAGAAAGCAAAAGCTCTAGTATTGTCCTGGGCTTTAAGAAATCTATCTTCCTGTGAAATACATAAAGATGGGATTTAGTATTGATGCTAAAATTTTCAGAAGCCTGGTTATAACAAGAGATCCACCCCCATATGAGGCTAATCTTGGGATGAGTTCCATTTTAAAACCATTACTACTAATAATAATAGTAAAATAAAAATGAAACCATTCCTGTGTGTTAGACGCTGCGAATAAGATGCAGCCCCTTTTCTCTTGCAGGTTACATACTGGAGGTTGTGCCAGACAATAAACAAGGAGTAAAATAAAATAGATTATAATAAAAGCTGGGAAGGAAGCAAATTGGATGTCAGTTACACTATATATTAAAGGGGACATGCATGAAAGGGCTGCCAATTATGAGATGGATGCCAAATGTTGGCCATCTGCTCAGCTCATTGCACTTGCATCCCACTTGTCTGGGTTGCTTGATTGTGCCCCAGTATTTTATTTTTAAAAATTTATTATTTTTTAATAAATCTTTATTGATCCCATTATTACATTTTTTTCTCCTCCACCCCCCCATAGCTCCCTTCCAACAGGTTCTTGCCACACCCTCAGCCCTTATCTCTGTCCCCCGCTCACCATTGTCCTCATCCATAGGTTATACGATTTTAATCCACCCCCACACCCCTTTCTCCCTGATAATTATCAATCCACTCCCTTTCTTTGCCCCTGATTCTATTATATTCACCAGTTTATTCTGGTCTTCAGATTTTTTTTTTAATTTTTTTTTTTTTTTGCCAATGCAAAAACTAAACCACATACATGTTATTTTCAAAACTTGAATGTCAAGAGCAAAACTCTGCCTATTAAATAATAACAACAATGCCAATGCAAAACAACAAAATGAGAAATCAGAATTACGGACATATTAATACTTTTAGCTACTAAATAGTCTCTTTTGTTGTTGGTGTAGATTTACTTAGAGTCCTTGGATTTGATGCACAAGACTTTGCAGAAGACTGGAAGCTAACAGATGCTAGCATGAGCAGGAACATGATTAAAGAAGTAGCTTCCACTTCAGTCTTTAATTTCTTCAGATGACTCCATGTTGGCACCTCAGTCCCTTGCGTAGCCTTCAGTTTTCTTCTCCCACTTTGCTGTTGTCTGGGCAACTCTTATTCCTTTTGGGTGAAGGGACACAGGAGCTTCTCTGAGTCAATTGTGATGACAGACATAACACTTTGGTACCCGAATTGGCTGCATTGCTCATCCTTTCCTTTCATTTTGAACCCAGGGTTTGACCTCACAACACTCTGGGCCTGGATGCTCAAGGCCTGGATTCTTCAGACCTGGCTGCTGCTCTGGGGCTGGCTGCTCTGGGCCTGGCTGCTGCTGCTTTTGGGCCTAGCTTCTGCTGCACCAGGCCAGGATGCTTCTCTGGGCCTGGCTGCTCTGGGCCTGGATTCTCCGGACCTGGCTGCTGCTGCTCCGGGGCTGGCTGCTCCTGGTCTGTGCTCCGGGCCTGGCTGCTGCTGCTCCGGGCCTGACTGCTGTTGCTCTGGGCCTGGCTACTCCAGGCCTGGCTGCTGCTGCTCCAGGCCTGGCTGCTCTGGGCCAGGATGCTGCTCTGGGCCTGGCTGCTCCAGGCCTGGATACTGCTGCTCTGGACCTGGGTACTTCAGACCTGGCTGCTGCTGCCTCAAGCTTGGCTGCTGCTGCTCCCGGCCTGGCTGCTCTGGGCCAGGATGCTGCTCCGCGCCTGGATGCTTCGGGCCTGGATGCTTCGGGCCTGGCTGCTGCTGTTCCAGTCCTCGCTGCTCTTGGCCTGGCTGCTCCTGCTACAGGTCTGGTTGCTCCGGGTCTGGCTGCTGCTGCACCAGGCCTGGCTGCTCCAGGCCTGAATACTACGGGCCTGGTTACTGATACTCTGGGCCTCGCTTCTCTGGGCCTGGCTACTCTGAGCCTGGCTGCTGCTGGTCCCGGCCTGGCTGCTCCGAGCCTGGCTGCTGCTACGCCGGGTCTGGTTGCTCTGGGCCTGGCTGCTGCTGCTCTGGGCCTGGCACTGCAGACCAGTTGCTCACCTACACCACTATATTGTTTTCTCCTCTAATCAGTACTTTCATTTGTCATGCCCCAATATTTTAGATTGCTTATTGTGCTCCAGTATTTTGGATCTCTCATTGTGCCCCAGTATCCTGGGTCACTGTCCTTGCCCCATTTGCACTGGTTGCTCATTGTTTCCTGGGCTACTGCTTGTCATGTCCAAGACATATATGTAGGCCCCAAGGTTTTTGTTCCTGTAGCAGCTGTTATGGCTGCAGGTCCAGGCAGCTCCAATTTTGGAGCCAGTTAAGGGCTCTATCTTGCTGAGCACAACCCCTTTGGGCCCTCCAAGCCCTGATCTTGGGATCACAATATCCTTCAATATTGAAAGTCCTCGGTCAACTATGATGTCTCCGCTCTACTTTCACAGGCCCCTGATAAAATGGAACCTTCTCCAAACCCACAGGAGCCTTCAACTCAGCTGCCACTATCACAAAAAGTCTCACCTGAGTCTGCTGTGTCCTCTGAGCCATTGAAATTTTTGTTAGACCACCATGGCATTCAAGATGAGCTTCTATCCTACCCTGATCAATCTTTAAAGAGCTCAGCTATACCTCCTGTGCCTCTTGCCAACATACAGCCTTCTTCAGACCACCTGAAAAGTCAAGGTCAACATCCAAAATCTCCTAGAGATGTTGAAGCTCAACCTTCAGTCCATCAGAAGGAAACATCCTCACTTCCAGATTGGGGTAAAGTTCCACATCAAATATTGTCTATAAGTGTTGATAATTTGGATATGGGGATTTTGATAAAGCCAAAACCAAAGTCACCTAAGAAGAAAAAAACTGCTGCAACTGACAAGGAGGCCTTTTTTATCCTCCTAGGCCAACTGAAAATATCAAACCTCCATACCAGCAGGAGATGCCAGGTCAGCCTATTTTGCAAGCTGATGTCCTGAAGCAGACTGCATCTCCTCCAAAGAATTCTGAGGTGACACTTCCACATCCACAGCCTGTTCAGACTCAGCAACCCAACCTTTCCACAGTTGGACCTAGTATTCACCATCACCCCAGAACCAACTTGGTAGCTGATGCTGTAATTCAGCAGCAGACAATTGCTTCTCCAAAACACCCCAAAATGGCACTTCAATATCCAGAGCCTGTTCAGGCTTTGAAGCCAACAGCTCTATCTTTTGACATAGAAGTTGCCAAAACTCAGCAATCAGACTCAGATGAGATGGTCCCTCCAATGACTGAAGTGAGTTACACCATAAACATATGTGAGTTCTGCACCTGCAGTATTGGAACACTGTCTTGTATTCATTTTGGCTCAAACCAGAAGCTCAGCAAAGTGCCTGTGCCAGAGACTAGCACTTACAATAGCACCTTCACCATCTTGTAAGCATTGTCTTTTCTCACTTATTCTCTGCATCTTGGCTGACAATGTAGCCTTTTCCCTGAGTATTTCCTTGGCCTTCCTCATCTACCCTAAACCACTTTGATGGGCTTTTTGTTTTTATCTTCTTTGACTACTATTCCTCATCTAAATTAACCATCACTCCTCTATACCCACAAGCCACGCTCACCAGCCAATCAGAGACAGTATGCAAATAAACCAACCAAGATGGCTACAGCCACAAAGAGCAGGAGGGAGGCTTGGGTTTCTCAGGCAACAGAGATAGCCATGCTTTTCACCTGCCCTTGGAAGCCTAGGCCTTCAGTCCTGGCTACAAAGTTTCAATTATAGAAGATACATAAAACCAAACAGAAATTCCAGCAGCCTGAGTGAGTAGGGGGCTTGGCTCTGCTCCAGGCTACAAAGTTTCAATTGTAGAAAGTAAATATATCCCAGATACCAAGGCCTCTGAATGTGTTGCCAGAGGGCATGGCAGGCCTGCAAATCACCAGAGGTCCCTCACCCAGGCCTCCCCACACTCCAGGGTAACCCCCACCCTGATCTGGGACACCCTTCAGGGAAAACCAGCTGGCCCCCATCCATGCACTAGGCCTCTATCCTATTTAATAAAAGAGTAACATGCAGATTGACCATCACTCAAACACACAAGATGGATGCCCCCATGGGGTCAAATATCCTGCCCCTATATGGACACAAATGTCCACCACAAGATAGCCAGTAGGGGAGGGCAGTTGAGAGGGATCAGGCCTGCAAGGGAGAGCAGTTGGACGCGATCAACCTTGTAGGGGAGGACAGTTATGGGTGACTAGGACAGTATAAAGGGAAGTTGGGAGCAAACAGGTTTGCAGGGGAGCAGTTAGACATCAATCAGGCTGGCATGGGCATGGTTAGGAGGTGATCAGGCAGACAGGCAGAAGTCATTAGGGGCAATCAGGAAGGCAGGCAGATGAGTAGTTGGGAACTAGTAGTCCTAGATTATGAGAGGGTCTAAAGGGAAGTTTTACCATCCCTGGAGGGGTCTCAGATTGGAGAGGGTTCAGGCAGGGCTGAGGGATACCCCTCTACTTCATGCACAAATTTCATGCACCAGGCCTCTAGTAAAGAATATAATGTGAAAATCTCACCCAAACTTTTTACCACTCCTGTTACTATTTTTTTAAAATATATTTTATTGATTTTTTTTTTCAGAGTGGAAAGGAGAGTGATAGAGACCTAGAAACATTGATGAGATATAAACATGGAACAGCTGCCTCCTGCACACCCCTCACCGGGGATGTGCCCAGACCAATGTACATGCCCTTAACCAGAATTGAACCTGGGACCTTTCAGTCCACAGACCCATGCTCTATCCACTTTGCCAAACTGGTTTCTGCTCCTGTTACTATTTTGGTGTGTGTCTATTCTTCTGAATTCTCTTCGTCTTTTCTTTTCACATTTTCCCTCTAGAGAAGTAAAACTTTACTCCTTAATCAGTGATTTCTGCTTTTCCCTATCAAGTATGTCTAGGTCCATACAAGTCCTCTTATTTCTAACCACCATTATCCTTCTAACACCTGGAGAGATTTTCGCATGGGCACTGCTTTCCTGTGGCCTGGTATAAGGTTTCTTTACATTTGTTTTCTTAAAATTATAAATTTTTGCCATTGTCCTCTTTAATTATTATTCTCTCATTGATTTGTATGAGTCATTGTAGACACAACTGATTTACATACAGATTGGAGGAAATAAAATTAAGTAAATAACTGCTCAAAAGGTTAGGTCATTCATTACTTCTGCTGTGAAATATTTTATAAGCTAACTATTTCATGCTAGCTTAAGTAGTCCCATCCACTAAAAAATGCCAATCAGTAAGCAAGCTAAAAAACAACATGCCAAGCACTGAACCTAGAAATATAGGCACAAAGATAGGTATTTCAGGGTTCCTACCTTCTGGTAATTCATTATCTCATAGGAAAAAAAAAAAAAAACATATGAACTCAAGCCACAGAGCAAAAGTACTAAGGGGAAGACAATGTGCTGCATTCATGAAGTCATGGAACTACATTTCTTTTTTTGTTTGCTTTGTTTTTGGTAATCCTCACCCAAGGATCTTTTTCCACTGACTTTTGGGAGAGTGAAAAAAAGAGGGAAAGACAAAGGTATCAATGTAATAGAAACACATCAATTGGTTGCCTCCTGCATGAGCCTTAACCAGGGCCCATGCCAGAGAGGAGCCTGTAACATGTTAGGATGCAAACATAAGTGCATTAAATAGAAGAAAAGGATATGGACAATGAGGGATATAATTTGTTTTCCCTCAGAGCAGAGGAAAAAGAGACTTCAAGATGGATCAGCAAAGATGTTAGTAGAGCAAAGCTGTTTGAACAGAGCCTTGAAGGTGCTTTGGGATCATCGGACAGACATTTTGGAAGAAATTAGCTTGTAAAAGGAGCCTGGGGAGAGGCCACACAGGAAAAATACCTTGAGTAGCTGTAGAGTACAAGTACGGAGAGTAGGGAGATTAGAATAAAATCTTCTAGTACTTTGAATGCCAAGTACCACGTTATCACAGCAGTGCTCAAGGAGAAAGTTCAGCCTACAGCAGAGTGACTTGGAGCACTTATTAAAACTCAAGCTGAACCCCCAGTTATAAATTCAGTTGATCCAAAGTGGGATTGAGAATTTGCATCTTCAACAAGTTCCCAAGTGATGCTGGCTGGTATTTGAGAACCACTTCTGGACTGCTAATTGGTGATTATGTGTCAGGATGGTTTAGCAAGGGGAAGATTATAGATGGAAACACCAGCCAGAAGATAGGTGTACCCATCCAGGAGAAAAGTGAGGGACAGTCAGTTATAGAGGAGAGATAGTGTTTTCAAATACAAATCCAGAACAAACATAAGTGCATTGAATAGATGAAATGGATATGGACAATGAGAGATATAAATTTGTTTATATCTGTTAAATTTGTTGTTTTCTGTTGTCCCTCCACTGTACAACTGAAGCAATTAGATCATGGGTATTTGTTGGGAGCCATCAGAGTTGATACAAGCAACTCCATCTTAGAAAATACAACTCCATCTTGGGAGTTATGTTTCCAACTCCTCTAACAACTCACAGTCACCAGAGATCTCCTGGTGCCCTTCCGTTTGGCCAGAAGATAAAGATAACCTATAGCTTAAGGACACGTCCTGCTCCGGAAGATCCCTACAACGTCCCCTCCCTCATCCTCCCTCCCATAGTTTGCCCCGCCTTGGAATGTCCGCGGTAACCTCTCCCTACAGCCTGTATATATATCTTGCAGCTTCAACAATAAAATTCAGGGCTTGATCAGAACTCTGTCTTGCCTCCATTTCTTCGAGTCTCCTGTCCTCTATCATTCCCTTCTAGGTGCCTCCTCGCCCCCACGTTGATCTCCCGCTGGTCGGGACAGGTATTAAAGCAATGTAAAGTAAGAAATGCATTTCTATTATAGTAAAATAGAAAGTATCATTAGTTCAAAGGTCTGTATTAGTTCAATTTCTGTGTTTAGAACAGTCACTTCCTTTTAAGGTATATGAAAAGGCATCTTTTATTTCTTCTGGTATCGAATTTGCCTCGAAAAACAAAACCAAACCAGGAAGGTGTGTGGATGTGAGACCATTTCTCTTAATGTTAGAAATTTATAAATATACATGGAGATATATAAAGTTAGAGCTCATAATCTAAACTTGATGAGACCACAAAGAGTCCTCTAATCAATTTTTTATGATCTCAGAAAAGATTTCCTTTAAACTTTATCAAGATCTATAGTTGTAAGTTGTATTTATGAAGATCATGAAGGTGAGAGTCTTATGAGAGGTTTGGGCTCTGGATAGTTCAAATTACAATCTTAAAGTTTAGAGTTTAGATAAAAGCTGCATATTCAATATTATTCTAACCTCTTAACAGTTATTGCTACTTGTTAGATATCTAAGAGCCAATTGAGGCATTTTTTTTTCTTTTTCTAGAGATTTATCTTTCAATAAAATAGACTTTATTGAAAGGAATGCCTTTGAATTGTTATCTTTTTTTACAATATATGTAAGTTATAAATATAACCTCACTGTGTTTAGAAATTTTATAAAACATAATTGTAAACCTCTGTTATTTATTTTGCACTAAGATTAAAATTTTATTAGTAGAAAGCTACTAAAGTTATGTAGCAAATCCTATTTATCTGTAGCATAGATTAGGGTGAGAATTCTCTCACATTCAGAATGAACCATTCTATGGTTCTCAACCAGGGTGATTTTGCACCAAGTGACACTTGGCAGCATCCAAAGAGAGTTTACGTTGTCAGAACTGTAGATTTGCTACTGGCATCCAGTGGTTAGAGGCTAGAGTTCTTGTTTAACATACTATAAGGCACAGGACTGCCCCCCATAAAAAGAAGTCATCTAGCCCAAATGTCATTAGTGTAGAAGTTGTGTATCTCTATTTTAGAGAAAGATCAACTAATGAAAGTATTTCTTAAGCGCTTACTGTTCTGTATCTAATGCAGAACATGTATAAATATGAGAGCATAAACCATAAGCAATTATCTCTCACAGTGAGATTTAATGTACAGAGGGATTATTGTGGTTTTATCATATATAAATTAGAATCTCTGGTAAAAGATAAAGATCTGAACAAATTTTTTTTTCTCTCTTATTTCGCTTTTGTCTTTTTTATTTTTTGTAGCAATATTGGCTGCAATTCAATCACAAAAGTGAACTTTGGAACATTTCAGGCTTCCCATGGAATGCAGTTCTTACACAAGTTGTAAGTGAAATAGAAGATGAACTCGTATAAAAACCTCATACACTGATTGGTTGGCATTTATAAGCTCAGTTTGAACTCTTTTGAAAAGTATGGCTTAAAAGCCCTTCTTTTTCCCTTTCAAATGAGGAAACTAAGGTACAAAGAGGTCAAGAGACTTGTCTAACTCATATATGGTACAAAGAGGTCAAGAGACTTGTCTAACTCATATATGGTACAAAGAGGTCAAGAGAGTTGTCTAACTCATATATGGCATATATGGCAAACTAAGGTACAAAGAGGTCAAGAGAGGTGTCTAACTCATATATGGCATACTCTGCTTTCTCCAGAACTAACCTTTGGCATGTGCAATACAAGGCACTAAGCAGATAACATTCAAAGTATCACTGTGATGGGAATCCCAGTATTGCTTCTGCTCCCATATATGAATGGTCTTTGAAATTCCACTTCTGAATTTGACTTTGATTCTTGCTCATGTGCAAAGGTCCTAACTGCTCCTATGTATGCAACATAGAACTGAAAGAATTAGGTTTCCCTCAGAGTTTTCTAGGGAGAAAAATATATGGATGCTTCCTCATGAGTCTCTTTTAAATGGAAAAGCAGAAAGAATTCCTTAAAGGCTGCCACAAGGCACAGCTTTTCAAAATTAGAACATTATTTTTCAGAATCCATATACCTCTGAAGTGAATCTTTGAAGTATGGGAAAATATGCTTTTTATGTTAAGTTGTGGTGTGAAAAAGTATTCCAAGTGATGCTGGAACCAGGAAAATACATAGTTGTAGCCTCATTCCAATATCTTTGCTGACTACTCCTCAGTATGAAATATGGGTTTTATTCCCGTTCAGCCAAAAATTATGATTTCTCTGTGGCTCAAGCAAAACATAGTGGGTAGGTTCAGTGAATTGAAAAGGATTTTAGACTCAAGATGAATATTGTCTTCCAATCTTGTCTTTGAAAAGGACTATCTTGTGGTACAGAAATCCAATTTCACACAATTTATTTCAGGTTAGATGTGGGTCTAACTGCCCAACTCTTCCCTCATCAGGTCTTTATTTCAGGAAACCTACTGGTGGGGCCACTTCTCCATTCACTTTTCTGGGCTCAGCTTCTGTGGACTCTGCTGAGGATCATGTGTGTGCTCCTGGGCTCCCTCCAGCTCAGCCCAGCACCAAGCCTAATGTATTACTCATAATGAGTACCAAGTAATTGTTTCCTAATCTTTGCAGTACCTATAACATCTGAGTGGCCATGTGAAATGGTTACAGGCTTCAATGACATAGATCAGAGTCTGCAAATAAATGTCTGCCAATCATCTTTTCAATGACAGGATTGAAGAAACTGTTGAGCAGGGTACACAAATGAAGATGGTCTATCTGAGGAGAGTTCTCAGATTCAGTAGAGGTTAAGTCATTGAGGAAAAGAATATGCGGAATAACAGGTAGCAAAGTCAACAAAAAGCTGAAACATGAAGTGAATTAGAGAGACTTATGAAGACAATTATAAAGTGAAGAAAAGTTTGGGAAATCTAAGCCTCAGTCATTTATTTTGATGCATTAAAATGGTCCATGAGAGGTTGGGTGAGTGGAAAGAGATCAACCAAAGAACTTGCATGCATATATGCATAACCCATGGACAGAGACAATAGTGTGGTGAAGTGCTGAGGTGTGGGTGGGGGACTGATAGAAGGGGTTCATGGGGGAAAAGGAGGGTATATGTAATACTTTCAACAATAACTTTTTTTAAAAAAATAATCTTGGCTAACAATAATAATAAGAAGAATAATAAGAATAAGAATAAATGGTCCATGAAAAAATAATGATGGTTGAATTGATGCACATCCCTGGTAATTAACTATACTTCTGAGGCTCTGAGAAAGTAAAATGCAACAATATTTTAGATAAAATAAGGTTTCTACAATGCATTAAAGAATGTTTAAACATTTTTGGGGGGACTGTAGTTCTGAATAGGCATTTTGAGAGTGATGATGATGATAAAGCTACCTTTAGGTTATAACAAATGAAAGATTTCTCAAGCACACATATTTAATTATTTTTTAACATATCTTATTGATTTATTACAGAGAGGAAGGGAGAGGGATAGAGAGTTAGAAATATAAATGAGAAAAAAACATCAATCAGCTGCCTCATGCACACCCCTGTCTGGGAATGTGCCCAAAACAAAGGTACATGCCCTTGAACAGAATGGAAACTGGGACCCTTGAGTCCACAGGCTGATGCTCTATCCCCTGAGCCAAATAGATTAGGGCAGTGGTCGGAAAACTCATTAGTCAAAAGAGTCAAATTATTGATAATACAATGATTGAAATTTCCTCTGAGAGCTAAATTTTTTTCAAATATATTTTATTGATTTTTTACAGAGAGGAAGGGAGAGAGATAGAGACTAGAAACATCGATGAGAGAGAAACATCGACTGGTTGCCTCTTGCACCCCACCAGGATTGGGCCCACAACCAATGTTCATGCCCTTGACCATAATCGAACCTGGGACCTATCAGTGCGCAGACTGACACTCTACCACTGAGCTAAACTGGTTTGGGCATGAGAGCTAATTTTTTTAAATTTAAACTTCTGATGCCACTTCTTCAAAATAGCCTCGCTCATGCCATGGTATTTTGCGGAAGAACCATACTCAAGGGGCCAAAAAGCTGCATGTGGTTCACAAGCAGCAGTTTTCCAAGCACTGATCTAGTGTATGCTCAGGCCTCTTGTCGGACATGAACTTTTTACTTCTTTCTAAACTCTAAGGGTTCCCAAAAGGCATGTGTCCAGGGGAACAGTGGGCCATGGCAGCTTGTCTAGTGCTCACCCCTGAACCTGTCTCCAAGGCCCCCTTTTCCTCTGACTTCCCAGAGAGCTGACAGCTGAGCAGCCCCACCTTGGCTCCCTTCCTGCCTACAGCCTTTCTAGGGAGCCAAAGCAGAGCCTCGCCCAGCTCTCTCCTAATGCTGAGAGCTGCCTGTGTGTCACTGTCCCCAGCTTTAAGAAACATATTCTCAGAATCACCTGGGCTTGTGTTGTGAAATCTTTCCTGCATGAAATCAAGAAACCACAGACTACAGGCCAGCCTGAGGCAGACCCTCTCCTGGGCCCAGCCCCTGTCCGGTAACAACAGGACCTGGAACCAATAAGCATTAGCCTGCTGAGGGTGCCCTTGCCCTTCTGTCCAGAGCAAACTATGATGGCAGAGGTCAGAGCCTCACAAGGTCATAGGATTACTGTGATTTGAAACAGTCTTAGAGACAGCAGATGTACCCTTCCGCTCAGCACATCCTCAGCCAGCCCAGCCCAGCCCAGCCCAGCCCAGGAAGAAGAGTCCCTTGTCACCAGGAACCAGCCCAGAAGCTGAAGACCCGTCTATAGTAGTCCAGCATCTGAGCAGCACACAGAGGCATTCTTTCCCTAATGAAACCTTCCTGGTCAAGGGGTCTGGTCTGTGCCTCCTGACCCCGAGTGCTTCTAGCTCAGAACCCTGCACCATTGCTGCTAACGGAGCTCTCAGTTCCAATCATAAATGCTTGTCTTTGCCCAGACACCCCAGATTCCCTAAAGCTGCGATCTCTCTCGAAGACCCAGTTCTAGTTGAAGCCTCTTTTCTGTAAAATTAAGTTGTCATTATTCTAATTTATTAGACTGTCTCCGTGGCAAAGAGTAATGCACCACATTATCTTAGCCCATTGGTCGGCGAACTTATTAGTCAACAGTACACTGACTGAAATTTATTTTGAGAGCCAAATTTTTTAAACTTAAACTTCTTCTAACACCACTTTTTCAAAATAGACTTGCCCAGGCCATGGTATTTTGTGAAAGAGCCAAACTCAAGGGGCCAGAAAGCTGCATGTGGTTCACCAGCTGCGGCTTGCCCACCACTGGGTTAGGGCAAACATGCATATTTTAAAACCATATAGTAGTAAATGCAAGCAAGATTCTTCCTGTGAACATTTGTAAAATTAAGGGGCAGCATATAATGACATGGGCTAGAACATCATTCAATTTGGGTTTGACCTCGAGCTTCCACAGTAAGTCCCTTCACCCACCTGAGTTTAAGTTTCTTTATCTAGAACACAAATAATAATAATTAAAAAATGGGAACCAGCGCTGGGTGTAGGGACCCATCAGTATGCAGTCTGTGAGCCAGAGTGCCCTGTAGATGCCAATCTGTTCTTCCTGATTCAGTGCTTCATCTGTGGGAGCCTGGAATGCTATACCTGTGCCCACCTTCCCTGGAGATTTCGGGAAAAGCTGCTCTCGTTTCAGGCCTTTTGGGCTCCCTGGCATACCTGGCTGATAGCGGGACCCTCCCTGATGGCATAGGAGCAGGAGGCTCTGCAGCCTTGGGAAGGCCAGGCTGGGACAACCCTGAGGACACTGTGGTGGTCCCCTGACCTTCAAGTGAAATGTCACCCAGAAAACAAAAATGCCCATTCCCTTCTATTCCTCAAGGCAACAGCAGAGGGGGTTTATTTCAGAAATGAGTTATCTCTGAAATCATAATTTTTGAGAAGAAGGAGGAGGCTGCCTGTGCTGGCTGAGGCCAGTTCTCTCCAAAAAGCAGGTGGGATTGCTGACTGCCCAGGTCCCTGTGAACTCAGGCCCCGCTCAGAGGAGTTGGCAGCTGAAGTGCCAGGCTGGACTGCAGGCCTCCCTGTCTCCAGGAAGCTGCTTCTCCATCCCTCCCTCCACCCTGGCCAGGTCCTGGCCCTCTGTCCAGGGCTCAGCTCCCACTCAGCCATGGTTTTGTGACTGTCCATAGGATTCCTTTTTACAGTTGGTGACAGTTGAGAAGCAAGGCTAGAGCGAGGGGCGGGGCCAGCCTGACCTCTCCTTGGCCCCGCCCACTCCGGGGTTCTTTGCATTTTTCTTCATATTTGCAGCCCTGCAGTCCCATAAAAGCCTATGGAGTTCTTCATATGTAGCAGTAACTACTGATTTTTTAAAAATCTTTAGATTTCCTCACTCTGAGTAAGGACCACTAAACATGTAATCCATTGGCCTTGTATCAGGCATTGGACCCTACAGGGTTATCCTGGTGCAGGTCCTCTCCTCAGAGCTCCCACCTCCTGCCTACTCCCTCCACTTCACTCACTCCCAACCATCTCTGCAGAGCAGAGCCCTTTCAGAAATTGGGTTATACACACAGTCAGGGTAACCATGGATTATAAATTAGGTGAAGATGTGGCAAACAGAGTGAGGTGAGGCGGGCAGTGGTGACTAGAGAGGTAGGAGGGTTGTACTGGGTGTGTAGGAGAGAAGGGTCTCCAAGAAGATGCCAACTGAGAAGGCACCAGCCATGGAAAGCAGGACAGGCCTAGTGCCCAGCAAGTGCAGAGGTGCTGGAGAGGGACATGTCCGGGGCAGCAGAGGAGCAGAAGGCGCTTCTTTAGCTGGAGAACGGAAATGTTCAATGGGGTGAGGTGGAGAGTGGAGCAGAGCTGGGAGAAGAGGAAGCCGGCAGCCAGATTGTGAAAGGCTCATAGACATTTGGGAAAATTCTACAGTGAGATGCATAGAAAGGTTTTAAAAAGTTGACCTGATGCTTTGTGATTGATGTTATAACAAGACCATGTAAAGGTGCAAAATCTATTATCCTTGACTTACTTGGGAGGTAGAACTGTCAGAACCAATGTGGGAAGCTTTGGTTTCTGTTCCAAACCTCTTTCCCTCCAACCCTGGGGCTATTTGGAGCAGAGGAAGCAAAGGAGTTTCTAACTCAGAGACCAGCAGCCGCAGGGCCCCAGGGCAAGGCCAGGCCTTCCCAGGCTGCCTGGGCCTTAAGTCACTGGCAGTGCAGCAGGCAGCACACAGGAATGTGTCCAGGCCAATGGTCTGGCAGGGGTTGGGCAGAGTGCAGGCAAGGACAATGCTGCACTGCACCCTCCCTGCAGGCCCCTTAGTGTTACTCTACAGAGGTGTGGTGTGGTAGAGACACACACTTTTTCCTTCCAGACTCTATCCTCACCCCCGAGTAAAATGATCCTTTGGAGGCTCAAGGGCTGCCTAGGCGGTTTGAAGAGTATGTTGGAGAAAAAAATAGAATTTTCATTCCCATTGATTTGTATTTTATTCTTTGGATTTTTAATTTATTGTTTTATTAAATGAGAGCACATTTATATGCTTTAAAAATGTAAAGATACAAGGATCTCGAAGAGATATTTCTACTCCCACATTCATGGCAACATTCTTCACAAAAGCAAAAGGTGGAAACAGAGATAACAAGGGAGGACAAACCAGACAAAATATGGAATATTCACTAGAATATTATTCAGTGCCCCCACTTGCTGCAATATGAGCTTTTAGGACACTATGCTATGTTAAAAACGTCAGACAAAAAGGCAAATATCGTATGATCCCATTTGTATTAGGTATCACCGTGGTCAAATTCACAGGACTAGAAACTAGAGTGGTGGATGCCAGGGTCTGGAGAGCAGGAATGTGTAGAGTTGCAGTTTTGCATTTGGAAATGTTCTGGAATGATCACTGCACAGCACTGTGGATGTACTTACTGTCAGAGACTGTACACTACCAAAATGTTAAGAGGGGTCCGGCCAGTATGGCTCAGTGATTGAATAACAATCTATGAATGAGGAGATCACAGTTCAATGCCCAATCAGGGCACATGCCTGGGTTGTGGGCTCAATCCCCAGTGAGGGGTGTGTAGGATGCAGCTAATCACTGATACTTTCTTCAATGATGTTTGTAACTCACCCTCTCCATTACTCTCTGAAATCAATGGAAATACAGTTTTTAAAGGGGTTCAGATGATAAATTTTATGGTATAGGTATTTTACCACAATTCTTTAAAAAAAAAAAAAAAGGGAAAAATGCATAAAGTACAGAAGTTACTATTCCAATTCTGTCCAAGAGCCATCCATTTTCTTCACCCAAAACACTTAGTGTTACCAGACGGTGTATCTTTCCAGAGTCTACACATATGTAAGCGAATCTATATAAACACATAGACAGGTTCATATGGAGGAATAGAGGCCTAATGCACTGTGACACAGGGGTTCAGTGAGAAAGACCTGAGACCCTTTTAGATCATATATTAGCCAATGATTCCTTTGTAGTATTTGGTGACTGGACTCCAGCTCTAAGATTTCCTCTGTGGAATATGAGCCACACTAAGAACCTATAGAATTTTGTGGGAGCAAAATTCATTGAATTCAGAATTTAAAGAGAACAAATGTGTCAATAATATTGTTTAGTTATTTTGGGGGGAAACTTCCAATCAGAATAGTAGAGCCCTGGTCAGAGCGGCTCCATGGCTTGTATGTTCTCCCATACAGCAAAAGATGGTCAGTTTCTTCACTGGTCAGGGCACATACTTGTGTTACAGGCTCGATCCTCAGAAGGGGGGCATGCAATTGATGTCTTGCTTTCATATCGACATTGGCACCATTCTGCATCTCATATTGCTAAGCCACTTGCATTTATCCGTGGTGATTTAGGTCAATTATTAAATCTTGTTCATTCAGACTTTCTTTTACTCACTCAGGCATGTACTAGTAAGTCTTACTGACTTAATATTCTTTAGTAATGAGTCTCCTCTCTTGGTAGGAGTGACAAAATCATTATCATTTGGCATCATGCAGACAAGGATCTGTGTTGGACACAGAAGGAAGGAGGTAGGTTTGGTGCTGGGCTGAGCTGGAGGAAGCCGAGGAGCACACGCATGGCCCTTAGTGGAGTCCACAGAGGCTGAGCCCGGACAAGTGAATGGAGAAATGTCCCACCAGTAGGTTTCCTAAAATAAAGTTCTAAGGAGGGAAGTCTTGGGCAGTTACTGCAGATACATTTTTCTTTACCCTATATCTCCAGCAACTCCCTGGTAGCTATCCAACCATTTAGAGGGGTTTCTGTGGCTTTTAAAAAGATTCAATACTTTATTATGTTTCTAGATTTCAGATAGAGGAAACACTGTCCAGATGTTCCCCTGTAAGAAATAAGGTAAGCCCTTCAATTCAGGGGTTGTGGTAGAATACAAAACATACTGCATTTTCCGACTTATAAGACGATACTGTGTCCTAATAAAAAGCCTGCTCAGATTGGCCAGAGTCAGAGAGGCGGTCTATTAAAAAAAGAATTGGTATTCCCTAGGAAGAGGGGGTAGTCTTACACAGCGAATATAGGCCTAAACCTATGTTTTAACTTTAAAATTAGGGGGTTGTCTTATATGCCAGAAAATAAGATACTTGGGAGCCAGGCAACAAGGCAAACATATTTATTCTACATAGAAGAATGAACACACATGGTCTGGAAGCACGTGTACACCAAACTGGCAGTCTGCTCAGATTTATAATCCCTCATGTACATGACTGTCCTTTACTGTTGATTGGAGCTCAGGTGCACAGTCTTTCATGATTGACTAATTCAAAGGGAGGAGTTGGCCCTTACTGTTTCAAAATGGCAGACCCCAGTAGATTGCAAGCCATGCGGCCAACATGGAAGCTTCCAAGCCATGCAGTCCAAAATGGAGGCTGTCTGAACTGTTCTTTGACAGAAAAGATTACTTGTTTTTCTCACATATCCTACTACCTGGACATGTGTCCTGACAAGTAATCCAACCATGAATTTCCTGGTAGAAAAGATGGCATCTAACCAACTGAGACATCCCAGCCAGATTGGGAGTTTTTTGTTTTTTTTTAATTAAGAAAAGAATACCAAAAAAAACTACTGTGAATTTTACACTAGCTTTTAAGGGTGAAGAGCCTGCTACACCAGGACAGGGCACACATTTGTGCATGATCTTAAAACTTGGGAAAGTGACAAGGCTCAGGGATCTAAATATTCTAACAATCCAAAGACCTGTTGAGAGGGATGAAAGTGAATGATCCTCTGTGGATAGGAGGTCAGATATGTGATAAACAACTGGTGAGAAAGGAGGGCAGAGCTAAAGAGTAACCTATACCCCTGGGAGAGGGGGTGTCTTCCAGTTCTCAGGGACTAAGTGCATTGAGGAAACAAGGGAGAGAAGACCTTTGGACCCTGGTTGGACTACACTGCTGCCTGAGGAAGGATTGGCTTCCCCAGGGGTTCCAGCTTTAGCCCTGCTTATCTTGCCAAGGCCCTTGTTCTTTGCATGTAAATGCATGACTATTTACACTTTTATTCATTACCTCCTGGCTAGAGTTGGTTTTGATTTGACACATTTGTGCCAATTCTGTGTAATTAACCATGCCAATAAGGCTGAGGATAGGGTTCAATCAGTGGAGGGTTTTATTCCTCACTTTCCTCTGCTGCTTCTTCAGCAGCAGATTCTGTTACATCCATCTTGCCTCTGGAGGCTTCTTTACTTTCTTCCCTGGGGTAAGAAGAAGGCAAAGGCTTTTAATCTTGAAAACAAACAAACAAACAAACAAACAAAAACCCTCAAAAAAACAAAAACAAAACAAAACAAAAAAAAACAACCCCAATTCATTATTTCCTTATTTTAGAAAAGAATTCAAAATTGAGCCCAATCATTTACATTTTCAGGAAAGCTTCATTCTCAGTTGTGGGCTCCATATTTACATCACATTTTTAAGTATGCACAGCAAAATTCAGCACTCTTTTAGGCCACTGACCTTGCGCCCAGCCCTACTCTTTGGTTTTTATGAATATGCATACCCATGATGGCTTAGGCAGATTCACAAGTGTGCTTAAAGTGAAAATCCATCAATCAATCAGTAAGACGGTTTAAACTTCTGGACTTCCATGATTTTGTTGGTTTTTCTGACTCAAGTGAATAATGAACCATTTTCAGGTTCACTTCTGGCTGCTTGCAGAAAGAGGAAGTTCAACTACTTCTAAAATTCTACTTTAAAAATCACCAGACTCATATTTACCTGGATCTTACATAGGTAGACTCTTTCCTGCGACACATCTGTTTTGGGAGAAAACAACATCATGATTATTCATCACAATGACCACTGTCTCTAAAGCAGTGGTTCTCAACCTGTGGGTCTCCACCCCTTTGGGGGTCAAATGACCCTTTCACTGGGGTCACTAATGACCATCAGAAAACACAGATATTTACATTACCATTCATAACGGTAGCAAAATTATAGTTATGAAGTAGCAACACAAATTATTTTATGATTGGGTGTCACCATAACATGAGGAACTGTATTACAGGGTCGCAGCAATAGGAAGGTTGAGAAGCACTGATGCAAAGCTTTGATTCCTTTTCAGTGAGATGATAACTTTTTTTAAGGACAGGAACTCAGTTGAGTAGTCCTTGGACTCTTTCATATTCCCTAATTTAGGACCTTGCAATGCATGTTACTGGCTGTTTTAGATAACATTTATCAGATAATTCCCAATAAACACTCTTAGAAGTAGAAAAGAAAATGAAAGTCTTTACCAGAAACCTACACAGCAGCTTTATTTTAGGTCAAGAACAAGAGTAGGTTGCCCTTTATACTGTTACTATTCATCATTGTCGAGGAGGTTCCTATCAATTTAATAAGAAAAATGAAATACTAGAAAGCAAGAGACAGAACATATTTGCACATGAGATGATGCACAACCTAAAAAGCCCAAGAGCCATAAATTAAACTTTTTTAACAATATATTTTTATTTATTTCAGATAGGAAAGGAGAAGGAGATAGTGATAGAAACTTCCATGATGAGAGAGAATCATGGATCTACTGCCTCTTGCCCACCCCCTACTGGGGATCAAGCCCACAACCGGCCATGTGTCCTTGACTGGAATCAAAACTGGGCCCCTTCAGACCACAAACCTATTCTGTATCCACTCAGCCAAACTAGTTAGCGGTAGATTAAAATTTATTGGCAAGTAATACAATTTAGTAATATGGCTAAATCTAAAATTAAGAGATCAACATGCAGCTATAGCTGGTTAACTTAGTGGATAGACTCTGCAGACTAAAGGTCCCAGGTTCAATTACCTCCATACCCAGTGGGGAGCATTCAGGAGGAAGCTAATCAGTGATTCTCATTATTGATGTTTCTATCTCTCTCCCTCTCATTTCCTTTCTAAAAACAATAAAAATATATTTTAAAAATGAGATCAACATGCAAACCTCAATATCTTTCCTATATACCACAAATAACAAATTAAAAATGAAATAGCTTATTTACAATAAATATATATGGCACCTAGGAATAAACTTAACAAAAATGTGTTAAGACCTATGTAATAAAAACATTAAAACTCTTCTAAAGGCCAGTAAGCGAATGTATGTGAAGTATCCTGTCCCCAGAATTTTGTAAAGATGTCAGTTGTCCTCAAATGAAACCTACAGATGCAAGGCAATCTTATTCAAATTTCAAGATAGATTTTTAAAATTGATTTTAGAGAAGAGAAAAAAGGTAGAGAAACATTGTTGTAAGACAGAAACATCTGTGTGAGCGACAAACATCAGTGGGTTGCCTACAACCATTTCTGACCAGAGACCAAACCCCAAATATGGTATGTGCCCTGACCAGGAATTGAACACACTACCCGTTAGCATAGAACAATGTGACCACCAACTGAGACACATCAAGCAGAGTCCAGATAGTTTTTAAACAAAAACTTGTCATCTGACATTTGGTAGAGGTAATGTGCAAGAGTAGCCATGAAACTTATGAAAAAGAAGATAAAAAATCAGTAGCTTACCCTACTAGATGTCAAAATATAAAGGAATTGTAATTAATAGTGATACTGCTATTACCTAGTGATATAAAAAAAGATAACTGGAACAACAGAATATTGTCCTGAAAAAGATAGCATTTTATATCAGTAAAGAAAGAGCCATCCATGCCAAAATCGGTTTAGCTCAGTGGATAGAGAAAACACACTTCTTCATATTCTGGAAATATCAACTTGTCAACAGCATAGGGTTAATAAAAATCAAAATGCCAGATTATCACCTGACAGTGAGAACTATATCTGTACCACAACATGATCAGGGAAAGACATTCTGTAGAACTAGGCCACCAGGCACACTAAAGCACAATCAGAGAACAAAATAAGAACAATAGAAGCCCTAGCTGGTTTTGCTCAGTGGCTAGAACATAGAGCTTGATGACTGATGAGTCCTGGGTTTGATTCTGGTCAAGGGCACAAGCCTGGGTTGAGGGCTTGATCCTTAGGAGGGGACATGCAGGAGGTAGCCGATCAATGATTCTCTTCATTATTGATGTTTCTGTTTCTCTCTCTCTCTCTCTCTCTCTCTCTCTCTCTCTCTCTCTCTCTCTCTCTTTCTCAAATCAATAAAAATATATATTTTAAGAAGATTAAAAGGAATCAGCCAAATGTACTGTGTAATGAAATGGACAGAGTAAGCCAAGTCCAACTCCCAGGCAGGCACAGCCAGGCTAATCGGCCTGACTCACAACATGTGCTGCCTGAGATGACATCTATACACTTAGGAAATGTTAGGATGGACAATGCTCATATTAGTCTCTTCTTCACCTACTCTCTGCTTTTACTACTGATCAATCCTCCTGCAGATAGACATTATTTCTCTTTAGCAGTTAATGCATCCCATGAGGTTTTGCTCCAGTCTGATAGACCAGGAAGCTGTTTGCTCCTTATCCATCTCGGCTATGCTCCATGATGTGTTGACATTGGTATTTCTCTCTTGGGGAGCCACCTCTTAAAATGTTCCTTACTATAGTTTTAAGTTCACAGGAGAGGGGAATGACTTACTATTGGCCCTACCCCACAAAAATGATATCAATTTCACAAAAGGACTATGACCTGGAGGGCCTGAGTACTCAAGTAAGACTTCATGCAGGCAGATGAAGTTGAAATGACTTTGAGAAAGTCACAGGATTTCCCCAGGGAGAGCAAAATAAGGGGATTTTAGATGGGCAAAGGCCATCAAAAGAAGTGGGTATGGGCTTGGTGTGGCTAGGTTATGGGGAGGGGTGACTTTGGCAGGAATGGAGGGCTGCCATGACTGTTGAAATGGTAAATAAAATGTATTAAGTTGGATTAGAGGGGTAGAGTCCAGATCATCAGCTTATTTTTTAAAAAATATATTTTATTGATTTTTTTACAGAGAGGAAGGGAGAGAGATAGGGAGCCAGAAACGTCGATGAGAGAGAAACATCGACCAGCTGCCTCCTGCACACCCCACCGGGGATGCGCCCACAACCAAGGTACATGATCCTGACCAGAATCGAACCTGGGACCCTTCAGTCCGCAGACCAATGCTCTACCAGTGAGCCAAACCGGTTTCGGCGACTGACAGCTTATTAAATCACCCTTTTAATGGCAATATCCTGCCTGTAAGGAAAGCACACCATTATGTTCTTGAACAAAATAGACGCAAACAAGCTCTTGGAACAGGTAAGTCTAACATGACATGCTTTAGAGAAGCCTGCTACAGGATTTAGGCTGCAGTATTTTAAGTGAACCTATTTACCCCATGCCTTACACCCTGGAGAAGAAAGCTGCTAGGTAAACCTTATGAATTGACATGATCGCACTTTTATCTTAGCAGACAGGACTAGGGTGCCATAGCTCCAGGAGTGTGGTGATAATACATCTCTTCTCAATTCAGCCAACAAGAAAGAAATCAATGGTAGAAAGAGAGTAATGAGTTCATCATTTGACATCATTCATTCTGAGTTGAAGAAATTTTGCTATCATATCCATTCTGGCCTATCAAACTTAAGTTTCAAAAGAGTCTAGTAACCTCTCTTGATTTAAATTCCAGAGAGATCCCTGGGCATCAGATTCATTTTAAAATCCATGGAACACAAATTTGTAGTAAAAGAACAAATCATATCTCAGTGCTTGTGAATAAAGAGGTGCATCTAGTAGGAGTAGGTGGGACAGTGGCTTTAATTTTCAGGTTGTGCGTTTTGAACCTTCTTTAAAGATGGAATATATATTGGAACCCTGAATTAACTGTTCTTACCACAATGAGGCAGAATACTATGAAAAAAAAGGCTACTACTGCAATCACAGGTGATGCTATGAGCACTTTGTTGTACTTCTTAAGTCGTGGCACTTCTATGAACTAGAAGAAGAAAAAAAAAGAACATTAAAAAATCCACAAAACCAAGGAGATGATGTTATAAATAACTATTATGTAGACTATTCTATAGAATAGCTAACTATTCCTAACTATTATTCTAAAATGCCACCCTTCCAGTTGAATAGCTAGCGTATAGTTCCTCATGAACATACCAAATCTCATGTGTTATGTAATCTGAGAATCAGCATTGTCTTGTACAGTACCCCGGCATATGTCTTGTACCCTGGCATAATTCCTAAATGAGTAAAATGAGAGATCCCTATTTTAGCCAAAGTCACATGGTCAAGATAAAATTCAGTCAAGGTACCCCTGCTCTCTTCCCTGTGTACTTTCATGGCATGTCCTAAACGGAATAAAAGCCCCGGTTCCTTGTTACAGGAGCTGTCCTCACCTCATGTGCCTCCTCCTCTTCCTGTTCCTCCAGGGTTTCCATCTTCTCCTTTCTCCATTGTTCAGTATCCCACTCTTCCTTGGAAACCTTTGCTTTCTGCCACTCATCAAGCAATTTCATCAGGCCTGTTCCAGAAAATACGTCCCTCAATTTATTTTTGAAACTAGAATTGTATAATTCAGGTTTTAGAGAAGGGTTCCCTCTGTTGTTTATCAAATGACTCTGGGCATATCTGCCTTGTGTACATTTCATAAGGGGAAGTTTAATGAACAGTAATAAGTTTAATTCTATATCTTCTAGATATTCCTCCAAGAAGATATTCCCTCCAGTAAGGCTGCCAGGCCAGTGTTGCTCAGTGGTGAGCATTGATCTGTGAACCAGTAGATCATGGTTCAATTCTTGGTCAGGGCACATGCATGGGTTGCATGTTCATTCCAAGAGAGGGGCCTGGATGAGGCAGCTGATCATTTATTCTCTCTCATTGTTGATGTTTTTATCTCTCTCTCTCTCCCTCTCAAAGTCAATAAAAATTTATTTTCAAAAGGAAAATAAGGAAAAATGTAATTTAGTACACTAATAATATCATTTGTTATTAAAGTCTAGCTGCTTACTCAGGAAGGCTGACAAAGTGTCACAATTTTTCTTTGTGGATGTCTTCTCTGGCTCAATAGTCAGCTCAGTGCTATGGTACTCCTTCAGTCCTTGTAATACTTTCATGAATGGTCCTTCTGCAAGTATTTTTACATCTGTCAAAAAAGAGATCACATTTGATATTGAAAAACTCATGGGACAGTTTTATTTCACTTCATAGTCATACATACCATTCAAATAAATAGGGAAGCAGCAAATATATGAGTGCTATTTAGAGAGAAGAAAATTATATTCCAACTTAGATTTATGATTTTCAACATAGGAGAAAATGCATCTTTTGAAAAAGTGGCTATTTACTTAGAACATTCCATAGCATAACATATGGTGATATATTTAGGATTATTCCATTGGTCCCCAAGGCCAAATGCCAGTTACTGGAGAAAAGCCAAGGCTCAAAGACCCACTCAGTTAGACTCTGCAGATCTACTGTGACTCCTCACATTCACGCACCCCATCCTGTGCTGCCTCAGATGCGGAGGGAAACTCAGGCTTCCTCTCTCCACTCTTCAGGGGGCTTGTGTTCTTGCCACCATCACAGATGGCCATGATGAACACCTTCTGCTCACAGGCCCTCATCTGGACACACCTTCCCCACTAGCCCACTGGTGCTTACGTGGGCCCTGCTTCCACATATGCCAGACCCATGACAGAAGGCTCCATACAGAAAACAACATGTCTACCCTCAATCTTTGCTTAAGGCTTAGGCAGATATCTGGATTGTACGTTAAGAGACTTGCCAGGTTGTGTATCACTGAGAAAGGTTCAATAAACTATGGAATAATACGTGGGGTTCTAAAACACAGAAGGGGAAAAAGTGACTTTTGTCAGATGCCTACTTTGCAACCATTTCAAGTCATTTCTTATATTTTCAGCTTTACTTGGGGAACAATCCAAAGCTTCTGATTGCATGACACTCAATTGTAACATTGTGCACCTAGAACAGAAGAACTCTCAGAAGAAGTAAAAGTATTGCTGGTGGTGATAAGGGTCAGAGAAGGAGGGAACATCCTGGGAAAGAGCCTGGGCTTTTGGAGAGCCCAAAACTGGGAGCTGGAGACCTGGAGACCTGAGCACTAGGTGATAGCTCTTAGCCCTTTCTGAACTTGTTTTACTCGCCTGTAAAAAAAGACTAAAATGCCCATATGCCCACCGTTGAGGCAGAAAGGAGTAATATAATTAGACAAAGCATTGTTTTCAAAAATAAGCAACACTGACTTCATGTACGTAGCACAGTGGAATTATTTATGGTGTGCTCCAGATCACTGACACAAATCCATACTCCAGTTATCTGGGCATGAGAGCACACTTTGGAAGTTATCAAGTATCTGTCAGTAAACCTAATGTGTAGAAAAATACTTGAAAGCACACAAATGTCTCAAGGATAAAAAAAAACCTTATGATTCAGGGCAAGTTCAGAGATGGGCAGTCTGACAATAAAGAGCCCTCCATGCCTTAGAAGGGCTGGGTAGCAGCTTCTGGTGATGGATCCAAATAAAATGTAAATCTGCACCATTTGTACTCTTTCCCCAAACTTGCACAAACAAAAATGTATCTACATCTGTTCTACACTGTAAAGGGCAATGAACCAAATGCATACAGTTTACCAACTGTGACCCACTAATGAACAAGTGCTCATTTGGAAGTGACACACTCAGCAGACAACACAGCACACACTATGAAGCCATTACTGATAATATCCTTCCCCTTCATCTGACTTTTAGCAAGGAGTAGTGCTTACAATGTGAAAGTTAAATTCTGAGTAAATGAATAAAAATAATGCAGTTACTTTATGTGTTGATAAAGTTATCACGATTGAGTATAAAATAAAAATTTAAAAGTTTATCATGGGCAGTTTAAACTCACCACAATATTTTTTTGCCAGACACTCATCACAATGCAGTTTGACTGACTTGGCAACAGCCTCAATATTGTTTTTAAATTGGCAGAGGCAGCAGCCCAAATGGGTAGGTAAGATCCTATAAATAGAAACACAAAGAATTAAGTTACTGGTAAAGGATTACCTGTGTCAGTAGAAGAGGCAGGCCAAGGCTACCACAGGGATAGGCAAAAGAGAATTTTGGGGGCATTAACTCCTGAAGCGTTTTGTAAAAGGAGAAGCTATTTATAGAATAATGCCAGCTAAAGAAATGAAGAAAAAATAGTCTTTTCAATGAACGGTGCTGGGTCAATTGGATACCTCCATTAAAAAAAAATTTCAAAACAAACCATATACAGAAATGGATTTAACTTGGTTGAAAGAAGTAAATGTGAAACCTAGAACTATAAAATTTCTACAAGGAAACATACAGGAAAAGCTTTATGACCTTGACTTGGGAAAGATTTCTTAGATACAATATCAAAAGTAGAATATAAAAAACAAAAAAGGATTAACTGAACATTGTCGAAATTAAGAATTTCTGCCCCGCAAAGAACATTCTTGGGAGAATGACTTCACAAGCCACAGAATGGAAGCAAATACTTACCAATTGACCTATTTAATATAGGACTTGTTTTCAGAATATGTAAATATCCAAAACTCAATATAAAATCGATAAATGATTCAAAGATATACAGATGGCAATAAACATATGGAAATATATTTTACATTATTAAACATTAGGTAAATGCAAATTAGACCTCCACTGAGATACCACTACACACCTATTAAACTAAAATTAAACAGAATGGTCAGACCAGGTATTGGCAAACATGTGCAGAAAATGAAATTCTCATACAATGGTGGGGATGTAAAATCATACAACCATCTTTTAAAATATCTAGGTTTTTTTTAAACTTAAACATTCACCTACTGTCTGTTCCGCTCATTTCACTTCCAGCAACATATATAAATGTATTTTCAAAAGGGGATGATGCTACATGAAAGAAGCCAAATACAAAAGGCTATACTCTACATAATTTCATTTATAAGACATCTTGGAAAAGGCAAGGCTCTAATGACAAAAATGAGATTGGTGCTCGCCAGGGGCTGGTGGTGGAAGAATTGACTACAAAGAAACTTGAGGAGCCTTTATGGGATGACAGAAGTGTTCTGTATCTCTAATGTGATGGTGGTACATTGATCAAAACCACACATTCACCAAAACTCACTACACTGTACACTTTAAAAATGTTTTTTATGTTTTATATTTGTTAACCCTCACCTGACGAAGGGAGGGAAGATGGGGAGAGTGGAGAGAAAAAGAGAGAAACATTGATATGAGAAAAACACTTTGATTGGTTGCCTTCTGCAGGTACCCAACCAGGGCCAAGGATCAAACCTGCAACCCAGGTACATGCTCTGGACTGGAAATTAACCTGAGCCCCTTCAGTGTGGGACCAGTGCTCTAACCATTAAGAAACACTGGCCAGGGTTAAAAGAGTGAATTTTATTTTAACAAAAATTATACCTCAATAAACCTGACATACAAAAATAATAAAGCAAACATAAAATAATAACTAAGTGAAAATGCATATAAGAAAAAAACAACTTGCAGTTTTTCTAGTGAAAGGGTCATCTTGAGGATGTTATCAACTGTTGTAAGTGTCACGTGGGTTGCTCCCATGTCTCTGAAGGAGAAGGACCAAACATGCATGTTATGAACCCAAAGACAAAAATTCTATATCTAAAAAGACATTTAACAGCATCTGGTTACTTCAATTCTGTCTTCTCTGTCAAGCCAACTCAATAATTAATTTGCCCAAAGTGATATTTTCTGAGAGCTCTTCTTGAAGAAACGTAAATTTATTTGCATCATCAAATTAGTCACTTTGGTGAACAGTACAATCTGATATTTTGTTTTTGTGTTACCATCATCCTACATTTTCTGTTGTAGCCACCAATAGATCACTTTAAAAAAAAACACGCATATATAATGTACAACTTATTTTTTTTTCCCTCTTGAGATCCATGGTACTTTTACATGCATCCACATGTTTCATCTCTGAAAGTGTTCTTCAATACTGCTCCCTTCCACTCTTCTTTTCCTATGCCCTTGTACAGGCTTTCTTAATAATTTTTGTGTGGATAGTCATTTTCAATAACCCAGTTAAAATTTAAATGATGACTTTTTAAACAAAATGCAAAGTATTTAATCTTTGATGAAAGTAAGAAAGAGCAGAAATCATCTCATGAGCCATGGAATTGTTGCAATACTTACAGGTACTTCAATGATGGCAATTTGAAAAGATATGGATCTTGAACAGTTGTCAGAGGATTATGATCAAGAATTCTGAAAAATACAATAGAATTAAATCTGTCTGCATTTTCAATAACTGCCATGAAAGCTTATATTCATTTTGTTGGTACAAAACTCAAAGGTTACAAAAATATTTTTCTGTCTTTACCTTTGGATCACCCTTAAGAATCCCTAAGCATTTTGGGGGAGGGAACTGCTCAAGTCTCTAAATGATAAAATGGAGAAGAGCATGTAAATAAATTGGGGGGAAAGTGGATAGCAAATAAAACTTGTACCAAAGAAATTTTTAGATTGAAACCTTTACTAATGCCCAGCCAGTGTGACTCAGTTCTTGAGCGTTGACCTATACACCAGGAGGTGACAGTTCAATTCCCAGGTCAGGTCATAATCCCAGGGTTGCGGGTTTGATCCCCAGTATGGGGAGTGCAAGACATAGCCAATCAATGATTCTGTCTCAGCATTAATGTTTCTATCTCTCCCTCTCTCTTCCTCTATGAAATCAATGAAAATACATTTTAAAAAGAGAAAAAAAAAGAAACCCTGTTAGTAACTATGCTGATAGGAAGCTCCTGCTTAACAGGAAATACTGTTTCTAGAGTCTAATTTGTTAATTCAATATGCTTTAATTTAATCTCCAGAATTTTTTTTAAAAAATCCATTTTAAAACATCAGTTAAAGAGAAAAATAGGTCTAACTCCTTAGTTTTGGAGCCAAAACAAAAAAGGCTAAATCTATTAGGAATTGGTGAAAGCATGCTTCTATCACATACTCACATGTGTATTTTTTAAATATTTTTAGTGATTTCAGAGAGGAACGGAGAGTGAGAGGGAGAGAGAGAGAGATAGAAACATCAATGATGAGAGAGAATCATTGATTGGCTGCCTCCTGTATGCTCCCCACTGGGGAGCAAGCCACAACCCAGGCATATGCCCTTGACTGGAAAGGAACCTGGGACCTTTCAGTCTACAGGCTGATGCTCTATCCACTTAGCCAAGTGGGCTAGGGCCCATGTACATTCTTGTATCACAGGCTTTGTTACATTGTATGTAAGTCACTTTTTTACTTGTCCATTTCTTGGTCTATTATTGCCTGACATTTACTAGGTATTTAATAGATGTTTATTTAATAAATAAATAATATTTTGGTTAGATATCATTAAAATAAACAAATTTGTTAATTGGCACACATTTTTATTCCCAAGGCTGAAATCAATGTGCTTCTCAATTCTATTAAACATACAGGTAAAACAAGATAAACAAAAAACAAGAAGAAAAGAAAATCTGTCTTCAGGTTAACTACTCAAAAGTCATTAGAATATTTTTGCAGACTTTTATAAAGATGAGTATCACAGCTAAGATATATAAGGCTGCTGGCGTCTGTGATGAACATTTCATATTTAATCCTCACAATAACATTATTGATACATATCGGGTCTAGTAATAATAATGTCGTTTTCAAACATTCGTTTAAAATCTTGCTCGGCGTTGACTTGTATTGACATAACCTTCAAACTCGTGGTATCTACAGAACGTGTGAAGTGCAATTAACAAGTTTTGCTTGAAAAAGTTTGTGTTTGGTTTGGTTTTTGTTGCAAAACTAGGGCTAAGAAGATGGCGGATGAAGAGCATATTCGGCACTGCATGCTTTACTAGTTCCAATTAGGAAGAAAGCAAGTGAGGCTGCAAAAAACATCTGTAGTGCTCTTGGTCAAGATGCAGTTAGCGCCAGAAAATGCCAGCGTTGGTTTGAGAAATTTCGCGAGGGAAATTTTTCGTTAGATGTCAAGAGTGGTCGAGGCCGTGTGTCCAATTTTGATCAAGAAGCTCTTCAAGCTCTTTTGGTGCAAAATCCTCAAATTACCCAACAAGAGCTTGCGACGACTTTAAATTGTTCACAAAAAACAATTTCCAATCAATTGCGTGCACTTGGCAAAGTCCAAATTTTGGAAAATGGGTTCCTCATGAATTGACCCACAACAACCGTAATCAAAGAGTCACAATTTGCAGTTCGCTCCTCTCTCGTCAAAACTGTTTGCCGTTTTTAGAGCAAATTGTTACTGGAGATGAAAAATGGGTGCTGTATGTTAATTTGAAAAGGTGGCCTCAATGGTTGGACAAAAATGAAGTTCCGCAGCCCACGCCAAAACCTGACTTGCATGCAAAAAAAGTGATGTTGTGTGTTTGGTTGGATTTTAAAGGAATTCTTCATTATGAACTTTTACCATCTAACCAAACCATTACAAGTGCAGTGTATAGTGCCCAATTGGAAAGGTTAGCCCAAGCTTTAAGAGAAAAAGAACCCGCGCTGATTAATCGGAAGGGCGTAATTCTTCACCATGATAACGCACGACCGCATATTGCAAGAATCACTGCTGAAAAACTGCACCAGTTGGAATGGGAAGTTCTCCCTCAACCTGCATATTCTCCTGATATTGCCCCTTCCGATTACCATTTGTTTCGTTCTTTGCAAAACTTTCTTCTTGGAAAAAAATTTAATAATGAAGAATGCCTCAAAAATGCATTGACCGAATTTTTTGCATCAAAGTCACAAGAATTTTACAACAGAGGGATTAAAATGCTTCCTGAGTGTTGAGCACAAGTAGTAGAAAACAACGGCATATATCGTTGATTAAATTTTGTTGTATTGTTTAAATAAATTCTATTTTAAAAAGTTAGAAAACGACATTAATTATTACTAGACCTAATATATATAATTGAATTTTTCAGAGAGGAAGAGAGAGGGATAGAGAGTTAGAAATATCAATGAGAGAGAAACATAGATCAGCTGCCTCCTGAACACCCCCCACTGGAGATGTGCCAGCAACCAAGGTACGCATCTTGACCAGAATCACACCAAACCTGGGACCCTTGAGTCCGCAGGCCAAGGATCTGTCCACTAAGCCAAATCAATTAGGGCTACAAATCTTTTCTGATACCTAGTCCCCATTTTGTCTCCCTCCTATCTTCTTACCTGTTGTAGAGATGCTGGCATGGCTCTCATGTGTTTTTCTATCAACATTCACCTTAATCCTTCCAGTATATAGTTTCTATGGGATAAAGTCCCCATCCAATTCTTTGTACCCTAGGCCTTAGTACAAGCTGTCACTGTTTTTGAATGAATGAATATTTTGCAACTTTGATTCCACACTTTTTGGTTATTTCTTCCTGTACTATCTTTGTAACTATAGTGAAACTCAGATACTTATAGGAGACTCTCAGTATTGCATGATGCTTAGTAAAGGTGGTGAGTTTATGACATTGTATTGATGCTACCAAAAACTCTTGGTGTAGGGACCTACTGAGCATACTCTCCAATGAGTTGACTAAAGGAAAACTGGCTGTTGGTGTTCTTTCTCCAAGTGAGGCATTATCAAATTAATGAGGGAAGAAGGCAGGACATTACAGACGGACAGCTGCAGAAACTGTCAATCCAAATCCAAGCAAACCCTGAACATCCGCATCTAACCTGAGTTGAATTGTGTGAAATTTGATTCCTGTACCACAAGACAGTAAGACAGTCTTTTCCAAAGACAAGATTGGAAGACAATATTCACCTTGAGTCTAAAATCCTTTTCAAGTCACTGAACCTATCCACAATGATTTGCTTGTGCCACAGAGAAATCATAGAATTTTCTAGCTGAAAGGGAATAAAACCCATACTTCATATTGAGGGGTAGTTAGGAAAGACAATGGAATGAGACTACAGCTGTGCATTTTTTTTTTGTTCCAGCATCACTTGAAATACTTTTTCACACCACAACTTAACATAAAAAGCATATTTTCCCATCCTTCAAAGATTCACTTCAGAGGTATATAGATTCTGAATAATAATGTTCTAATTGGGAAAAGCTGTGCCTTGTGGCAGCCTTTTAGGATTCTTACTGCTTTACCATTTAAAAGAGACTTATGAGGAAGCATCCATATCTTTTGCTCTGTTGAGAACTCTGAGGGAAACTTAATTCTTTCAGTTCTATGTTGCATACATAGGAGCAGTTAGTACCTTTGCACATGAGCAGGAATCAAAGTCAAATTCAGAAGGGGAATTTCAAAGATCATTCACATATGGGAGCAGAAGCAATACTGGGATTCCCATCACAGTGATACTTTGAATGTTTTCTGCTTAGTGCCTTGTATTGCACATGCCAAAGGTTAGTTCTGGAGAAAGCAGAGCATGCCATATATGAGTTAGACAAGACTCTTGACCTCTTTGGAACTTAGTTTCCTCATTTGAAAGGGAAAAAGAAGGGCTCTTAAGCCATACTTTTCTAAAGTGTTCAAACTGAGTTTATAAATGCCAACCAATCAGTGTATGAGGTTTTTACACATAGCTTTTTACATGAGTTCATCTTCTATTTCACTTACAACTTGTGTAAAAACTGCATTCCATGGGAAGCCTTAAATGTTGCAAAGTTCACTTTTGTGATGGAATTGCAGCCAATGTTTCTACAAAAAAAAAAAAAAAAAAGACAAAGCAAAATAAGAGACTAAAAGGATTCTTTCAGGTCATTTATCTTTTAGCAGAGATTCCAATTTATATATAATAAAACCACAATAATTCCTCTGTACTCTAAATAAATCTCACTCTGAGAGTTATTTGCTTATTGTTTATGCTCTCGTGTTTATACATGTTGTGCATTAGATACAGAACAGTAAGTGCTCAAAAACTATTTTCCTTAATTGATCTTTCTCTAGAAGAGGGATACACAACTTGAACACTATTGACATTTGGGGCTAGATGATTTTTTTTATTATGGGGGGCTGTCCTGTGCCTTGAAGTATGTTAACCAATAACTCTAGCTTGTACCCACTAGATGTCAGGAGCAAATCTACAGTTCTGACCACATAAGTCTACAGTATCTCTTTGGATACTGCCAAGTGTTACCTGATGCAAAATCATCCTGGTTGAGAACCATAGAATGGTTCATTCTGAATGTGAGATAATTCTCACCCTAATCTATGTGAGAGACCAATAAGATTTGCTACATAACATTAGTACTTTTCTACTAATAAAATTTTAATCTTACTGCAAAATAAATAACAAAGAGGTTTACAATTATGTTTTATAAAATTTCTAAACACAATTAAGTGATGTTTATAACTTACATATAGTGCAAAAAAGGTAGTGATTCAAAGGCATTCCTTTCAATAAATTCTATTTTATTGCAGGATAAATCTCTAGAATAAGAAAAAAATGCCTCAGTTAGCTATTAGATATTTAATAAGTAGCAATAATTGGTAAGATTAGAATAATATTGAATATCATTTTAGTCTAAACTCTAAACCTTAAGAATTTTAATTTGAACTATCCAAAGCCCCTTACGCTGCCCTCACCTATATTAAGATTCTCACCTTCATAATCTTCATAAATAAAACATACAATTATATGTCTTGATAGATTTTGAAGGAATTCTTTCCTGAGATCATAAGAATTGTTTAGAAAACCCTTCATGATCTCATCAATTTTACATTATGAGCTCTAAGTTTATATAGCTTTATGTATATTTATAAATTTTTAAGATCAAAAGAAATAGTCTCACATCCACACACTTTCCTGCTTTAGTTCTGTTTTTCTAGGCAAATTCAATACCAGAAGAAATAAAAGATGCCTTTTCATATAACTTAAAAGGAAGTGACTGTTCTAAATAACACAGGAATTTGAATGATACAGAACTTTGAACTAAGGATACTTTCTGTTATACTAATGGAAATTCATTTCTTATTTTACATTGCTTTAATACCCATATTTAATCACTTCAGTTCTGCAGTGGGAGGACAACAGAAAACAACAAATTTAACAGATATAAACAAATTTATATCTCTAATTGTCCATATTCATTTCTTCCATTTAATACACTTATGTTTGCATCCTATTTCCTCTGAGCAAAACTCCTTTAAAGTATGAACTGGGTCTTGCTTTGCATCGCCTACTGAGACATGAACAGGTATTATTCAAATATTTATAGAATAAACAAATAGCTGGGAAGTAGAGGGAGAAACATGACTTTTAAGAGAAATGTAGTTTTGGTGATAGCCAGTTTGGCTCAGTCCATAGAGTGTCAGCTTACAGACCAAAAGGCCCTGGGTTCAGTTCTGATCAAGGGCATGTACCTTGGTTGCAGGATCCTCTCTGACACGGGCCCTGGATAAGGCTCATGCAGAAGGCAACCAATTGATGTGTTTCTATTACATTGATGATTCTCTTTGTCTTTCCCTCTCTCTCCCACACTCCCTAAAATTAATAGAAAATGATCCTTGGGTGAGGATTACCAAAAACAAAGCAAACAAAAAAAGAAAGGTAGTTTTATGACTTCATGGCTCCCTCTTGTGTGCCACTGCAGCACATTGTCTTCCCCTTAGTACTTGTGCTGTCTGGCTTGAGTTTCTATGTTTATTTTCTCTATGAGATCATGAATTACCAGAAGGTATTAACCCTGATGTACCTATCTTTCTGCCTATAGTTCTAGGTTTAGTGCTTGGTATGCTCTTTTTTAGCTTGCTTACTGATTGGCATTTTTTAGTGGATGGGAATACTTATTGTAGCAAGAAATAGTTAGCTTATAAAGTATTTCACAGTGGAAGTAATGAATGACCAAACCTATTGATCAGTTATTTACTTCCTACAAACTGTATGTAAGATTTTGAAGTGAGTTGCAAGACCATTACAAAAGTGGATGCCCCTCTGAAGCTTGAAAGGTTTGATAATCCAAACGACTCTTTTCAGTGTGGTGTGAGGCTCTTTATACCTACTTCCCTTAAGTGTTCTATATTTTCAAAAAGAATACACTTACTAAATAGCATCATTAATTAGCTTGATAAAGATTACTAACATTCACAACTCTAGGTAACATGGACCAACTATCATAATTGAGTTTTTATAGCAAAAACATCTCTCTATTTCTAAGTAAATAGACTTACTGGCAAACATTGATTCCTTGGCAAGGAGGCTGGGAGTTTTTTATTGCAAAATTAGGGACATTTCTGATATACTTACTTGGTGTAGTCATTTGCAACAATACCACTTAACCATCATGATAAATATTTACTTTTAGTATTGGTATAACATTTCCTGCATTGAAATCCTCAACACCAATTTGCTCTCTTGGTAACGTAATATGTTCTTAATAATATTGTTTACATAATTCATCTGTTTAAACATTTAATGTGTAAATGTTAATCTCATTTATATTAAATTATCAAAAAGTCTGGTTAATGGCATTCAAATTAATATAAATGTTTTATATTTTCATGTCCTACAGAAGACAATTTGAGCTTAAACTGAATTCTTCTCATTTTACTAAATCAACATTTTAAAACCTTTTCAGTAAAGGCCAGAAAGTAAGGATTTCCAAGCCACGGACAGTCTGTCTTGTATATTCTTCTATTCTTCTGTTCTTTTACAGCCCTTCATAAGTATAAAAATCATTCTTAACTTATATCCTCTGAGAAACACACAAACGTAGGCGAGATATGACCCTTGGCCCCTAAACTAAATATAAGCAGATGGTATATGAACACTTGCATATGTGTGTGTGTATAATTACTCAGATCTCATTACCAATTTTACTCAATAACTGAAGAGTTTTTTCCTATCCATATCTTGTCTATATGATTATAAAATAAAAATACAGAACAAATAGTAAATGCTAGAAATGGGCTGGAGCTTACAGAATTGTAGAATTTTATTGCTGGGAGAAATTGCAGAGATTATCTCATTTGAATCCTTTATTTATTTTGTAGATATTACAACTAAAAAACTCATAAATCAATATAATTAACTTACAAGTACTGGAGGGAAAACAGGCCTTCAAATGAATCCTTACGTATTTCCCTCAAATTATTTCCACTGAGATTTCTGAAAAATGAAAACATTATTTCTGGATCAAAATGCAAAATAACTACAACTATTTACTGTACAGAAAAATATATAAGGAAATGTGGGTAATGGTGCCACTGAAATACCCTAATCTTTATTTAATTGAAGGAAGATAATCTGTTCTTTATTCAAACCTTTCTTTTCACATCTTCTTTGTGCAAATAGGCCATTCTAGAATTGACTCACTTTCCTTCCTCACCTTTCTGTCTGTCCAAAGACCTTATCAATACTTGAAATTATATCTATTTATTTAATATATGTGTGTTTGTGTGTAATTTTTTTTCATATTATACATTTGTAAACACCTTGAGAACTGGCACAATTTGTCTACTTTGTTCTTGGGCCTGTAATCCTGGTACAAAAAACAATTCCTGGCACGTAGCAGATGTTCCATAAACACTTTTGCCATGATTTCAGAAGATGACAGACAGCATTTTTAGTATACTATTTTTATTTAAAGCAAATCATCCATTTACCATCACTCTTGAGGGTAAGGACAGTTTTATAGATAGCAAAATAAATATCTTTCTTCTCCCCTATATTTGACTCTTAGTCTTTGGAGACAAGAGTCCTGTGAGAATTTTATAAAAGCTATGGACCCTTTCCTTGGAAAAGTACACTTTCTTGAAAACATGCAAAAGTGTGCATGTGATTTCCAGTTGTTGATTATCCCTTTAGGGCAGAGGTCCGTGAAAAGGATTGAATGGACTGAATTCAGGGGGCCAATCCTGAACAGGAATCGAACCCAGGATGTTTCAGTCCACAGGCTGACGCTCTATCCAATGAGCAAAACCGGTCTCAGCATGACTTTCATTTTAATTACCAGATATTATCATGGAAAAAATAAACTCTATCTAGTTTTAAATAAGTCATATATAAAACAACTGCCTAGTTCTTTTTTGCCCTTACCAATAAGATATTAGACTAAGGGAGGGATCTTTTAGGGTGTTCAAAAACCCTGTTTTTAGATTACTATGACTATTATGTTTTTTGTTATTATTTGAGACATCATTTATGACATCTATTAAATTGGAACTAATAATATGACACACAAAATGTCTTGGAAATGTCAGTTAATTACTTGGAATGTAAAAATTTCTTAACAAATCACTTATGTGCCTAAATGGACTTTTCTACAAAATGGGCAAAAATGAGCAAGACAAATTCAGAGGAGAAATAGAAATGTTCAATAAATATATAAAAATAGTTAAATTCACAGGTAGTCAAAAAAATTCAAATGTAGACAGGATCATTTTATTCACCCATTATTAAATCAGTGAAAAAAATGAGACTCTGCAGTGGCAGGAGGGTAGAGGAATACATGCCGTTGTGGCCCACTGATTGGAGTGTAAATTGGCACAACTTCTATGAGGCAATTAATTTGTGATATCAATATAGTCCTCAGCTCAACAATTCCATTTCTAAATATCTGTTCTACATAAATACCTTTCCATGTTTAAAAAAACGCATGTACAAGAATGTTTGTTCCAGCAATACATGTAAAAAGAAAACTGGACACAGTCTGGACATCCATCAATAGAGGGATTATTAAACTATGGAATGTTATGAATTGGGTTACACTCTACATACCAAGAAGGAAATATGTCTCAGATATAATATATATTGTGAGGTGAAAGATTCAAGTTGTCAGATGTTATTACCATTTATGTTTTACAAAATGTGAAAATCACACAACATACCTATTTTGCTATCTGTAAATATGCGTGTAGGCAAATGCAGGGGGAATAAGAAATGCATTTGTCTGTAAGAAAATATAGTAAATATAGTGTAGTAGTTAACTTAGGGTGGCTGATGAGGGCACAAGCAGGGTTTTCACTATACTTACTATTTCATTTTTATATATTGAGAAAGTAGAAAAAAAACATGCATGGGAGGGTAGAGTCCTTCAACCCGGTCTGCACCCTCTCCAATCCAGAACCTTTAAGGGGATGTCTGACTGTCTCTCAATATCCAGGACTGCTGTCACCTAGCATTTGCCTGCCTGCCTGCCTGATTACCTATAACCCCTTGCCTGCCTGCCTGATTGCCCCTAACCACCTCTGCTTGCCTGCCTGATTTCCCCTAACTTCTCCACTACTGGCCTCATAACCCCTCACTGCTTCCCTGCTGGCCTGATCATCCCTAACTGCCTCTGCCTCTCCCTGCACCCAGGATTCAGGATTCCTTCCTCTAGGTGGTTGCAAGAACCCAGTACCCAGACTTCCCTCCCTCTGGCTAGCCACAGGCACTCAGGAACGAGGCTGGCTTCTCCCAGGCCTGCTGCAGCCACAGGCACTGGCCCCTAGCACCGCAGCGCAGATGGCTTGTCCCTCTACAAGGCAGGGCTGTGGGCACAGGCTCAGAGGCTGGTGCCTCTGACCATGGGTCATGGGGCTTGTCCCTCTTTGGGTCCAGGTCTCAGGCATAGGCGCAACCACTCATGGCCGGGATGGTGGGGTGTGCAGCCTGTCCCTCTCCTGGGCCACAGCCCCAGCCTTTGGCGCCCAGGACCACGGGCAGCTTTATTCCCTAATGGGCCGCAGCCCAGGTGGTTCCCATTCCTCTCTCCCCAGTGATGAGTTTCTGAGCTGTTATGGTGGGACAGTGTGATGACCATTTACATATTAGCTCTTTATTATATAGAATAATCATGTATTACTTGTTATAATGGTAAATAAGTTTAAATTGACACTAATGTTAAAGAGAGCCTACCAAATTTATTTTTAAAATAAACAGAATTACAATCTATAGATGTTGATTTGGGATATGGAGTGGGAAATACCTTTCCTCAGAGCTACTGACTCAAAATTCTGGACCAAGAACGATTTTACAATACAGTTATTTTTTAAAATTCATTTTTGGAGTGAATATACTCACAGTTTCTCAACCAAATGGTATGACTTCCATGTATCTTTATCAATGTCTGAAATAGCATTTCCCTGCAAGTTTCTGTGAATAAATACAGTTAATGTGTTTAAATAGCTAAGAAACAAATAAGAATAAATAGAACAATCATGGCAACCTTAAAGGGAATATTCAAATGTAGAAAACACCAGCTTTCTAATTTCCACAGCTTCCCTGTTTGCATAATTAATAAAGACATAAAGTGGCTCCACTGGCACCCTGAGGCTGCTCCTCAGAACCGGAACTGTTTTTCTTGGATAGGTAATGCCAGTTAACTACTTTGAATATATTTTCTTTTTTCCAAAATCACTTGTGTCTACAATGATTCCTACAAATCAGTGAGCGAATAGTAATTCACCAGGAAAATGTCAAAAATGTATCATTTTAAGAAAACAAATGTAAAGAAACCTTATACCAGGCCACAGGAAAGCAGTGCCCACTGTGCAAATCTCTCCAGGTGTTAGAAGGATAATGGTGGTTAGAAATAAGAGGACTAGTATGGACATAGACATATTTGACAGGGAAAAGCACAAATCACTGAGTAAGCAGTAAAATATTACCTCTCTAGTGGGAAAATGTAAAAAGAAATGACAGAGAGAGAGATTAAAAGAATAGACACACACCAAAATAGTAACAGGAGTGGAAGAAAGGGTTCGGCGAGATTTTCACATTATATCCTTTACTGGAGGTCCAGTGCTGGAATTTGTGAAGGTGTCCAGGCTAAGGGGAGGAATGTCCTTCAGCCCAGCTTGTACCCTCTCCAATCTGGGATCCCTTGAGGGATGTTAAACTGCCCATTTAGACCTTCTCACAATCCAGGACTGCTGGTTCCAAATTGCTCACCTGCCTGCCTTCCTGATTGTCCCTAACCTCTTCTGCTGGCCTGCCAGATCACCCCCTAACCACTCCCAGGGCAGCCTGATTGATGCCTAACTGCTCCCCTGCCAGCCCGTTTGGCCCCAACTTCCCTCCTCTGCCAGTCTGGTCACCACTAACTGCCCTCCCCTACAGGGTTGATCACCTCCAACTGCCCTCCCTTGCAGACCTGGTCCCTCTCAACTGCCCTCCCCTGCTGGCTATCTTGTGGTGGCCATCTTGTGTCCACATAGGGGCAGGATAGCGTGTGTTGGAGTGATGGTCAATCTGTATATTACTCTTTAATTAGATAGGATAGAGGCCTGGTGCATGGGTGAGGGCCAGCTGGTTGTCCATGAAGGGTGTCCCAGATCAGGGTGGGGGTTCCCTTGGGGTGTGGGGTGGCCTGGGTGAGGGTCCCTTGGTGGTTTGCAGGTTGGCGATTCCCTCTGGTGACCAATTGGGATGCCCTGGTATCTGGGATATATTTACTTTCTACAACTGAAACTTTGTAGCTGGAGTGAAGACAATCCCTCTGCTCACTCAGGCTGTCACCATTTATGTTTGCTTTTATGTATTTTTTATAATTAAAACTTTGTAACCTGGAGTGGAGGCCTAGGCCTGCAAGGTCAGGTGGAGAGCTTAACTTCCTCTGTTGCCTAGGAAACCCACGCCTCCTTACTTCTCTCTGTGACTGTAGCCATCTTTATTGGGTTTATTCCCATACTGGCTCTGATGGGCTGGTGGGCGTGGCTGGTGGGCGTGGCTGCTGGGTGTAGCAGTGTAATAGTTAATTTGCATGGGCCAAAGGGGTAGGATTCTTCTGTCACACTTAAAAACAAAACAGTAAGAATGTGTCCATGAATTACAAATGTTTAAAAAAAGTTGTTAAATTTCTGAAATTCGGTTTCAAAACACTACCTCTGTGGATGACTTTGAATCTTTCGTTTGTCCTCTTTCCTCTACTTACCTATTCAGTTTACATATTTTTCAGAAAACGTCAGATAGCTGCCTGCCCCTCTGTCCAGTGGACATTTCCACTCAAACAGAAACCTTCCTGTTGCTTTAAGCTCACCCATGAAAGATGCCCAAACTAAGCTCACTTCCTCAGTCTGGCTCTCTTTCCCAACTGCTGTATGTCTGCCTGTCATACCACCATCATTCTTCTCATCATCCAGGACAGAAATGTTCAAGGGTCATATTTGATCTTTCTCTTTCCTGTACATCCCATCCCTGACTCCAATTAGCTACCAAACTTTGTTAGTTCTTCCTTTATAGAGTTCTCTGGATTTTCTTTCTACTCCTGTAATAACCAGTCTGCTTCAGCACATTCCCCCTTGTCTCCTAGAGTATAATATTTGGTCTCCCTGACTCAAGACTTCCTCTCAAGAGTGCTGTAAATACGAATTTAAAATAATCCCTTTTTTTGGGAGACAGAGAGAGAGAGACGAAGGAAGAGGGATAGAGAGGTAGGAGTACCTGTGAGAGAGAAAGATCATTGATCATCTGACTCCTGCATGTACCCCACCAGGGATCAAGTACTTTCTATATATATTAACTCATTCAAAACTCACAACAATACTAAAGATGCTGACTATCCTAATCTTCATTTCAAAGTTGTGGAAATTGAGTCCCAAGATTAATAAATAGCATATCTGGCTCTAGATTCTCCTCTTAAGCACTTTGTTGTTTCACCATCAATAAAATTCAAAGATGATCATGTTGTTGTAAAGAGGATAAAGCAAAAGTGGGAGGACAACAGAGGTTAAAGAATGAAATGAAGGGGCTAAATTCATGGATCAAGAAAAATAACATGGGCAATTACAAGTAAAAGACTGGTGAAATGGGGAACTATAGCATTAAGGAGAATAAAGATGAAGAATAGTTGTCAAAGAAGATAAAAACAGAAAGTCCGTCAAAGCTGTTTAGGGGGAGATGAGGAAGGCCAAGGAAGTACTCAGGGAAAAGGCTGCCATGTGAGCCAAGATGCAGAAAATAAGTGAGAAAAGGCAATGCTTACAAGATGGTGAAGGTGCCATTGTAGGTGCTGGTCGCTGGCACAGGTACTTTGCTCAACTTCTGTTCTTTGCCAAAACCAATACAGGACAGTGTCCCAATACTGCAGCTGCAGAATTCACAGATGTTCACAGTCGAACTCGGTTCAGTCATTGCTGGGTCCATCGCATCTGATTCATGTTGCTGAGCTATGGCCACTTCGATGTTGAAAGACAGAGCTGTGAACTGAGACAAGGTTGGCTTCAGAGAATGAACAGACTCAGAATATGGAAGTGTCATTTTAGGGTGTTTTGGATGAGCAATAGTCTGCTTCTGGGTTACAGCATCAGTTACCATAGTCGGTTCAGGGGTGATGGTGAGTCCTAGGTCCAACGATGGAAAGGTTGGTTGCTGAGCCTGAACAGGCTGTGGATGTGGCCCCATGGGTATGGAGGTCAGCTGGACAGAGTCCAGGGACAACTCCGGAATCGGAGCTGCCTGGACCTGCACCCATACCAGCTGCCACAGGCACAGAAACCTTAGGGCCCACATGTGCAGCCCGGACATGACAGCCAGAGGTCCGGGGCACAATGAGCCACCAAGGCGAATGGGGTAAAGACAGTGTCCCAGGATCCTGGGGCACGAAAAGCAATTCAAAGTAATGGAGCACGAAGAGTGATCCACAGTACTGGGGAACTATCAAGCAACCCAAACAAGTGGGATGCAAGTGCCAAGCGCTGAGCAGGTGCCCAACATTTGGCGGCGATGTCACAATTGGCAGCCCTGTCATGCATGTGCCCTCTGGAAACCAAGCACCCCTCCCCCACCTCAGGTTCAAACCTTTATTATTTTTGGTTGAAGTGACTATAGAAGAGTGAGCCTTTTCCCCAGAATCACCAGAGATCAGGTGATTCTTTTCACCTGGTTCCTTTTATGTACCAGCTGGCCTCTCCTCTGCCCTCACACAATGGTAGGATTTGGACTTGACACTTGGGTGGCCCCAGAGCCCAGGAATGGGTGTGGCTGTTAAAGAAGGTGGGGAGTTGTGGAGGGGGTGGGATGGGGGATATTGAAGAATTTTCCAAGAAAGCCACAGGGCCTGGCATTTCAGGAAATTTAGAAAAACTGGCCTTGTGTGGCGATCTGAGCTCCTCTTCAAAGCTGAACTCTGAGAGAGTCTTCCTCGCAATGGCCATACTGCTTCCAGGAAGAGTACCTGACCCACAAAATATACCAGTTAGATTGGTGTGCAATGGGACACACTTTACAGTTCAAAAATGTTGCCATTTCCTCGAAATTCTCAGTATCCATGTCTGATTTTTTGTTTTGCTTTGTATTCTTACCCTAGGTTATGTTTATTGATTTGAGAGAAGAGAGAGAGAAAGAGAGAGAAACCTTGATGTGACATAGAAAGAAACATCAATTGGCTGCCTTCCTTACATTCTCTAAGAAAAGATCGACCTGCAATGTCATGCCCTAACCAGGAGTTGAATCAGGCCTCAATGATGCACTTGGAGCTCAGGACAGTGTTCCAACTAAATGAGACACCCAGCTAGGGCTTCATGCCTGGTTTTTAATTCACCATGCTATTGCACAGGGGCTACATTGTGTAGTGATAATTCCAAGTTGACTGTAGTTGGGGTTTTGGAGGGTAAGCAATTCATTCTGGGAAGGAGAGTCTGAAACCAAGTGAATACCTTTACAGTGGTATGGGGGAAATGTCCCCCTCCTTGCTTAACACAGACATTAATCTAGAAAAGTAACAATGCCACTTTTCTGAGGTCTACCCTGTGTGCACATCAGGAGAAGATAGGTTGTTAAGGCCAGCATGTTAAATAGTAATTTTTATAATTTAAAAAATATATTTCTTTTATTGACTTCAGAGAGGGAGAGGGAGAGACAGAAACACCAATGATGAGAAAGAATCATTGACTGGCTATCTCCTACATGCCTCCCACAGAGGATGGAGTCTGCCACATGGGCATAGTTGGCCAGAATGGAACCTGGGTCCCTTCAATCTGCATGCTGATGTTCTATCCACTCAGCCAAAATATCTGGGGTTTAAAAAAAATACAGAAACTAGCATCCAATGTGCTTCTTTTCCAGCCCTTTTAATAATCTATTTTATTTTACTCCTTGTTTATTGTCTGGCACAACCTCCAGTATGTAAACTAAAAGAGAAAAGGGGCTGCATCTTATTTCCAGTGTCTAACATGCAAGAATGGTTTCGTTTTATTATTTTTATTATTATTTTTATTATTATTATTATTAGTAGTAGTAGTAGTAGTAGTAGTAGTAGTAATGGTTTTTAAATGGAACTCATCCCGGAGTGGATCACTTGTTATAATCAGGCTTCTGAAAATTTTAGCATCAATACTAAATCCCATCTTTTTGTATTTCACAGGAAGTCAGATTTCTTAAAGCCCAGGACAATACTAGAGCTTTTGCTTTCTGTAGTCTTCAGGAAGTTCTTAATTTCAATTAACTATTCTCAAAAGTACCACACAGGCTAAATTTCAGAATTATTCTACTTCAGCACAAGCTGGGTGGTTCAGTTGAATGAGCATTGTCCTATACATCAAAAGATTGTAGGTTTAGTTCCTTGTCAGGGCACATACCTAAGTTTCAGGTTCATTTCCCAGATGGGGTGCATACAGGTGGTCATTAACTGATGTTTCACTTTCTTTTTCTCTCCCCCTCCCTCCCTCAAATCAATAAACATATTCTCTGGTGAGGATAAAAAATAAAGAGTACAATAGACTTGTGCCAATATGTTTAGCTAAATCAATGGCCTCCAAGTTTTATACACTGAAGCCATTTCTGAGCTATAGGGGGATAGAGAATAACAAGTGCCTTTTTAAATATTTCTTAGTTGATAGAGCATAACAAATGCACACACACACACACACACACACACACACAGTGCTCATCTTCTCTAGAGAATCTCTCCTCACCTCACCAACAGTATTCTGCACCTTCCTCTGTGCTCCTACAGCTACCTCCATCATACCACCTGTAACATGCATATTTGAACATTTCCCCTACTAGAGAGTGAACTCCTTGATGCAGAAAACATAGTACGTTTATCTCTGTTTCCATAGTAGATGTTCAATAAATACTTGTGTGATAAATGTCTAGAGTCCAAACTATCAGTGTGGGGTTTTTATTATTATTATTATTATTATTATTATAGTGTCACATAATTGTCCTCATTTCCCCATTCACACCCAAAACCTCTCCCCATGTATTCCCGTATCCCCTGTAGTCTGTGACCACTGGATAGGCTCATATGTATGCATACAAGTCCTTTGGTTGATCTCTCCCTCTTTCCCCCACCCTCCCCTACCTTCTCTCTGAGGTTTGACAGTCTGATCAATACTTCCCTGTCTCTGAGACAGGTTTGTTCATCATTTTATGCTGTTCATTATTTCCTCTAGATGTGTGAGATCATTTGATATAAGAAATACACTTCTAAGAACCAAAAATGAGATCAGCCATAATGGTCATGCTTAGAGGCAAATGAATCAGTCTGTATTGAGTTTCTTTCTGGGCCAACAGTTCTTTTGTGTCCCAATTTCAATGTCAAACAGTTCCTTAGGTGTACATGTCAGCAATGATATTTCAGTTCTGGATGGTGGACAAATGGTGGTGATGCAGATCTTGGCCGACAACAACTGTCCTCTCACTGCAACAAGACGTGTTTGAGATGCCTTGTTCCAAGTGTGAGGGGAAGTGAGTATTTGATATCCAAATCCAGCCTCGTACCAGGAATGCTCAGGGTCTACTCAAAAAGACAAATAATCCTTTCCACTTATATACACTTGGTAAATAAGTTTGTTGTTAGAGTGTTGAGTTTGACAGTAGAAAAGTAGTCAACTTTTCAGAGTGATTTAAATTGGCTAATTGAAATAAGTGAATATTCTAGAAAAATTGATTGTAATGTACAAAAAACTACTTTTAAAGTATTAACAAAAATTTTATTGGCTGTTCATCTCATGGTAAAACTGCATAACATGTAAGGAACCTAAAGCAGTCATATTTTCAAGCTAAAAAGGATTTAAAAGCTATCAAGACAACATTATAAAATTTCCAAAAGCCTCTTAACATTTAAATCAAACTGTCAGTTTTAATGGCAAAGCAGGAGGGTTGGGGGAATGATAGGTAACATAGACTCAGGATGTGAACTCCATTTAGTTAAGTAAATTAAGAATGAACTGTACATTCTCACACTCTACTCAAAATGTGATCCCCAAGCCCTAAGGAGGTGATAATTCTTTTAGTTCCAAGCCCTCAACCCGCAGACCCAGTGGATTTATTGCAAGGGATACTATTCTAAGACTTAACTCTTTCCAGTTTAGGGATGTGAGTATTGACAGCAGGAGTCAACCCTGGTTCAAGGTAGCTCCAATGCATTCAGTGGGTCACCTATACTCTCGCTGCAGGGAAACCTTTCACTTTCTCTTACTCATGGTAATATAGAGGTTCCCCTTCTAGATCTTTGACTGGCACTGTGCTCATAACTCTTTTCGGGGCACTTTCACATCTTTTGTCATTTTGTCCCCCCAGCCTCTGGGAGCTATAGGCAGGACTGGCAACTCCCGCAGTAATATGACCTTGCAAAGACATTTCCTAGTACTTTTTATTTTTCTCTGTATATCCTTATCCATGGTTTTATCTGAACCCAGTCTGTTTTGTATAGGATAGGAAGCAAAACTTAGAGAATTTAACAGACTTGATCAAGGCCTTACAGGATGTGTGTTAAGACCTAAGGTCTTCGATCTTATGGTCCAAAGAGGACCAAACTTCCTTAAAAAGTATGAACTTCTGAGATGGAACATACAGAGAAACTCTGGCAGTACCAGATTCTCAAACAGATTACAAAGATGCTGAGGAGCAGGAAACACAGGTGGCCTATCTTGACATTCTGTGTTTCATAGAAAGACAGTGATGACATGCAAGAGTGTTGGGGAGAATATTGGGTGTTGGGGTCGAAAACACTAGCCAGAAGAAGGTGGAATGCCTAGATCTAGAATATTCCTTGCAAGAAACTCCTGAGCCTGGAATTCCAATGTGAGCTGGAGCATATGATGATTTTGCCAAGATGATAAACCAAAAAGAGGTAAATTTTTTGAATTTTGCCAATATAGTAGCCAAGTCACTTGGTGGATGTGGGATTGTAGATTGAAGAAATAAGTACACAATTATCCAAAGTGAATGAGGTTCAGGATGAAGTCTGAGGGCAACAAATTGGTTGAAGTAGTTCATCAGAGCAGCCCTCTGCCAGCCCTCAGCCAGCCAGCCCCACACTTCTTAAAGTAGAAAAGACCTTCTTTGGCAGTCAAGGGCGGAACACATTGACTTCAGGGCAAGTTAAATTTCTGACAGAAGTTTAAAGTGTCTCTAGTATTTGACGGGTTCAAGACAACCTTCAGGATTCTTCAAGAAGCATCTTATTTTCTTCGAAAATGTTTTCATACCTTTTTCTAGGATGGAACATTCAGCAAGAGAGTAAAATAAATCAGTAAACTGTTATTGAGTATCTTCTATACGACAGGCACTATGTCAGGCAGGGAATGCATGCTTTGTAAAGTGGTGGTTAAGTATTAAGAAAGTCTTCCCCAAATGTGATATCTGACTTTTATTAAAAAATTTTTATTAGCTTGTTTTATTTACTTTTTTTAAAAAATATATTTTATTGATTTTATACAGAGAGGAAAGGAGAGAGATAGAGAGTTAGAAACATCGATGAGAGAGAGTCATCGATCAGCTGTCTCTTGCACACACCCTACTGGGATATGCCCACAACCAGGGTACATGCCCTTGACCGGAATCGAACCCAGGACCTTTCAGTCACCCAGCCGACGCTCTATCCATTGAGCCAAACCGGTCCCGGCAGCTTGTTTTATTTTCAACAGAAAATATACATTGACTCTGAACAAAATAAAAAATAAAGAAGAAGAAGAAGAAGAAGAAGAAGAAGAAGAAGAAGAAGAAGAAGAAGAAGAAGAAGAAGAAGGAAAAGAAAAGAAAAGAAAGGAAAGGAAAGGAAAGGAAAGGAAAGGAAAGGAAAGGAAAGGAAAGGAAAGGAAAGGAAAGGAAAGGAAAGGAAAGGAAAGGAAAGGAAAGGAAAGGGAAAAAAAAGAAAAGAAAAATCAACAAGCATTCTGGACATAAAAATTGTTTTGTATTTTCTACTGTTATTTAACAGTCCTTTTGAAACTAGCATATCCTATTATTATTACTATATATTCTTCCCTGTAACTAAAAACTCATGTTTTTTAAAATTGGCATACATGACACTTTATTTTATGGATACTCCAAAATATTATACTAAATATCTACCTTAAAAAAGAGTAATTCACTGATGGGGGCATAGGTAAACACACCTAAACTTCTGCCATGCACAACAATTTCAAAACTAGATCTAAAAGACAAAACCTCTATCACCCGGAACCATGAGAAAGCTGCCTGAGTGGAAGCTCTACAATTATACTAAAAGATAAAGGAGCATTCAGGTATAAGAGCTGAAAAACTGAGGTAGAGGGGCGCAAGTGTGATATGGGCTGGCAGCGGATCCCAGCTGTTGGAGTCCTCCAGAGGATGAGCTCTAGGTCAAAGTCTTCCTGCCCAGGGCTCAAAGTAGTAACAATCCAGTGGTTTGAAAGTTGGGATGTGTTAAGCGAATGATACCTCTTGTCTATCAGCAGGAGCAGCCGTCCCAGAATATCAACCTTATGCATGGTTTGTAGGTATCAAGAATTGCCATGAAAGACTCCCTTAAATACCCTGGCCAGTGAGGGTCACTTGGTGGGGGTTGTCCCATGCACCAAAAAGTAACTGGTTCCAGCCCCAAAGCCACTCTTATGTGGCTGGGAAAGTGTGGAAAGTTTGCATGCACAAGATAGCCCTTCACAACAGGTTGTGCATCTGGTTTAAGAGAGAACCAAAACATTATGTCTATTTTCTAGAGGACAACAAACAGAGCTCAAAGGACTTTCTTTAGTCACCATGCATCTTAGGTGAAGTCAGACACCTGAGATGGTTTCACTTGGAAACTGAAGAAAGTTTGTAAAGAAGGATCACAATGTCAGGGCTCTCTGCTCAGAAGGGCCTATAAGTGGAATATGTATTCTAATATTTCATAACCTCCCTGGGATACAGACACATGACAAATGGATTGATAAGAAAGGAGAGAAAGAAAAGGTTGAAGTAACAGCAAAAAATTTCCCTATAAAATAATTGCAGGACTGAGAAAGAAGGGGGATGACCCCAGGGAAGGAAAATTTTAATTGAGATATACTTACCCTTGCCCTCCTCTTCCCCTGAAATAGTAGAGTAGCTCAGCTTATACTAGACAAACATGTTATGCAAGTACACATCTCAGGATGTAGTAAGAGTAGGATTTACAGACAGAGATGACAGGATATTTGGTATTTCTCTATGGGAAGAAAATATGGAATGTTCTAGGCACTATTATGAAATAATTATAGTAAGCACCTCATCCAGTAAGCACTTCACCTGAGAGATGATGCCCACAGGGCCCCAAGTGTAGTCCTGAAGCATAGTTGTGATCACTAAGCATTGGCTGCTGTTGTTATTGGGCTGAAGACCTGGGAGGCTTCAGTAGCACATATAGAGCATCACAGCCTGGTCTCTTTTTATGCCAAGCTAAGTAACAAATAAAGCTGATCTGATTCATAAATGTCACCAATGACAGTGGCAGGGGAGGTATAAAGGGTCAGAAAGTACACAAAAAAACACCTACAAAATGTTTTCTATATTCAGGGAGTCAAGAAATGGCAATAAGTATATTGTGAAATCAGACATTTATTCCTTCATCTTTTCTTTCACTTCATTTTATTCAGTGCTTTGTCAGACATCTCTGTATACCACTTCCATTCCATCAGCCCCGTCTCTTACTCTGGATATCACCTCAGCAAGTTCTGCACAAACTTTGTCCAGCTCCATGTAGATATCATCTGACCACACTTTACTTTGGCCATCATGCATACCCCTCTTTTTCCGGTACCAGAGATTCTCTGATGCTGAGATTTAGAATGCCTAAAGGAATTGCTCAATACTCAGGCATGTGCAACCTGGAAGTACTGAATAAGCACTCATGACTGAAATGGAGGGCATTACAGCAAAGGAGAAAATCAGTGAATTCTCCTGTGCACGTCAGCCAGCCTCACCCCTCAGCCACAACATTGCTAAATGCAATGATACTGTGCACAGAGACACTTCGGTGACAAGGAAGGAGGCTACATCTGGTCCCAACAGCATGGGATTTCTCTCATCAAGGCCAACTGAACTACTGCCTCTACTGAATGTCTAACCTTCCAACAGCAGAGATGTCAAGACTCAATGTGGCAACTACAATCAAGGAGAGACATGTTGAGTAAATTGGACCCCTACAAGAGAGAACAATCCAAATTCAGTGTGTTTGCCAACTGGTAAGATTATAGATAGTATAGGGTTTGCACAACACTGCCTCAGGCAAATGGCCCATTTTATAGCAAATGATATGCGTCAGTGGGCATATGGGATCCACTGGTATTACTAAGTACTTAATCACCCACAAGCAGCCAGACCAAGAAAATGGAGTAGTATTAATAATTTAGCTAAGAGGACAACAAACTTCAAGATTGAGACTCTCCACAATGAAGTATATGCACCAAACTAAAAGCCGATAGATGATGCCATGTCCCCAGTATCTAGAACATATAGGAACTAAGGAATTAATATAGAATTGTTGCTTCTCTCCTTGATGCCCCTTGATCTATATGTGCTTCCCATCCCTACAACATTAGGCTTTGCTGGATTAATTTGCATTAGGCTCTGTTAGGTTCCTGGGAAGGATGGGGACAATGATGATGCACTGGTTGTTTCATATAAGGCACATAATTAGGGACTTAGGAATCGAGGGCTTAGGGTATTTGGCAGGTGCTGATTTGTGGTTCAATGTACAGTTCATATAACGGGCCTGGTTAGGTGCTCAGGAATGTTCAGACTATAGGTGGAGTTTACATAATTCTGCATCCATCAGTTGGGTAAACAGAGGATCTATCAGAACTTACCATATTCCAGTCACCAGGGAAATTCAGTAAACAGAGAAGCAAAAATCCCTGTTCCCTTGGACTTTATGTTCTAGAAGATAAAATACTAAAAGATTTAGAAGTAAAATGTGTAGTACGTCAATTGTTAAGTACACAGGAAAAAATAAAGAAATTTGGGCAGGGGGAGATTATAAATTTAGAGGTCCCAGAAAGACTTACTGAAAAGATAACTTTACAGGAGGTTAAGGGTAAAGTAATACAGATATATGAGGGAAGAGTGGTCGAAGCAGAGGGAAAAGAAATCTGGGTCAGCCTGCATAACTGAAGCAGAATGAGTGAGGGGGATTTGTAGGACATGAAACAGACAACAGGGGCCAGATCACATAGGAGCTTATAACAGAGAACAAACAGGGATCATATTACATAAGGGCTTATAATTTAGGATAATAATCAGTCTTTACACTGACTGGAATAAAAAGCCATTGGAGATCCAGCCATCTTGGTTCAGTGGTTGAGTGTTGACCAATGAACCAGGAAGTCAGATTCCATTTCCTGTCAGGACACATGCCTGGGTTTCAGGCTCTATCATGTTTTAGTGGGGTGAGGTGGTGGCAGTGGGCCATGCAGAAGGCATCCAATCAATTATTCACTCTTATCATTGATGTTTCTATCTCTCTGTCCCCTTCCTCTTTAAAATCAATAAAAATATATATATATTTTTAAAAGTCATTGGAGGGTTTCAAACAGTTTTTAATTGACCTAACTTATTTTTTAAGAAACTAACTATGGTTGCAATATGCAGAATGAAGAGGGACAAGGACAGAATCTCAATGAGAGGCAATGGTGGCTTGGATCAGGTGGAGTGAGTGGAGATGGTAAGCAATAATAAGATGCTGGACATATTTTTCAAAGAAAAACAAACACATTTGCTAATGGTTTGGATGTGGGACATAAAACAGAGAGGAGGCCAGGGTGAAGATTCTATGTGAGGGGTCACACAACCAGGTTTACACATTAGAGCATTCCTTCTACTGATCACCCTGATAATAGTTCTTTGTGCACTTGAAAGCAGTTAATTCCTGAGGGAAAACTCTGATTAAGAAGAATAATTAAACCTTCTAAGAAAGGATGTTTAATAAAATACGGTCACTCTTGTTGACTGTAAAGAAAAAATCAAATAGTTATTCTTTCTGCAAAAAAATGTTTAGAAAATGTAAAGATTGCACTCGAGTATATACATACATGACCTTTACAAAGAGAAAGTAAGAAGAAAATAGTTCCTTTACAGAGAGGAAGGGGAAGTTAAGTGGTGAAGCTGTTTAACCATAGAGCTCAGTAAATTGTTACCATTCTTCCTATAGGAATTTCCTAATCCACATTGGATGTGAGAGCTCTTCCCACACGGTCTCAATTTCTGTCTTGTTAATGTCCTTGTCACCAATCTGACACTCTTGCCTATTCCCATTGGGCAGTTGGGAAAGCCACAAATCATTGTACCATCCTATTGAATTTCCAGGCTTGTTCCCTTTATTAGAAATAACCTGTTGCTGATTGTACAGCCAAAGAATAGCAATCTTCTGCCCTGTGCAGGGGATCCAAGGGTAGCAGCAAGGATGAGGACGAAGAGAGCAGCTGCAGGGACATCTATCTCCCCGGTGTGCAGACAGCACTGGCCTGAGGATCCTGGGCTCTTTGCTCCCTGATTCCCTGGACCCAGCTCTGCCCTTGTATTTATTAGAGGAGGATCAGGAAATCACAGAGCAGAAGAATGCTGTGCTTTGGCTAGATGATCAGCAACAGGATATTTCTAAAAAAAGAAACAAACCTGGGAATGCAATAAGACGTTGAGAAAGCAATGATTTGTGGCTTTCCAGTAAAAAAAAAGTATGTCCGAGCCAGTATTATTCATTGGTTAGCTCATTGGCCTGTGGACTGAAAGGTCCTGGGTTTGTTTCCTGCCAAAGGCACATGCCTGGATTGTGGGCTCCATTCCCAGTAAGGGCATGTAGGAGGCAGCTGACCAATGTTTCTGTCATCATTGATGTTTCAATCTCTCCCCCTCTCCATGCCTATTTGAAATCTAAAAATATCTATCTTTGTATATAAATGCCTAAGGAATCAAATGACTGAACCACTGAATGAGGAGTTCACTGGTCACTGTGACACACACGGACCACCAGGGTTAGTGTACTTCCACAACAGGAGGGCAGTCAGCTGACCATCCCAGACTGGTGGCTCAGCAGCTTGGCAGCAGCCACTCCCTCCCTCAGTAGTCCTATAGCTCCAATCTCCAGAGAACAGGGCAGGCATTGAGGGACTTGCATCACAAGCATGATATCAACAGTTCAGCTGGCCTCCTGGAAGTAGGCCTTGGGCACTGTGCCTGCTTCCCTTCCTGAGAGGCTCTGCAGGCAAGAAAGTATATAAAAGCAGCCAGCAGGTGGCTCCCAATAAAGGGCATGAACATCAGTGGGATGAATCTGGATACAGGACCAGGAAGGGAGTCCCAGGAGTGAAGATCCAATCCCATGCCCCTTAACCCCATTGGTAGGGGCCTCAGACACAGGCCTCACAGCTGGTGAACAGGAATGCAGCAGCATGAGCCTCTCCAGATAACAACTGACTGTACAAGAGATCATATCAAACCCAGTGGAGCCGGGATGAGCGAGAGCAGCACACAGGAGAGGCAGGTGGCACTGGACTGCCCCTTTAATCCCAATGCCTGCAGCCCACCGAGAGGGACTCCACCCATACACGAATTAGTGCACCTGGCCTCTAGTGTGTGTGTATATATATATATATATATATATATATATATATATATATATATATTGCTAATATGCAGTGTCATCTCAGAAGTTTGACCAGCAGAATAAGAGTTCAGTGGCTCCCTATTATATGCGCTGACCACCAAGTGGCAGCTTGGAACAAAGGAAGGCCCTGGCCGGCAGCCAAGGAAGGAAGGCCCCCACAGGAGCTGCTTGGGACCCTACATGTGCACTAATTTCTAGTACTGAGCCTCTTGTATAAAAAAACAAAAAGTATGTTTACAAATTAATAAAAGGCAAATACCCATAACAGCAATGGGGAGGCATCAGTCTAGCAGCATGCAAATTTCCCGCTAGGGCATCTCTGAGGCTCATGCAATTCCAGGCTCCACAGCGGGACAGCTCAGGTGACCACGGCGGCTGCTCCACGCCTGTGGTATCTGTTGGTTGGCAACCATTGCTTGCAGCAGTCCCCTAGCAACAGGGAGAAAAGGAATTATTGCTTCAAGGTTGTCCAGAGGGTCCAGGGTGCGGCCCCATCAATTCTAATGGGCCTTATTCCTCACCGCCTCCCCACAGTCCCAGGAGCTTCAACTTGAAGGGTTCCTGAGGAGCAGGGATGGGGGGTGGTGGAGAATAGGCCATCCAAGCATCCCTGGCCCCG